>JAKOGI010000001.1:0-600000 GCA_029747015.1 Carnegiea gigantea | reverse complement strand
AGTATGAGTTGCTGATGATGCATGCGCCTTAGTTGTCACTTCCAGAAAAGCGAGTGCACATAAGCCAATCATGCAGCAGCATAACGAACATGCCCTATCCCCAACTGAGCTTAGAAAAGGAGGCGATAGTTCCTCATTGGGAGCAGACACATCTCCTCAGAAAAGTAGAAGTTGTTCGCCTGGGAAAGAGAAGATTGAAGCTTTTAGAGGTTTAGCTGTTAAGTCCTCTATTAGTAGAGCGAAGAATTTGTTAGGCTCGAAGACCAAACCAGACGTTGCAACCAAGCTACCTAGCTTCAAGAACAAGTCTAACAGTGCGACGAGCTCACTGAAATCAGAGAACAAAGCAGAGGGAGAGGTGCATCTTGTTATCCTACCCCTTTTTCCTTCTTTTTTCTTTTTTTTTTGTCCCTTTTTTTACTTAATCCTCCTTTTAATGTAGGGATATACTACTGAAATCAGAGACAGACTTAAAGTCGCATTTGGTAACAAAGATAGTGAAGCCACCTTGACTGTGCCTGCTGCCAAGTCAACTGAGGACAATTCTATTAACATAATGCCGTTGCCAGTGAAACAAGATGAGTGCTGTCAATCAGCTACTCCTTATGTGGCAAACTACATCCCTGGGAGAATTTCTTCTGGCGTGTTCAACGATCTGGCCTTGAGTGTGAAGTGACAATAGTTGAAATTGTTTATCCCAAAGATAGAACGCGACCTTGCAAACATCCTCCAGGAAGCGGAGCAAATATATAAAACGTTATCATCCTTCCAAGCAGATTAATTGGGGCTAAAGAATAGTGACAAGGCATATTTGAATGAAGTCGGACAGTACCTGAAGTTGAAAGCCCAATTAGAAGATCGGACTCCTACCGAAATGTGCTAATCAAGCGAGCAGCCTTATTAGACAAACTTGGGGAGGCACAAGCTTCAATAGAAAGGATCGGTGCGTAGTTTAATGAGGCAAATACTGCTATCACCTAAGCTCATAAACGAAGTAAGCTACTTGAGGCAGATCTTGAACGAGCAAAAGTGAATGAGCTGGAATTACAAGACAAACAAGTGGAGACTGAAGCTTCATTGAAGAAAGCCAGCGATGGTGTATCTCTTCTTATGAAAGACGTTGCTGATTTAGATGTTGCGCCCCAAGTTACCGTAGAAGAAACAGCTCAAGTTGAAATAGCCAGGAAACGTGTCCAAGAGCTTTTAGGCATACTGGATGCATAGACCATATCCAGTGGCTTTGTTCTAGATTTTTTTTTCCTCTCACTTTGCAACTAGTTATTTCTTTTTTGGACTCAAGTGTAGTTTTATTAGAATTGGTTTTGATATATTACAATAATATGAATCTTTCAATTCAACTTTACGCAATAATATGTAGTTGTATCCAACGAACAAAACCAATGAGCACTAACACAATTTATTCATCCTTTTTTTTTTTACATAGTTCAAGGACATAACATTTTTTTATTTGTTTTGTTTTACCGTTCACAGTTTAGACTCTTGCGGACCAGGAGTATTACAAAAGAATTTAACTTGAAAGAATGAGTAGTTTAGGCTCTTACTTAGGAGCCTGGCGATGTCCTATATCAAGGGTAGTACCGCTTCAAGAACTTGCCATTTATGAGTCCTACCCGAACCCTTGTCCATCTACTATCTTGTAGGCTCCATTTGTGTAGACTTCTCTGATCACATAGAGACCATCCCACTTGGAGGTGAATTTGCTTCCAGATTTGTGGGAGACAATGATCAGCCTTCTTACTGCCAACACCTGGTCCCCGATTTGGAATGAGCGCGGTCGATCCTTTTTGTTGAACGCTCTTGATACACAGGCTTGGTAGCATTCTAAGTTTTGTTGTGCGTGGAGTCTTCTCTCATCAAGGGCCTCCAACTCAGCTAAGCGAAGCCTGTGATTTTCATATTTCATCAAACCTTCCCATATGGCGATGCGGAGTGATGGGATTTGAACCTCCAACGGTAGAATGGCTTCAACTATATACACCAAAGCAAATAGGGTCGACTATGTTGGCATCTTGTACGTTGTTCGATATGCCCAAAGAGCTTCCCCTAGTCTTTCATGCCAATCCCATTTAGACTTTGCGACAACCTTTTTTGAGTAAGTTGTAAAGTGTTTTATTAAAGGCTTCTACCAAGCCGTTTGCAGGGGCATTATACATGGAAGACTTATGTTAGGTAAACTTAAACTTCTCGCACAGGCTAGTCATCAGGCTATTGAAGAAGGGCTTACCATTATCGGTGATAATGTACTTCGGTACACCATATCGATAGATAATGTGTGTCCTTATGAAGTCAACTACATTTTTTTTTTTACCTCCCTTAGTGGAATTGCTTCTGCCCATTTAGAGAAGTAATCAGTAGCAGCTAAGATGTATGAGTGACCAACAGACGATTTAGGTATGACTGGTCCAACGACATCAAGGCCCCATGCCTCAAAGGGCCAGGATGCAATCGTTGGGTGAAGAGGTTCTAGAAGTTGATGTATGAAGTTAGCATGGAACTGGCAAGCATCACACCTCTTTGCATATTCTATGCAATCTTGCACCATAGTGGGCCAGCAGGAACCCATCCTTTTAATGTGATCGTGTAGCCTAGGCCCTGATAGGTGCGCTCCACACACGCCTGAATGAGCTTCCGCCATTGCTTGCTTTGCCTCTTCCAGGTCCAAACATCGTAAACAAAGGCCAAGAAAAGAGTATCGATAGAGCGTTCCGTTATAGTAAAGAAAGCTCGGAGATCTCCGCTGTATTTCCGTCTTATGCCTTGGGTCACTAGGAAGTTTTTCATGCTCTAAGTACTCAATTATAGGTTGGCACCAGTCTTCTGTATCTATTTCAAGAACACAGATCATGTTGACATCTTCATCTGAGTCTTCATCATCGTGCAGAACAACCTAGCAGCTATATATTGGAATTGTCATTCCTTCTTCTGCCCTTAGTGCCAAAGTGGCTGCGAGGCTTGCTAGTGCGTCAGCCATCTTGTTGGAACTCCTCGGCACGTGCTCTAACTTGACCATGTCCAACTTATTTAGTAGGCACAATGCTTGCCTGTGATACGGGACAAGGTCTTCTTTCTTAACCTTGTATTCATCAAGTAGTTGATTGATAACCAACTGCGAGTCACCATATATGTTGAGGTCGGTGATCCCCATCTCAATAGCCATTTCAAGACCCAAGCTAAGCGCTTGGTATTTCGCCACATTGTTAGAGCATAACTGAGTGAACACGAGTGAATACGAGAGAATGTGCTTTTCGGGGAGACGAAGACCACTCCTGCACCAGTGCCATCATGCCTAGCTGCACCATCGAACTACATTTCTCAGGGAGGGAGGATATCGATGTAGAACATGCCTTCTCCTGGCAAATCATTATTTAGCTCCCAATCATCGCAAATTGGATGATCTGTTAAGAAATCTACCAACGCTTATCCCTCAACTGCTCTTTGGGGTACATAGATAAGATTGGCCTAGACAAGATGTACCTGATGGGATCAGCTTTGGAGATCACTTGCACTGTACAGGCTTGCATGTAATGCTTGAGTTTCTGGATGGCAAAGATGAGCGACATGCACATCTTTTTAATAGGGGAGTACTTTAATTCAGCGCCGACCAATGTACGACTTAAGTAGTACAAGGTGACTTCCTTCCCTTCCTTGTTTTCCTGTACACAAAATGCTCCTAAGGATTTTTCCTGAGCTGCAATGTAAAGTCAAAGAGGCTTGCTAGGGATGGGTGCCCCCAATACCGGAGGATGGGACAAATATTTTTTTATTTTTTTGAAAGCCGCTCGACATGATTCATCCCATTCAAACGGTGCTCCCTTTTTCATAAGGTGGCTAAAGGGGTGGCAACGTCCTGTAAAATTTGAGATGAATCTTCGGATGTATGCCAAGTGACCTTGAAGTCCGCGAAGCTCTCTGAGATTCTTTGGCTCAGGCATCTCTTAAATCGCCTTGATCGTCGATTAGTCGATCTCAATTCTCCGATGGTGAACGATGAAGCCTAAGAATTTTCCGGAGGTGACACCGAACACGCACTTGAGTGGGTTCATCTTCACTTGGTATCTCCGTAATCGCTCAAAGATTAGACGAAGATCTTGTATGTGGTATACTGTCTTCTTGGACTTGACCACCAAATCATCGACGTAGCACTCAACTTTTTTGTGAAGCATATCATCGAAAATTGTTTACATTTTCCTTTAGTAAGTTGCTCCTGTATTCTTAAGCCCGAATGGCATCACCTTATATCAAAAAATGCCTTTAAGTGTGCAGAAAGCTATGGCCTCTTGATCCTTTAGCGCCATCAGAATCTGATTGTATCCTACGATACAATCGATGAACGACAATGCTTCATGCCCTGTGGTTGAGTCGATCATGAGTTATGTGACAAGTAACGAGAAATCATCTTCTGGACAAGTGTCGTTGAGCTCCCGAAAGTCCACATGAAAACGAAGTTGCCCATTTTTCTTCCTAACGGGCATGATGTTTGCAATCCACATTAGGTATTTGACCTCGCGAATGAATCCTACCTCCATGAGTTTGTTGACCTCTTTTTCAATTTTCGGTACCAACTCCGGGCCAAAACGTCGCTGAGGTTGCTTCTTAGGCGAAATACCCCTTTTGATAAATAGGCAATGGACTACGACTTTTAGATCCAACCCGGACATTTCTTTATAGCTCCAGGCAAATACGTCTCTGTACTCGGACAGGAGTTCTAAGTACTATTTTTCCTCCTCGGGTGCAAGTGATGAGCTTAGGTAGATAGGATGAGGCTCTTCATTGGTCCTAAGATTCAACTCTTTCAACTCATCAACTGTAGATTGCCCCCATCTTTGAAAGTCTTTGGAGTTTCAGCCAGCTCTATCTCTGAGTCTTAGTCATCACATTCATGGGCTGTGATATGATTAAAAGAAACAACTTCTTCTTCCTCTGCCTCATTGCTAGAGTTAGAGTTATTTTGTTGACCAGTAAAGATCACAGTATGCCTCTTTACTCTTGATAAACCATCCGTCTACACATCCAAGCTGGAGAAACGCTTCATACGAGAAGGGATAGAGCTCCGAACTTCGTTTATTGCTCCGAAGCGGCTAAATACAGAACTTTTCTCGTGCTGAAGTTGTGAGTTTGAAGACTTTTCACCAGCTCCTATTTTTGCAAAAACTGAAGGCTTTGATGGGGATCATCTTTGATTCTATTGAAAATAGAGCATCTGTGATCTTTTCCTTTCCCTATATGGGAGAATACAAATGAGCGTTTTTTTCAAGTGGATGATTGTAGCCTATCGAACACAGAGGGCTTTGGGTTGGGTGAAGCATTTTCATCTTCACTTACACCTATTTCTTCAGCTGAGATGTGTTGAATCACCAACTTCTTCTCCTTTCGTCGGCCAGAGATTCTGACTGGCTGTGACGGCGTGAAACCTAGTCCAACTCTAGAGACGCCTACTAAACCTCTGTGCTCTTGAATCCTTCTCTGAGTTTCAGTAAGGTCATGAGGCTTAGCTTCGACTACCTTTCCTAAGGCAGCTGGATTTTGAAAGTCATAACCAGCCCTCTCCATAAGCTTGTATGCGTTAGGATCAAATCCCTCCCTAGTTCGTGCACTTGGTAAGTCATCGCCTTCTTTAGAAGAAACGACAAACCCGAAAAGAGGGGGCCTGCTTACCTTAGCCTGCCACATCTTAAGTGTTGGAACTGTTGTACTTCCTCTTAAGGTGATTATGCTAGCTCCATCATCCTTTTCAGTAGCTTTGGTCTCGATGCTTCTGCTTGTGCACTCGGTAAAGGGCGATTCACCCTCCTTATGGTGAGACCTAGGTATATACCTTAAGACGGGAGGCATTGATCCAGTTGAAGCAGCAATTAGTTTAATAACTTGTTCAATAAAAGGAGTGGTGTTGACCTATTTACTTGCTTCCTTCTCAAGTTGTAGCTTAGGAGCATCATCCGTTCTTGTTTGATAGGCATTCTTTGCACCACCGTTGCCTGTGGAAGAAATAGTTGACGGTATGGTTTCCTTAGGGGCAGCACCTTCTTCGAAGAACCTCGCGTTTGTAAAATGAGACTCAGCTTTAGTGAATGGCTTGACATCCCCATTTATTTTCTTCTCTCCATCTCGGTAGTACTTAAGGCACTGGTGTAAGGTGGAAGCCACAATCCCATGTTCGTGAAGCCATGGTCGCCTAAGTAATAACCTATATAAAGTCTTAGCATTGATTACATGGAAGATTAAGGATGTTGACAAGTCTCCCATAATTAGTTCAACGCGGATCATGCCAATTGCACGTTGGCCCTCACTGTTGAAGCCTTGAATCATCGTTCGACTCTCAGAAAGTTCTTCCACTGTGATGCCTAGGTCGTTCATTGTAGATTTAGGCATGATCTTGACAGCTGACCCTCCATCTACGAGAATGCGCTTAACTCTCCGCTCCCTAATATAGCCAGTCACAAATAAAGGACGATTGTGAAACTTGGATCCTAACAATACGTCATTGTCAGTGAAAATGACTATGGTGTTGCAAGAGGCACACTGAATGGGGCTTTCTGTTGATCCTTCCATATCCTTGACTTTGTCAGCGTAAAGTTCTGGATATTGTAACGTAGCAATAACATGTTGGCGCATCTTGTTGGACAAACAAAAGATTTGTCTCCAGTCCACGCGAGCTGGCAAAGTCTCTAGGATAGTCAGGATCTTATCAGCTACTCTTTGAGACTTTTCTTGTATGTCACTTCCTTTATCTTCCTCTTCTTTGAGCTCAGAACCTGAGGCCATGTTAACTTTGATTTTCTCAAAGAAACCTATTGGGAAGAACTCCTCAAGTGTGGCAGGAATAAGCGGCTCCTGCTCAAGTAGGTCAATAGGCAGAATTTCGTGCCTTTTGATGTTCTTGGACTTCTTCTTCATGTTCGAATGACGAAAGCTCTTCTTTCTTCCTTGTCTCTTCCTCTGGCGGAGAGGTGACGATTGCACTTGACTTTGTTTCTGCGGCCTACGGCAAGTGACAAGAGTCCAACCCTCTTCATCATCATCAACTCTAACCGAGACATCCATAAAAAGAGCGGCCTCTGTCAAAGGTCCTTGGGATTTAATTAGAACTACAACAGGCTCCAAACTTCCAAATTGAATTGTAGTTAATTTCTCTCCTCGGCAGGAAATCAATTCAGTGTTTACTCTACCTTGAGGTCGAGTATGTTGTTGCCGCCAAGGCGATGAAGAACACCCCAGTTGGGTGGAAATATGATTTGTCTCGACAGTGTCATCCAAATCCAATATTATTTTCCCATCCCTGGCAAGTTGCATAATGCGTCTTCTTAAGCGTAATGCATTTCTCGAGAGGGTGACTAACCACACTGTGATATCGACAATATTTTCTTCTTCGGGCCGTTTTGGTTCTGGAAGTTCCTTCAATGTAGTATGCTTCTTTCCTGTATCCTTGGAGAATCCACCCTTCTTGTTTTCATACTTGGGCTTTCCGGAGATTTGAACCGGCTACTCAGTTGAAACATCCATGGATTCTTTGTTTGAGGACTTTGTGGACTTGGGATTTTTCTTGAATTCACCCTTGTCCTTTCTAGCGTCAGATGAGGAAGAAGACTTGCCACGGTGACTTGCAATCGTTATCTCTATATTATGAACTTTCGTTGCTAATTCTTGGAAGGTCCTTGGCTCACTCATTTACAAGACGTCTAGTAAATCCTACTCCATGCCCTGAGCACACATTTCAACAACTGAAGTTTCTGATAGACGGTCCTTACACTCGAGACTTAGGGAACCCCACCGATTAATGTAATCACGAATCGGCTCGTCCTTCCTTTGTTTGGTGTTTGTTAGCTCTATCATGCTAACAACACGTTGAGTGCTGTAGAACCGATTCAGGAACTCCTGCTCCATTTATTTTCAACTATCAATGGACTCTGACTCTAAGTCTGTGTACCAGTCGAATGCAATCCCTTTTAGAGTATAAACTATTTCACCAATCGGTCTCCTTCTGTGCTAGCATTATTGCACATCTCAATGAAGTGGACAATATACGGTTTGGGGTTGCCTTTGCCATTGAACTGGTTGAACGTAGGAGGGTGATAGCCATGGGGCATGCGAAGAGCATCAATCCTCTTTGTTTAAGGCTTTGTATATAAGTGGGTCTTGTGAAACCCTCCTCCCAACTGAACCTTGACTGCATTTGTTATCAAGCTTTGAATCTGCTCAACAGACATCGAGCCTAAAGAGCGATCCTTCTTTGCCTTGCACTCGTCGTCAGATTCTTCGCTATGGTTGGACTCTTTATCAGAGTCTTCAGTGCCTAAACCTTTGTTGGAAGCTTTATAGGATTTATTTTCCAGCTTCTTCATCAGCTCAACAATCTGGTCGTTCTGGCGCTTAATTTAGGCGTCCTTTTCTGTACTCTTTTTAGAGAGCCTATTCAAGGTAGCCTTCATGCTTGCCAGTTGTTCTTCAAAGTTGGTAACCGCTGTCACCATAACTGGCATGATGACAGTGTCAGAGGATTCAGCTTCAGAATGTGAGGAAAGTGATCCCTTTGAGGACGCCAAAGAGGAATCACTGCTTGAATAATCATCATCTTCAAAATTGAAGGGTTGGAAAGTAGGGTTAGTGTGGGTTTGGAGTTCATCCATCCCACACGGAATTGTTTGTGGCATGATGAAGCCAGCAACAGATTTTTGCTTCAGAATATTTGAAGCGATTTGATTGACTCCATCAGATACCTTGGAACCGAGGTTTTAGATCTTATATGACTGTGATGGTGCAGCCACAATTGATTGCTCTTCGGTGATAGTGGTAGCAGCTTTTGTCATGCTTCTAGTTATGACACCACCAGATGCAGCACTAGCAGTTATTGATCCCTGAGATGCAAATCGGACAGTTTTTTATGAAGATTGGGTGATAGCGTTCTTAGGGGCCATGTTATCTTCGAGGGAGTGTAGAGTTTGTATTTCAGAGAAAGAGATAAGAGGCAAAGGTGTCCCACCGAGCGCGCCAAAAATTTATAAACACAAATTTTGCGCTTAAAATAAATTAGACAGGAAATTGATATAAACAAATTTAATCTTGTATTGATGTAGTGTGTAGGTACGATCTCTGAATTTAATACAATAAAATAATCCTCTGATTCGATCTTCTAATGACTTGAGTACTCCGAGAGCATGATGCTTGATCTCGGTTGATGCAAATCAGCTGAAGAACTTTGAAGACTGTTCTTTATTTTGCTCTGCAAGTGGTTGATTGTAGTTTCTAAAACTCCGCAAGTTTTGATCATTCTCACTTGATAGCTGAATGTTATTTGTCGTCTGAGCTCTGAATTATGCAAATGCTGAATGCTCAAATGAGGAGGAAAAGATCTCTATTTATAGGCTCTGCCAGCTAGGGTTAGAGCTGGGCTTTGGGCCTAGGCCCAGTAATTATTTCTTTATTTTTAAATAAAGAAAATAATTACTAATTTCTGCATCATCGATGACACATAGTAGCTTTTAATTGGCTGAACTTAATTTTCAATCAAGCGGGTCCATTAAAGTCAACGTGACACTTGGCAATCTGTAATTGGCCGATTTTTTATATGTGGCACCATCCGATTTGTCGTAAAATTTTTGACTTCTACAGCCACAAAAGCTTATCCCTCCCTCTAGTTTATACTTATAGAGTTTCTGTTTCCCCAACCAATGAATCTTCCTCGAGTCCTCTTTTGCACCCCACCAGTATTGGTTTATCATGGATTGCAAGTCTTGGCAACAATCACTCGGAAGCCTGAAAAGGCTCACAGCATAGTATAGACCGAGCAACAACTTTCGTCTGTTTTTCCCTGCCTGCCCATGAAAGATTTCTCCCCAACCAACCCTTAATCCTTTTAGCAACCCAATCTTTGATAGGAGCAAAAGCTTTCCTTTTTGACCGCCCAACATGAGTGGGAACACCCATGCACTTCTCATAAGACAACACTTTTCGCATGTCTAGGGTAATTAGAACTGTATCCCAACAGTTTTAAAGAACACCTTTACCAAAAACAATGCTAGACTTACCAAAATTGACTTGTTGACCTGACGTTCTCTCTTATTGATTCAAAATGGAGTTCACTACTTGTACTTGCTCTACCTCAGCTTTGCATAACACTAGAGAGTCATCAGCAAATAAGAGAGGGGATATAGACGGGGCTCCAGTACGAATGTTGTTAACCGGGCCTATTTAGTTAGGCCCGACGGCCACTTAGTGTTGTCTAGAGCATCAACCCTAGCTGCCCCCATAACCTATAAAAGGAGGCTTTGGGGGTCAGCCACAGGAGATACACACATAAGACACAGAATTTCTCAGACTCTCTTCCCCTCCCCCCACGGTTGTTTACCATCATTGCTAGGCATCGGGTTTAGGACGTGGGCACTCCTGAGGTGACTCTGGTAGCTGCCACTCATCACTATATATGTAGACTACTCTCAACAGTTATTTCTCCATCCAAGTCAGTCCTAATTTGTCTAATAGTGGTATCAGAGCCAAACTGATCGGATTAGTTCCGTTTAATGCTTTTAAGATTTGAATAATCAGCATGCTTAGGTTCTGAGAACATGACTACATGATCAGTTACTTAGTTTTTGTAGTTATGCAATCAAAAGCATGTTTCTGTGATTCTAATGTCTTAAATTGGCTAAAGATTAGACATTTAGTCATAACACTGATTATTTGTTAATCTGTCCTGCCCAGATTAGTTCTCATGAACATGTTTTAGTTTATTCTAAACATAAATTAATAGAATAAACTACCTATTCCAGATTGCTTAATACGGTTATGTCCTACAAGCATATTTTTTTTTTATTCGATTTTGCGTTAATCTGAGACTGGTATGCAAAAACGTGATTAGTTATTATGCTATCATGTTGTTCAAGAATGCCTATGCCATCATGCTGTTAAAATGAGAAAGCACGATCCTTTATGCGATTTTATGAGTTTATATGCTAACCTTGCCTAGATTAATATGTGAAAAAATATGATAGTTAGTTGATAATCATTGTTATGCATCCAAATCATGATTCTAAGTGTAATTATGATGAGTCGAATTCATAAATGCATGTATGCGGCTGTTTTTGTTAAAACCCCAGATTTGAAAACTAAGAATTCATGATATGTTCTGGTTCATTGAATGTTTAATCCAAAAAAAAAAAAAAATACAAGACCCAACCTTAAAAACCCTAACCCTTCTATGCTAAATCCCGATCTCGGCTCAGTTTTGAAAAGAAAAAGAAGGTGTAGAACACAGACATATGGGAATCGAACCATACCCATCAGACAAACACTGCGGAGGGGTGGGCGCGTGACCGTCACGCGTCGCCGACAAAGGTCGTTTCACGATCTTCTTCCTCCCAAAGCCCCTCATCATCGCCGATCTACGCAACCTTGAAGAAACGGAGCAGAAAACACCATTCCAGAAAGCGCGTGAGACCACGCGCCACCGCCTCAAGCGCGCATCTGGCGTATGGGCATCTTCCTCATACTCGGTTTCAGCCGATCTACAAGGGGGCGTTGATGGCCCTCATCGAACTAGCGTAGATCGAGGCTCATGGGCAATTTTTTTGGGTTGTCGGTCGTTTTCCTTCACTTGGGTTTTCTTCGAGGTATGGTGGTCATGTAGGACCACCGTTGAAGACCGTTGTCGAGGGGAAAAGTGACCGAGCTCAGTGCTCCAATTTCATGGCCATGGCGGTGCGAAGTTAAAAGGAGATAGAGGAGTTTGAGAGGCAAGCAGAAGTAAGAGAGAGAGAGAGAGTAGAAAGCTTCTAGACTTAACGAAATGAAATGAAGTGAGCAACACTCACTTATAAAAAGCCCTAAAAGAAGGGTCCCCTTTTTTTTGAGTGGGCTGATTTTTTTAATTGCTAATTGGTTCTCCTTTGGGCCATTTTTTAAATTTCATTTTGGGCTAATTTAAAAGAAAAGGGTTCCTAGTTATTTGTTATTGTGGGCCGTTTTTCTTTTGGCCCAAAATGTTTGTTTTGATTTGGGTTGTTTCATTTGGGCTGTTTCTGTTTCAATTTAGATTATTGAATATCTACTCCCAATATCTACTCCCATGATCATATAAATTTATTTTTATATGTTGAACGTGGCCATTATTTTTGTTATGAGTTATTAGCCATTATTCTCATGTTATTATTGTTAATAGTATGATATTTTTGAAGTTGATTATATAACTTTGTGTTATACATATTAAAACAAAATGAAGCTATGTTAAATGAATTAGTTTCATGAAAATTGTGTAAATATATATTTACATGACAAAAAGTGAATATATTTGTTATAATCACTAGATTAAAACGTTAATTAGTTTAACAAAACCCTTAAGGAAATTCTACGAAATTAAGTTAATAATTAAATTAAAGAAGCCCCAAAGTTCGTATCAATATATGGTGATTATGAGCTTAGCGAAATTTTCGAACATATATTATAAATGATGGAGTTGTTTTGGTAATTTAATTATTAAAACAATATGTCTAACAAATAAGTATACACTTTCAGATATGGCAGCTAGAAACATGATAGGTTGTATGCAATCTGATGATAAAACTGGATAGTTCAAACTACGACGTCTGGCATCTGAAAGTCCAGTTCTACTTAAATAATGATGACATGCTGGACCTCTTGACCTCCTCTATGACAGCTCCAGCTGAAAAAGACGTACAAGGTAAAGACATTACTGTAACTTAGCAGTACAAAGAAAACCTAAAGGCGTACCGAGCATGGTTCAAACGTGATCGTTCTGCACGCTACACTATGTTGTCTTGCAAGCAGGACGATCTCCTGGGTGAGTTTGAATGCTTCTCCACTGCTAAAGACATGTGAAGATAGCTTAAGGTTGGGTTCCGACAGAAATCTGCTACAAGATTACGTACCTTGTAGCTGAAATGGATACAGCATACCATTAACTTCAGTCGTAGTATCTCTGAAAACCTTTGAACCATGAGCGCTATGGTTCGAGACCTTAAGGCTGCAGGGCAAGAAGTTTCTGAGGAAGAACAGGTCCTAAATATGATTAGAGCTCTTCCCAATGACAATGAACGTTAGAAGAGTTTTAAACTATTCATGACACACAGTGAGCACATCAAGACCTTCGAGACAATCTCTAAACACCTCAAAATGGAGGAAGAACGTTTAAAATTCTATGCGCCTCCTTGCTAGACTTGGTCATGTGGGCCAAGATAGGATAAATAGGTTAGCTAAAGAAGGTCTTCTAGACCAACTCACTAGGGTTAAATTGCCTAGGTGTGAGTCATATTTAGCTGGAAAGGCAACAATGAAGCCTTTTGGTAAGGCCTCGAGAGCATCTAGTCCCTTAGAGTTACTCAACTCAGACATATGCAGACCTATGAACATTAAAGTACGACATAGGGCTATCTATTTCATTACTCCCATAGACGATTATTCATGATATGGGTATGTGTACCTACTATCTTATCGCTACGAGGTACTCGATGTGTTCAAATGTTTCATAGCAGAAGTAGAGACTCAAATAAAACATAGGGTTAAGATCCTTCGAACTGATCAAGGTCGTGAATACCTCTCTGATATGTTCAAGGAGTTCTATGAGGAAAAAGGTATAGAAAGACAGTTAACAATTCCACGCACTCCACAACAAAACGGTGTTGCGAAACGCAGGAATCGTACATTGCTTGATATTGTCAGGTCAATGATGGCACATGCTAACCTCCCAATCAGTTTTTGGGGGGGATGCGCTACTTACGCCAGCCTACATTCTTAACCGTATGCCGAGCAAGAGTGTACTTGCCACACCATATGAATTATGGTTTGGTAAGAAGCCATCATTGGACCATTTATGCCCATGGGGTTCGGCCGACTATGTGTATAATCCAACCCACAAATATGAAAAACTTGATCGAAGGGCCACCAAAATGGTGTTCATTAGGTATCCCGCACAATCTAAAGGATATGTGATGTACGGGGAACACCCAAATGGTGGTGTGACAGAAATAGATTCCCGTAATGTCGATTTTCTCGATGATGAGTTCCCAACCATTGCTGAAGTCAAGAACGATGTCAAACTGTTTGAGTTACAGCAAAACATCCAACCATCATTTGGTGAGAGGGAGAATTTGGATTCCAACCAAGTCATCGAAGATGATATGTCTCCCCTATCCGAAGGGAATGGGGGAGATTTGTCTGTCCAGGAGAATGAGATCCGTCCTCGATCTCCTGTATATGAGGAAAGTCAACCTGCGAGTGAGGTCCGTCCTCAATATCCAGTTCCCAAACATGCAGGCAGTCCACATCTTCGGGATCCCATGCCCCAGAAGGATAGTGGGAGCAACTCTCCACATGTCAGGATCCTACACCTCTTAGAGAAAGAGGGAGGGATGCCTCACCCAGGCAAACAAACAATAAAGGCCCCAGGCTCTCGAAGGAGTGAGCGTGGAAGAATTCCTTGACGATATTTCTAAATCGAAGAGAAAATATTCCTATGCACTCCCTTTGAAGTTGAGGAGCCTACCTCTTATCAGGAGGCAATCGACTCATCAAACCACAAAGAGTGGATGGATGCCATGAGGGAAGAGATGTACTCGAGGGCAAGAAACAAGGTTTGAAAACTTGTTGATCTTCCACCCCAGCGTAAATCTATTGGAAACAAGTAGGTTTTCAAGATAAAACATCGGGCAGATAGTTCGATCGATAAGTACAAAGCCCGTTTAGTGGTGAAAGGGTTTACACAAATTGAGGGTGTAGACTATGAAGAGACATTTTCTCCTATGGTGAGATTTGCCTCTATTCACCTACTACTAGCCATGATTGCCTATTTGGACTTAGAGTTGTTTTGAATGGATGTAAAGACTGCTTTCCTTAATAGTAGCCTTGAGGAAGAGATCTATATGGACCAACCCATTGGTTTTGTGTCAAAGGAACAAGAGGACAAGGTGTGTCGTCTTAAAAGGTCCATATATGGCCTTAAGCAGTCTTCTAGATCTTGGTACTTAAGATTCTATAAACCTATAACTTCATTTGGTTTATCCATGATTTCGGAGGACCACTGTGTGTATGTCAAAAGATCAACTGGGGGGATTATGTTCCTTATCCTATATGTTGACGATATACTACTGGTTGGGAATAATTTGAAGATGATCGAAGCCACTAAGAAGTGGTTGTCCTCTGTCTTTGAGATGAAGGACATAGGTAAAGCCAGATATGTCCTAGGCGTGGAAATAATAAGGAATCGTCCTAAGAAACTTTTAGGTATGAGTCAGGAGGCATACATGAAGAAAGTCTTAGAATGAGTCTGCATGCATTATTCCAAACCTATAGACACTCTAGTTGAGAACGGTTTAACCTTGAGCCTCGACCAATGCCCAAAAACAGATAAAGAAAAGGAGGCCATGAGCAATGTCTCCTATGCTAGTGCCGTAGGAAGCTTAATATACGTCATGTTATGTATACGGCCGGACATTTGCTTTGCGGTTGGTTTGGTAAGTCGTTACCAAAGCAACCCAGGACAAGCTCATTGGCATGCCGTCAAGATAATCATGCGCTACCTTCATGGCATAAGTGACTTGGTCCTATGCTATCAACACGAGGACCTTAAGTTGAGAGGATATTCAGATGCTGATTGGGGTGGTGACCCAAATGAGCCCAGGTCAACCTCAGGATATGTGTTCACCTTGGGTGGGGGAGCTATATCGTGGTGCAGTAAGAAGCAAGACTACATAGCTCTGTCGACCGTTGAGGCAGAGTATGTCGTATGTAGCCTAGTCACGCAGGAGGCAATGTGGCTTAGGAGTTTCCTCCAGAATCTTAACCTCACTCCTAGAGTTGATGATCCTGTAGACATGTTATATAACAACACAGCCGCCATTCAGTTCGCTAAAGATCTGAAGTTCCATCGGAAGACTAAGTACATCAAGAGGCGTCATCACTTCATGCGAGACGCCATAAAGACAAAGGAGGTTGCCATCAAGCATGTGCCCACTAACAAGATGATCGTTGATCCATTAACTAAGCCGATTCCTAGAAATGCTTTCAAAGCACATTCGTTGAGTCTAGGGCTTTACAGAGTCTAGTTTTTGGATAGAATCTTGTTATGTATGACAGATACGTTCTTCTTGTAATGAGCATTTATGAAAAAAAGATTGAAGGTTCCTTTTCTACATGCTTTGTGATTTATTTGTTAGACATGTTAAAATGTCACAGGCTTCTGATTGGCCTAGTCACACAAACAATCGTCCTGACGCTTGAGTAGCGGGCAGAATGAGACTGAATCATACTAGCAGTAGGGGTGCAATATTGATTACTCATACTGGAAGTGTATGAATGAGAAATAGTCGCCTTAGTAAGTCTAAGATGAGACTCGAGGGAGTCCAATATGAGACATGATTTCATATTGAAACCCTAAAAGTCGAATCTTGAGTATTAAGATTAGCATTTAGTATGCCAATCTAGTGGCTCAGGTTAGATTTTTTGGTAAAAATCTAGATTGGCGATTCGCATGGCATATAGATTAACGATCCCAAGTCAATAGGAGCTACGTCACGACATACATTTCATGTCGTGTCTGCTTAAAAGACAACCATATACGGAGTGACAAGTGACCTCTTTATCTCTTGTCACTGTGTGACCCTGTAGACGATGACCCTTTGACTTAAAGCTATGGTACGAAGTCAATGCTTGATGCTACTACTTTAATGTATTTCTCAAGAACTACGATGTATACGGTTCAACGAAAACATGTTAGAAAAGCAATTAATCTAAGATGCAATATCATGGGCGTTTAAGGAAAAGTCTATCCGTCATCACCAATATCTGTCCGGGCGATTATATTGAGTATATAATCATATGATATATCACAGCATAAGGGATTGGAAATGCCACTGCTGATGTTTAGGATGACTTGGGGTATTGTATTTCGTAAAAGTGTTATGTTAGTTAGATGGTAACTTAATATAGCGCTACTTGTTACTTTTCGGTCGCACGTTGTATTTCCAGTGTGAAGCGTGAGGAGTTGTGATTCGTGGAGAGTATGTGTTTGCGGCCTTTGTGGCTGAGTGGGAGCTGTTAACCGGGCCTATTTAGTTAGGTCTGACGGCCACTTAGTGTTGCCTAGGGTAACCACCCTACCTGCCCCATAACCTATAAAAGGAGGCTTTGGGGGTCAGCCACAGGAGATACACGCATAAGACACAGAATTTCTCAGACTCTCTTCCCCTCCTCTCACGGCTGTCTACCATCATTACTGAGTATCGGGTTTAGGACGTGGGCATTCCTGAGGCGACTCTAGTAGCCGCCACTCATCACTACATACGTGGACTACTCTCAACAGTTATTTCTGGATCCAGGTCAGCCTTATTTTGTCTAACGAATGCGATGGCCATCAGCAACAGCACGGATCAGAAGGCCAGATAGAGCTTTGGCACAAAACAGGAGCAGCTAAGGTGAAATTGGATCAGCTTGCCAAATACCCCTACTCAGACGAATAAAGCCTTGCGGTTCACTGTTGACAATGAAAGACAAAGTTACAGTTTCTATATACCGCATATCAAGGTCAATCCAGGCTGAGCGGAACCCCATTTTCATCATAATCCCTTATAGAAATCGCCATTCGAGCCTGTCATTAGCTTTTGACATACCCAACTTAACTGCCACTCTCTCATTCATGCCTGAATGACATTTCATAGGATGAAACACCTTAAAAGCCACCAAAATGTTATCGGTAATCAGGCGCCGTAGTGTACAGGCATTCTAATTATCTAATGTAATAGCGGGAGGAGTCTCCTTCACTAGATTAGTAATCACCTTAATGACTAATTTGTAACATACATTGCAGAGACTGATCAGTCATAACTCATAACGCAACAATTTCAGTTCAATTCTATTTCTTAGTGATCAGGACAACATTGGTATGATTAAAATTTAGGGGCATAGGTTCACCATTTAGGAGAGTTAGAACAGCAGCAGAGACATCCTTTCCCGCAATATCCAAGTATTTCTGATACAAGCAGGAGTTTAACCTGTCAGGACCTCATGCCTTACTAGGATGCATTTGATTGAGAACCTCGAAAACTTCATCCTTTGTATGGGGTCCATAAGGAGTCTCATTCATCTCATTGGTGACTTTAGTGTGCTCAATTAACTCTTCCAATTGTGAGGGTTAACGAGGTAAAAAGTGTTGAGAAGGATTCCATAACAACACACTCCAGGTCCTCCTGGTGCGAGTACATTGCACCATTTTCACCCTGTAGTTCAGTATTAGAATCGGATGTGCGCCTACCATTAGCATGCTGATGAAACCATCCAGTATTCGATCTCCATGTTGCCGATAATTAACGCGCGACTGATGCCACCACATTACCCATTCACGCCTTTTCCACTCCCTTATTTATAAATAATTTTTTCATGCACCCATCATCAAATGTCCCTTTTGGCTCTTCAGTGCATCTTCTAATCTCATTTTGAACATGCCGAAATTCATTTTTATGCCATTCAACTGAAGCTCCATGCACCTATCGAGTTTCCCCATACCGCTACCCACTGCATTCCCACCCACCTCCTGACTCCAAGTTGATCTAATAATGTCTTCATATTTTCCATCAACAGCCCACATATTCTCGAATCATCTTCTCCTCCCTTTTTTCCTAGTCTGCCAAGAATCAAAACATTTCGGTACGATTGGGAGGTGTTCAGACATATCATCGTCAATATGCAGAACTTTAGCTGAAGGGAACAACGCAGACCATTCCGACGAAGCACAAAATCGATTCAGGAGGAGCCACTACTATCCTGGTAATTCCACCAAGTAAATTCGTGATCAGAGTAACTTAAGTCACAAAGATCACATGCCTCCAAAGTAGTTCTAAAAGCTTTCAGAGTGAACTCAGATTTCATCGATCCACCTTTCTTCTCAAAAGTGTACAATATCTCAGTTGGCTCTCCACCAGTAAGCCAAGGCAAACTTGAGTGATGGCACAAATCTGAGATTAGATCACACATTTTCAATCTATTTTGGGTTTCGGGGAAACCATAAATACCTGTAAATTTTCTTCTCGATGCCATAGATGCCCACTTGACCTTTAAGTCGATATGATTTGCAGCCATGGAGAGCAAAGAGACTTGTAAGTCAACCTTCCCAAACAAAGCAAGTCAACCCAACCAACCCCTACAATTCACCGCTACACCCGTGTAACCATCAAATTGCCTTACAGTAACCAACATATCAGCAGAACAATGTTTGGTTTCAGATAGAAACACCAAACTTGACTTCTGACTCTCCACAACCACAAGACAGTGGAGGCCCCTAACTGCCTGAGCTTTGCTAAGGCCCTAGCAGTTTAAGCATATGAGACTCATTGTCCTTGGGGGGGTAGCCTTGCAACCACCGCCTTTGCACTATTTGCATGTCCATCAGCCGTCTTCACTTTCATAGCCCGAGCCCTCCTATCCCCCTCTCCTACAATAGCAGCCTCTGGGATTTTCAATTAAACAATTCGGACCCAGGGGATACAATGTTGGTTTCATCGATATTTATCAAGACCATGCCATTCTCATTATTGTTCTGCAGCATAGCATCCGACGCCAGGTGTTGTTGAAGATAAGCTTTGTTTTAAGCTTCATGGACTTCCTACTTTCACGAAAAGCTTGGAGCAATATTTTCTCTTCCTCTTTCTCCATTTCCCATCCACGCCTTTTGCTTTTAATAGGAGAAGCCCGCATATTAGGTCCATAAGGTAGAGTGACTCAGGGACATCATCATCATATAACTCACAACCTTTGTATAAATGACCCAGCATCCCGCAAGCATATCAAAAGTCTGAGAGCTTCACATACTTCATGTAAAACTAAACAGGCTTTCCACACACCATGATCCTAATACCTCTTCGAAGAGGTTTAGTAACATGATGTGTCAGCAATCAAAATTTAGCGATTTATCAATCCTGACAAGATTCTCTTCATCAGCACTCACAAACCTACCCATCGAGTTTGCCAAATAAAGGCATTTGATTTCATGCGGGATACATCATCAACCTTCACCCAAAATCTCACATTATCAAAAACAACATCAGAATATTTCCCAAACCCCATTAGTTCCTTAAGGAGCAAGGTGTGCCCATCAAATGCCCATGGACCTTTGTTATGAAAAAAGTTTTAACATTTATACACCCCAAGTGCAAGGTGTATTGTTGAGTACTCAGTGTGTTGTCCGCAGAGAGTTGGGTTTCCAAGTACCAGAGCTAACTAAAGCGTCTCAAGGTAGACAAACCAGAAGGAATAGAAAATAGAACTAAACTGCTAAAATAACCAAAGGGCTGCGATTATGATTAAACCTGAGATAAACCAGCTGATCAAGTTAAATCCTCACCTTCCCAAGTTATGCTAGTATTCGAGGTTGATCGGTTGCGTCATTGAGGCCACCCAAGCCCTCTCTCAAGGGTCAATAAACTAGTCTAATTGTTCTAACCACCTATTTTCATGGGATTAGTTCGACTAAACTACTAGGTTGACAACCCTTGACCTAGTTAGCGACGAGACTATTTTTATGTCCCAATTTCAGCCATTCACTCTACCCACACTAGACAATCAACCTCACCTTTTAGCATAAGTCAATTACCTCAAAATACGGATGAAAGCTCTTTCAAACATTTTATCGAACACATGGTGGGCATGAGAAAAAACCTTAAATTCTAGCATGAACAAGAGGGGCAACGGTCTAACAACAATCAATTGGCCATCACAAGGCTAATCACAATTTAAATTCACAACTATAATCTATAAACATTACAAAAGCATATAAACCAAAGCATGAACATAAACATACAAAACAAAGAGAGGAAGAGAAGAGAAAACTTATGTCGGTTGAATGAACTTGAGAATCCACAAGTTTGAATCCAAACAACCAGAGACAAATTCTAATCTAATTCCCCAATAGAATTTTTCTTGGCTAATCCTAACCTAAAAACTCCTAAAAAGTCACTAAAGGAGAGCCCGGGGATGTTCCCAACAAAAACGCTGAAGGAGGCTTAAATAGAAAATTGAGCGAGCGAGCGACGGGGGAGGGGCACGACCGTGCCACGTGGCACGGCCCCACCGTGCCATTTTTCTGGTATGGTGGTTCGGCCCTCCGTCGTCCCTTTCTTGCCTGCTTTCACTGTTTTTGTCTGTTTTTGCTCCTTTTCGTAGTACTTGCTCCATTTGAACTTATTTCGTACAGAATGTAAATAAAACAAGTAAAAATATTAAAGATTAAGTTATTATACGAGCTAAAAGTGGGTGAAAGAGACGCGTAAAATATGAAAATTTATCACCTAATAAATACCCCCACACCTATCTTTTGCTCGTCCTCGAGCAAAACAAAAGAAAAACTAACTTAAGAACCTAACTCACTTTCGTAGGAATCACGATTATATTTAGCGCATGCAAGAAGCCCTTCGAACCCCTTAATTCCCCCAAGTAGACAAGTAAAGTCTCATGAGGGTTTGCAGAAATTATACCTACAAAATCTTGAAAAAGGAAAACAAGTGGAAAAGGAGAAAGGAAAACAAAGAAAACAAGACGGATATACAAACAAGGCACAAATATTTATACAAGAGGAAGACTGTACACATTCTAACCAATCAAATCACCAATGCAATGAAGATATTAGCTTGTATATAAATAAAGTGTACACATTAAGACTCTCTATCCCCATACATGACGTCAAAGTACCAACTTTTCACCCCACTGTGCATTAAAACCTGAAATCCATCCTAGTGCTCGGTGTGGAGGTGCATCATTATCTTTGGACTCAGGCTTACCAGAATCGACCTAATCCCACTTGACTAACACATGCTACATTATTGACTTGTTGACGCCTCAAAGGATAACATCAAGTAGCAGTATCGCCTCAAAGGGTAACACCCGGTAGCGCATGCCTCAAAGGGATACTTGTCATTCCTTGTTTTGTGTTTTTCTTTTTCTCCTTTTTTTCATTTTTTTGAATGCAGATAAATATTAAAGTAACGGTGTCAAAAACAGGTAGGAGAGTCAATCACGGAAGACTAAGACCCTAAGCTAATGATGATGGTATAGATAAGGATAGGATTACACATCGATAATGAACAATTGGGGTTAGAATTAAGACCTAGAATGACACGCTAAGGACGAAAATCTATCATGCACATTATATTCCTATACAAGCTAATAGTTAAAGTACAGGGCATTTAAACTAATCAGAATAGTACGAAACTTCCCCAAAGCAAAAAAAAAAAAAAACTATACAAAAGTGCTAAAATTTTCACAAAAATATGCATAGGGTATATGACTTCCCACCGCCACACCTAAATCTCACAATATCCTCATTGGGAGCCAAGGAGTCACAACCACCAACAAAACACATGTATATACAAAAGAAACAAATCTACAAAAACAACTATACAAAAGCAAAATATAAATAAGAAAGGGCAAAAGCTATATATACAAAACAAAAATAAAGAAAGAGAAAAGAGGGAACGAATTTACCAGGTTAAGCGTTGGGTGCACCTAAACTACCACCTCCTCAAGACGGTGTGATGGGAGGTTGAAGGAGCATCAGTCACTCCTCCTCATCTCAAGATCCGAGCTACCAAATCAGATGCCGTCAAAGTTCGCATGAGCTTATCAAACACCTAAGTATGCAACACAGATGAATGGGAATAAGAGCACTTAAACATGAATCTTGAAATAATAGTAAGTGCTCTCCGAAATTTATCAAATGCCCTTGAAAAGTCCTTAGAGTGATCGAATGCAAAGGTCAACATGATTTTCGCAGGCATGGTCTCGAGGTATAATTTATAAGGGTCAAGGGAGGGGTCATACCCTCTAAAGGTACCTAGAGACTCCAAACAGTCAATCACATTCCCCTCAAGCATATCATGATAATCAGCGGGCAACATATTACGATACTCAGGGGATGGGAGGGTAGTGAACGGAAAGGGGAAGCATGGAATGTATCAAGAGGGTTGGGGGATATATTATCAACAAAATCAAGATTAGCTGGCCCCGCAACCACAACATCCACACGTAAAGTCCCTATGGAGTTTCATGAAGACCATACTCCTCAATAAAGACATCGTCTAACTCAGACAAAGTATCATCCTCATCGACACTAGCGCTAACACCAACGGTCTCACCTACCCCGAACTCCATCAACTGAGCTAAAAGTGGAGGTGTATCAATTAGGAAAGGATGGAGCAACTGTGAGTAAAGTAGTCAAGGGAGGGTCGAGTCATTCCTCTAGTCCGCACTCTAGAGAAGGGAAAGACGCACCATCATTACACAGATTGACATCAAGTGTAGGAGAACTAGAACTAAGGTCAGTCTTGGGTGATAGGTCATACTCCCACATTTTATTAGCAAACTTAATTTATTGCACATTCATTGTCTCTATTATATTGCTAAGTCTAGCAAAGCCCTCATCAGAAATATAATAGGGACAAGAATTACTAGCATGATCAGAATAATGACAAATTTCGCAAATAGGAGGAGGATAATCTGGATACAAGGGGGTGAGATGTATGAATTAGTGCAACTAATCCCATATTTATAAGTATCCTGAGCCAACCAATCAAGAAAATCCCAAACTTCATCAACATTTTTAGCACAAAAATCCCAATACTCTAAAAGAGTACGGGTCTCACAATTCACACCTTCATAAACTGTATTCAAAATTTTTCACTTTTCTAAATAAAAATTACAATTAGTAAGAAAAGCATGTAATCTACCATAGTACCTCCAAAACAATTCATGCTCATATTGAGGAAAGTGGAAAAAAGACATTTTTTTTTTCAATTTTCAATTTTTTTTCAAAATAAAAGCCTAGTCTCGAATGCCCAAGTAAGCTCTAATATTGAAAAGCCCAAACTCCCCGGTAACGGTGCCAAAAACTTGTTATGTTAAATTACTGCAAGTGCACGGTGCCAGTCGTAGCTAGTAATGGCAAGTACGGGTCGTATTCTACAGAGAGCTTGCTTTTGATTACTGGACTAATTCAAATGCTCAATCTAGACCACTCAAGTCATAGGTTTGTATTTAAGCTATGGGGATGTTAATAACTAAAGGATCGAATAAAACTACAAAATATTAAAGTACCTAGGTTGATATATCAGCACGATTATGCTGATGAATCAATCATTAACTCCAATCAAACGGAACTAAGTATGTGTTTATGAATGAAAAAACTGTCAATTAAGCCCATCTCCTCCCTCTCTCAAGGGTCGAAAACTAATCCTGCAACTAAGGTCACCTATTTTCAAGGGACTAAAAGTTGAAGGATTACAAGATCTACAATCTCTGATCTCAACTAGAACTTCAATTATTTTCATATCAAAATCCTAATTGTCTATTAAGTCATGTTAGGTAAAGGTTTCGTCTCTCAACGTCCCCCTAAATCCGAATAATAATGGATGAATGTTCTTTCGAGCATTTTATCAAACATGTAGTGTGCAGAGTAGAATTCATAATCATAAGCAGGTAGGAAACAATGGTCTGGGGCTAATTCATGATTCAATAAACATAATCGACTTCAATCCGAACCTAAGTTGGGAGATTAGCCACAAATCATGCTAAATTCCAACAATTCAATAATCAATGTACTAAACATGATTCAACCAAACTCTAAAACAACAACGAAAGGGAGAGAGAATCAGAGAACAAACTTGGATTGATTGTTGAATCGAAGTCGAACTAATCTTCAATAATTGTAAATTGAACAAAAGGAACAATTAACTCTCCTAACGAAACCCTAAAAAGTTCACCTCTAAGTGATACCCTTTACTAAAGAAAACAATGAAATGAGATCTCCCGAAAACCGCTTCCAAAGAGTTTAAGTCGCGACGTGTGGAAAGGGGGGGAAGCACGGTCGTGCCCGGCGGAGGTGGCACGGTCGTGCCGCCTAGCACAGGGTAGCCGTGCCACCCTACTGGCCGGCACTCCTCGGTTCTTCGGCACGGCATGGCGGTGCCGATACGCGTGGGGCCTCCGTACGAACCCCTGGAACTTCTGTGCGATGTCGAGTGACCACTTTTGTGAGTTTAAACCCGCCTCTTTGGCACTCTTTTTTACTAATCATCAACAATCTTTTTATTCTTTCAGTAGAATTCCTGAAAATACGAAAAGATGTCGAATGAGCGAAATATATACTAAAAGAGGCCGATTTGGCCATTTCTCAATAAGATCGAACATGAAAACAAGGGGAAAGGGGATAAAATCGGGGCCAAAATAAGGCCCAAAAAAGGTTTATCAACCTTCGTTTAGATAGTTTCTTTATCAGCTTTGAAAAAGATTTGAAAAATAAATAGATTTCGATCAAGTTCTTTGATAATGAGTCCTTTTGCCGTTTCCACACATTTTTGAAAGTCCATTCCATTGCCCCAATATGGACCGAGTTCTTGGTATGAAGTCTTCCAATCATACTCAACGCTATCTGTTCTGCCGTGTCCTCATTCACCTTCCCCTCAAACTCCACCACAACCTCTTCCTCCTTCGTTAGTTTCATATTTGCAACAACACGTTGAGGTTCTGATTCCATAGTTGTTATTTGATATAGGGTTTGATGAAAAAACGCAGAAAAAGCAGCGACTAGCCCACAAAGAATAACAGCAAGGAAACCCAGTCTTAAGACAATGGTGATGATACCCAACCGCTCATGAGGTGCCTACCTACACCCCTGAAGAACCCTCCCACTTAACGGAGGAGAAGAGCTCTGCACAAAACCTACATTTTAGGGTTTTAGGGTCGGAGGGGACTAGAGCATACTTACTTTGTAGTAGTTGATTCTAGTACTTATATATCTGTCTATCTATCTATGTATCTACACACACACACACACACACACACACACACATATAATATATATATATATATATATATATATATATATATATATATATATATATATATATATATATATGTATATTAAAATAGAAGATTTCAAGTCTAGTATTTGACACATGACAGGCTCTTACAACTTCGACATTAATTTCTAATCTAAGGTCGTGTTCGGTAACAGCGTTTTGAGCAGTGTTTAGCATTTTGACTAAGTCAATAAACTCATCAAGCAATTTTTAGTGTTCGGTAACATTGTATTTTGACTAGTGTTTCAAGTAGCGTTTAGCGTTTTAAGCAGCGTTTCTGAAAAGTTAATAGTATTTACGTTTGGCATTTGAAAGTAGCGTTTCATATTTTTTTGCCAAAAAATATCCTTACGAAATTTTATATTTGGAAATTATCTTTATCCTTTTATATCAATTTACATTAATTAGCCAACCCAACAGCTATATTTACCGAACACATTTATTTCAACTACTCATCTAAATAGCTATCCGCTAATAGCTAAATTAGAAACGCTATCCGCTGCCTAAACAGCTATCCGCTATCTGAAACGTTATCCGCTACTTGAACCGCTAATTTTGCCGAATAGGGCCTAAATCCAAATCTATTAAAAAATAATAAACGATTTTTGATTTTTATTATTATGATTTTTGTCTATCTTATTTTTTAAAAATATTTATATTAAAAGATTCTAACTCTAATCCACTGTTGTCATTGTTACCTTTTTAAAAAAATAATAATAAAAGGTTGTGATAAAATATTTACCCGTTCATCTCACATAATTATTATATTGATGGAAATACTATGAAATAATAATAAACAGAGATTGAGTTTTGATTCAATACCTTTTCATTGAACATAAATATAAATATGAAAAATTAATCGTTAGGTAAGATATGATGAATGATGATAGTTTTGAATCCTATATATAACAGATAATACTGCCTGTATAAATTACCACCGAAAGTGGTACAATCTAAGCGATCATGATCCTATTCTTTAGTAGTGTTTGTCAACATTTATATTCTATAAGTAAAATTATTCTCCATAGGTATGTAACACCAGGAGTGTGACTTAAAAAAATTTAAAGTGACTAGTCATATCAACAGAGATAAACCTTCCTTTTCAAGAAGCTCATTTTTAAAAACTCCACAGTTAAGCTTGTTTACTGTGAAGAAATCCTAGGATATATGGCCTCTTGAGAAGTTTTCCAGACAGCGTGTAAGCAAAATCAAAGCATACCGAAAATGCTTGTGGCAATTTATGGGGCCAGTCAAGGATAATTGAAATCGTTCCTGATAAATATACGCGATCCGGGAATGGTTGCGGCGTTACAAGGTGCATGCACATATTGTATTTATTTTTAAAAAATAAATACATAATAGTATGTATATTTTATTTGACTTAAAAAGCCATTGAATTATATGTAAAAAGTCATTGAATTTTTAATTCAAAAACCCCCCCAATTTTACATGAATTTGCTAGATTATTTATTGTAATTCGTATATATAGTTTATATAGTAGTTAAAACTAAAAACTTTTTTTATACCATTAAAAACCCATGATAATCACAAATTTTAAAATTTATGTAATTTTTCATGCATCTGTATAAATATGGGCATACTAGTTAAGTCAATTAACTATCAAAAAGGCGATATTAGTAGCTTAAAAAGGAGTCGCATTCGTTAGTTTAGACTCAAGGTCAAGGGCCTACTAATTGTCCTCAATACAAGGAAATTGAGGTGGGGTGAAATCACGGAGTCATGGACGTTCATGAGAACAAGTTGGGGATAAGATATGATCTCCATCTATGACATATATATATATATATATAGTTGCACATCAAGTCTTATCAATAAAGAATCAAGGACGTACAAGATCCTATGATTGATTCCGATATATTGGCGTTAAATTATTTATTAACTGATTATGAGTACAAACAATAAACACCCACTAAAGAATTGGAAGGGGTGGGGTGCGTATTTAATGCCATGCAAATTAAGGGATGGACAAAATGGAGGACAAAACAAAATAATGTTGCCCACTACTTGTAATGCACGTTGTGGGGGAACCCTCGTCTCATATTAACCCTTTTCCTGTGCAAGGGAGACCCACCTTGCCCGCCCGTTCCATGTCTACGCCAACACTCCTGCCCCCCCTTCAATTCTCCCTCTCCACTTTCTTTGTACGCCAATAACCTAGCGTGTATGATCATGTAAACCTTTATTTTTCAATTATAGGAGTGAGTGAGTCCAACTAAAGAAGCCAAAACTGTGATTATGAAGTTAATCTAAGCCTGATGGTTTACTACAAGTTTTTTTTTGGGTTCTTATTTTCGATTTTGTTTGATTCAAATAAATTAAGAACGATCAAATTTGATTAACATCAGTTTGACGTCAGGTTTAAATTGTGCACAAAGTTTTTGGTTTTGTCTATGCATAAACTGGCTAGATGGGTCTAGCCGACAACTCAGGCCGAATCAATCCATGACGGCCTGACTAAAGACAAGTCAACACTAATGGTGTGTTTGGCAGGGTTGAAAATCATTTTTTCAGAAAATAATTTTCCATGTCAAATGATTTTTCATGTAAAATAATTTTCAGATCATATTTTCTGTTGTTTGGTAAAAGGGAAATGAAATTTCTGGAGAATGAGTTTGGTTAGCAAAAATGAACAAAAAAACTAAAAATGGTTTTCCTTAGTTTTTGAACCATATGTCGAGAAAATAGACACATAAGAGAGAAAGAGTGTGAGAGACCGAGAAATGTAAAATCAACTTGCGCTCTATTTAAAGTGAAAATATTTTCCTTCATTATAGAGGAAATGAGTTTCCCTTGAAAACGAACTTACCCTTCTTATTTTACCAAAAACATCCTAAAGCCCTCAGATGGACGCGTTCCCCCCTCCTCCTAGCTAGGGTAGGGAGGGCTTCGGGTCGAGTATCCATTGGGTCAAACGGGTAGACCCGTTTAAAATAGGGCCAATAAAAGACCAGGTCAATGATGGACCAAGTCAATAGTGGGTCATCCCATTAAGGTATATTAACGGGTTGGACTAGATCGACTTATTAATGGCCCGTTTAATGATCCATTATTTTTTTATCCTACTTGACACATTAGTTTACATGTTTCAATAAGTTAACCTTATTACCAATGATTCATACATAATAATAATTATTATACACAGGTTTTTTATACAGTTTGTTCCATTTTAAAACAGGTCAAAAGCAGATCGCCCATAGACCAACCCGATCTGACCTGTTTATATATGCAAAAGGCCCAATCGACCCAAATGGTTAATGGACTGACCATGATCCAACCCGACCCAATCTATTGCCTACCCCTAAACTAGGGTATTGGAGGCTTGATCCAACGGATGCCCCTCAGGCTTGAATTCTTTTGCAAGGCATTCGGAAGCAGAGTCGGGAGCAATCGCTAAATGAAGCAATGGACCTCCACCTCCGGAGATATACTTGGTAACTGCTATATCCGTAATAGTGACCAATTAGCTTGAACAACAATTTAATAACACTATATTTAACTAATGAATCTTTAGAGCTTGATGCTACACGCATAATTGGACTTCACTTCCACATATATTGGTTTTTATGTTACATTCACACAAGCGGGAGAAAAACAAACAAAGAAACTACGTCGAATGCCTCCCCCACATTTAATTTTAAATCCATGAAGTTCCGATTTTGTAGCGAATCATACATTAACGGCAATTATAACAAGCTCTGTATATTCACGTGTCACTGTAATCAGTCTTTAAAGCGGCTATATATGCATCACATCGCATTTAACACAATATAATGGGAAATATGGGGGAAAAAAAAATTAAGACTGTATGTATTTAGGGAATATTCTCTTCGACTTATTTTTTAAAGAATAATTTCAGATAAATTCAGTTTGAAATAAATTCAGTAAATAACTTCAGAATAAATTTAGCAAATAGGTTCAGAATAATTCAGCAAGTAAGTTCATAAATTTGTTTTTAATAAGTTTATAATTAGTTCAAAATAATTTCAGCAAATAAATTCAGAATAAGTTCATATAAGTTCCATTCAAAATAAGTTCAGTCAAAATAAGTAGAAGAGAACAAGGCTTTAGTATCTGGTATTAGAGCAAAGACAATGGTGAGCCCATTTTTTGGCTCATCGATAGGGATCTACCATTGTCACATTAACCCTCTCTCCAAGCCTTACCCTCTCCAATGGTGGGCTCATCACTTTAACTCACCAAATAAAATAATACCCATGGACCCACACACTAATACCCAATTACTACTTTAAAATTCAAAAACAAAACCAAAAAAAATCAATAAAAATTAAAAAAACCAAAAAAAAAAAGAAAAAAGGAAGGGGGAAGGCTCGCCCCCCGCAGCCTCCCTGCGGACCAGAGGCCGTGAGCCAGCCAGTGCACACCGGCGGGTGGCCCGGTGGCTCACCCCCCTCCATTTCTTTCCCGCGGGGCGACCACTGCATTTGCTCTTAATCATTAGGGCACTTCTGACTAACTAGCATATTTTCAATTAATAACATCACTATTACGGTAACATGGTGTGATAATCTTTGTTTGGCAAAAGAATCATAGGTAGTGTACTACCATTCAGTTCTCTAAGTATATTGAACTATTTAATTCGAGGGCTCATGAGGCTTTAAGAAACATGAATAGCTGTGAAGAAACAAAAATGAGTTGCTTTAAAGCTCAATTAAATTTTTTGCTCACAAGGAGCCAAGAAAAGGAGAAAAAAATAAACTAGTGTGAAAATGGGCCAGAGGATGCACCAAAAAGTCCGACAATTCCTACACTTTTTGAAGCTGAAGTCGCTTCTGAACTAAACAAATTAAAAGGGGACTTCACTTCTCGTGGTTAGGAGCTGTCACTGCCTCAGCAATGCCAATTAAGGTGAGCCTAATTATACAAAAAGGGACTTCACTTCTCTTGGCTGACCATAGTTACTATATGTGATGATTAAAAATAATAATTACTAATCAAGTTTGCTTAATAAAAATTCTACTAATTAATTGATATATATATATTTTTTTAAGGGAAAAAATGGGCTACCAATCATAGGGTATGGCTTGCCCATCCCCATCCATACCTATTTTAGCCTACCCCATGCTCTATTCCTTTTTCCCATTTGAACAAGCAAGAAGGATACTCTCTCAACCCCCCCCCCTCCAAAAAAAAAAAAGATGATGAAGAGGGGGGGGGGGGGCCGGCTATTGCAAGTCAAAAAGGGGGGTAGGATTTTTTTTTTTTTTTTTTTTTGCTTTTATACTCTTCTTTTTACCTTTCCTCTAGTATTCACTACTTTACCAAGCAAAAAAATTAGAGAGAGAAAGAAGAGAGTGCTAAGTCGTAATTCTATTCAACCAAATTGCTTTGGATTTTTCATAAAGATCATGGGTTAAAAGGAGATTAAGAAACTACTTTAAGGTGTGGGTTCTCTTAATTCTTTATATAAAAATTAGTTTTAAAGTTAAAATATTTTATTATGATGTATGACTATGCTATTGATTCACAATAGTTAAAGTGTTTCTTTGTATGTTTGGTTTATTTTAAGAGTGATATTTTAGGTTATGCATGCCATGTCTTACTAAGATATATGTCATGATTGTTGAGGTGTATTCATTAAAGTTATTTTCCTAAGTTATCTTGTATAAAAGGTGATATTAGTAAATATTTAAGTTAATGGTTATGAAAAGTAGTCTTGGCATGATGTTATGGTTGATGAATTAGAAATTTAGAATGATGAAGTTACTTGTTTTTTTTTTTTACTAGACATGTGGATCATGATTTTTCAATGTCAAAAAATACATGAACTATTGTTGAATTATATGTTATAGTATGACTTGGGTAATTGATTCTTGTGTAGGTTGTGATATTAGGATATGTTTTAGAAGTTGATTGAGTTAGTGTGGTTTGGCATGGTCTTTTTGGATGAGTTAAATAGTTAAAGTATACTCTTGAAAATTTGTTAAATATGTATGAAGGAAATGATAGTTAACATTGTGATAAAATTGTGTATGTACTCTTGATGTGGTGGTGGTGCAATGTTATGCTTGAAAAAAAAAAATATGAGAATAGAGTCCCCAAGTTTGCAAAGGAAAAAAAAATTGAGAAAGTGTTAGTAATTAAATAATGGGTTCTATTTGATTGTGTGAGGGTGAAAAATATACATAGTTAAGGCATATTAATAACAACATCCTTATGCCCCCCCCCCCAAAAAAAGAGAAAAGACTATAAGACCAAGTTGGAACACTTGAGCAAGTAGTATTTTATAGAATATTTGGTATGACCTTATAATAATTATTTAGCACGTATTGTTCACAAAAAAGAAATATAAAAGGGTCCTAGTTGAAGGATTATTTTTATAGTCCCCCAAATATCCTTTTAATTGAGTTGAGAAAATTAGTGAACGCAAAGTATTAAAACTTACACATGGTACCGTATGAAATGGCCTTCCTTAGTTTGATACCAAAGAGCATAAGCGCTTTTAGGTTACAAAGTCACTAAGTTTGATTTTCGAATGTCGGACTTGGCTAAACTAGTATCTAAAGGGATGAGCCGTTATGTATGTCCAAACTGGGGATTTGTCAGCAGATTCCGACCAAAGTCTAAATTTCTACCTAGCGGCAGATTCCGCAGTGGCAGATTCCGCAGAGTGGCAGTTTTTCACTCAGAAAGATAGCAATGTTTTACCCTGATGAGGGTATAAGTTTCCCTATCACTTAGACGTTAGTCCTCCCAGGTAGGCAGTCTGTTAGTCGAGGTTATTTCCAATCTCATTTTCACTTGGACGAGAATTGACTTTGGTGAATAGTGTGTACTTAGCAAGTTTCTAGGCCGGAGGGAGTTTGGATTGTGAGAAAAAGTCTATTCATGTGAAAAATGTACACATTTCCTTTCTTTTAGCTTTTCAAGCCTAATTGTGTTGTTCATTGGAATTTTAATAATGCATTACTTATGCTCCGGGAAGAAAGGTTTGTGATGATTTGAGGAATTTATATATTTGTGATAATATTACTATTAATACTACTATTGGTACTATGACATGTTGTGTGTAAAAACTATTTTGGTTTTGGGAGGCGAAAACTCATACTAAGCTGTGGTTGCTCACCCCTTCCAAAATTTTCCCTTTCAGATTCTCAACAAGTTTGAGGTAGGTGACAAGACGTGTTTTTTTGGAGGCCGAGGCTTGGATTTGAAGGTGTACCTTTTGTAACTTGCATGCCTTATGTTTATGTAATTGGAATGTAATATAATATTAATAAATTGTAACATTTTGGTGCATATAGTTAGATGCTCTGAATTGGCCTAGGTGGCCTTCCATCAAGACTCACATATTTTGTTATGTTGCTTATGACAAGGGTCATGAGGGCCTAAGGTCTAGTTCTTTTAGACTTCATAGTTAGAGCATGAAGCTCTATGTTTAAAAAAAATATTTGGTATTATAGAAGATTTGTCTTGTATTTAGCCTTAAGAGTCCTTTCAAATGATTTTGGCAATGTAATGCTCCTATCATGGGGTAAGAGCGTTACATTTGGTGGTATTTGAGCTTAGGTTTGGATGGTTTGATAAAAATGTGCATATGCTTGAATGTGTGTGACAAGCTGTGAGTGTTGCATGTGAAAAAAAGGGGGGTGATAAATTATTTTGAGTAAGTGAATTCATATTAAGTGTGCTGTTCATAGGTGATAGCATGGAGCTAGCCCAACCAAGTTATTTTAGCTACCAATCCTTCAAGTTCCTTGATTTTAAGAAAGCATGGTGCAATGCAACGTTCTTTTGGTTGATCCTATGTCGGTATAATGCCCAAGACCACCATGAGCTTCCCCACACTGAGTGGGTTCGAGTATTCTTGAGTCTTCTTCCTATTGGTGGAAAATGGCGGGAGTTTCGTCGCCAGCTTTTAGCTAAACTTCCAAGAGAGGGGGAATGGTGCCCTTATACTTTCTCAGAGTCATTTTAATTCCTTAAGTGTGTAGAATGTAAGATTCGAGACTCAGATTGGGAGAAATTGTGCCTTATGAATCGTGGATATCGAGCTAAGAAGTAGGTAGAAAAGGACTTCATAGGAGATAGTGTGATTTTAGAGCTTAGTGATGATGTGGGTTGCCTTACCCAAGAAAAGAATCACATGAGATCCTTCATTAACCATACCACAGAGAGAAATGGAGATGATCTACGCCGCAAGTATAGGCGCATGGTTGATGCTTGGCAAGGGGCTATGACTATTCCTCGAGACCAACTAGAGTACTTATTAGAGACTTGGGTGGAGAATAATGGTGTTAGAGGACATGGTTAGTGGAACCCCACCCCAGATTTTAGTGCCTCAGATATCGACTTTATTGATCCAGAGTATGATCCTATAGATTCGAGCACACAGTGTCATGTCTTAGACGACATCTCTGATTCTGAGACTACAGATGATGATTTGGAGGGGGAATTCGATGATGATGAGCTTGGAGAGTTCACTGCTTGGGAGCCCGACTGGTTTGATGAGGATGACCCTGAGGGAGACTTTGAGCTTGATTGGGATTCTGATGATGACCCTGAGGTGAGTGACTCTGAGAATCGTGCCGACTCAGGAGAGTACCCCAGGGATGATGATGGTTCTGAGGAGGATTAGCTACTTATCCTTCCTTACTTTTGTGTAGTACCTAATAATTTTATTTCATAAGCTTGTATGATCATCCTATTATGTGTATTGTGTATGCTAATGGAACTAGATGCACTAACTATTAGAATGTAAAAGGTAAGAAGTACATGCAAGCATAGGCTGATTGGTGACCATGAAGTCATAAATTTTGTACCTAGAATGTGAAGGAACTATGTGATCCATTACTATGTACATTTGGCTTATGAGCCGTAAATATTTTGGAAGGAATGTAAGAAGTGAACTATGTTTTAGCTTCTTGTTATGTTGTGCAATTGGTTATGAATACTTGTAAGTATCATGCAATATATACTTATTTGGAACTATTAGGAATGAGACCCTTCTTATAAGTTGGCAACAGGATTAATAATACCAAATATATATATATATATATATATATATATATATATATATATATATATAGTTCGAATGAGAGAGCGTGATATCATATAGTTACTAATTAATTGCGGTGATTAGTTCTCGACAGAAGCCTCCGTGGGTCATACTTCCACGAATAACTACCATGGAAGTATTATGCAACTTTTAGAAACTAAAGCCACCTAAGTTTGAGGGAGGTTCTGATCCTCTAGTTTATGAGGATTGGATTCGTAAGATCGAAGATTTGCTTGAGGTGATGGAATACCCACCACAATCTAAGGTACGATTGGCTTCCCACCAATTCGAGAAGGAAGCAAACTTTTGGTGGGGCTACAGTCAAACCCCTAGCTGGACAACCTCAACTGACGTGGAAGCAGTTCAAGGACTTATTGGATGAAAAGTATTACCCTAATGATGTGAAGTGGGCTAAAGAACAAGAGTTCCTTCATCTTAAGCAAGGAAAAATCATGTCGGTCATGGAGTACGAGCTAAGTTCAATGAACTTAGTCGATTAGCTCCAACTCAAGTGGTGACAGAACAGGCCAAAAAATGAATAGATTTGAGCACGAGCTTGACCATAGCATCAAGGGCAAGTTTGCAGCTATCACGTTCACTAACTTTGAAGATATGTATCAGCGGGCTTTGAAGGTAGAAAGAGTGAACAAAGAAGCAGATGCTGAGTATAAAGCTCGGATACAGGGTAAGAGAAAGATGGGAGTGGGAAACTCCCAAGGTGGGTGCTTTAACAAGAAGTATTTTCCTTTGAAGAACAACGGCGAAGGAAGTCAAGGCAAACCCTACTACCATAAGTACAAGAGGCACCACCATGACATGTGTAACTTCCTCGCTGGGGCGTCCTTGGGGTGTGGCGAAATGGGGCATATGATCACCCAATGCCCTAAGTTTTATCCAGCAGCTCAAGGAGCACAGGGAGGAGCAGGGGCTCATCCAGCGATGTCGGCAGCTTCGACCCACGCTTGGGGTCCGTAATCTAATTACGGAGGATGGGACAGGAAGCCTCATAATCAAGCTCGGGTTTTTGCCATGACCGCAGAGGAGGAAGACCCTAATGCCGTGATTTTAGGTACACTCTTATTAGAGAATGTTTATGTTCATGCCTTGTTTGACCCAGGAGCCACACATTCTTTTGTGACCCCTAAGGTGGATCCTCAGTTGTCGTGCGTACCTGTAGAAATGGACTGTGAGCTACATGTTTCTACTCCAGTCGGACTAGCTGTCACCTCTGATATCATACTTAAAGATTGTCCGATCATAATTAACGAAGAAAATTCCCACTGATCTAGTTCGTTTGGAAGTAAAGAACTTCAACATCATACTAGGGATGGACTAGTTAGCCAAGCATTGGGTCTCAGTTGATGGCCATAAAAAGGAAGTTTCCATCAAGCTACTAGATGGTGAAGAATTAATTTATCATGGCAAAAGCCAACTCCAGTCATTTCTGCGATGCAAGCACGCAAATTTCTAAGAAAAGGATGCCAAGGCTACCTGTGCATAGTCCAACAAATTAACCCCGATGAGCCCAAACTCGATGCAATCCCTATTGCCTGTGAGTTTCTAGAAGTGTTTGCTGACGTTCCAGGACTACTACCTAATCGTGAGATAGAGTTTGCAATCGATCTCGTACCCGGGACTACACCGATCTCGAAAGCACCATATCGAATGGCATTGGTTGAGTTGGCTGAGCTCAAGGGACAACTTGAAGAGATGCTTGACAAGGTGTAAATACGCCCAAGTGTTTCACCATGGGGAGCCCCTGTTCTATTTATGAAAAAAAAGGATGGTAGTCTCTGACTATGCATCGATTGCCGAGAGCTTAATAAAGTGACAATCAAGAACAAGTACCCTATTCCTAGAATAGAGGATTTATTCGACTAACTTGCAGGCTCTACTATTTTTTCTAAGATTGACTTAAAAACGGGGTACCACCAGCTGAAAATCAAGCTGGAAGATGTTCTTAAGACAGCATTTAGGACTCAATATGGCCATTAAATTCCTTATACTTTTGATCTCACGAATGCCCCTGCAGTATTTATCGATATTATGAATCGAGTTTTTAGGCCGTATCTAGACAAGTTTGTTGTAGTTTTTATTGACGACATCTTGATCTATTCAAAGAGTGAAAAGAAGCACGACAAGCATCTCAAAATAGTCTCGGTAAAGAGCATCAATTGTACGCTAAACTCGAAAAGTGTGAATTTTGGCTTGACAAGGTTAATTTCCTTGGTCATGTAATTTCAAAGGAGGGTATTTCGGTTGACTCGATGAAAACAGAGGCTATAGTGAACTGGCTAAGACTGACCAATGTAACTAAGGTGCGAAGCTTCTTAGGAATGGACGCTACTACAGAATGTTCGTTGAAGGTTTCTCCAAAATTGCTTTGCCAATCACAAGACTTATTCAAAAAAGCACCAAAATTGAATGGTCGGACGAATGTGAAAGGAGTTTTCAGAAATTGAAAACAAGGCTAGTTACTGCACCTATCCTAGCAATGCCCGATAGCGGTGAAGGGTTCGTCATTTACAATAATACATCTAAGAAGGGACTCGGATGTGTGCTCATACAAAATGGAAGAGTCATTGCCTATGCGTCACGCCAACTCAAGCCGTATGAAGAGAACTATCCAACACATGATTTAGAGTTAGCTGCCGTGGTATTTGCACTAAAAATATAGAGGCACTATCTTTATGGCACCAAATGCGAGATCTACACAGATCATAAGAGCCTTAAATACTTGTTCACTCAAAATGAGTTGATTATGAAGCAAAGACGGTGGTTAGAGATGATAAAGGACTACGACTTAGAAATTCACTACCACCCTGAGAAGGCACACATGGTAGCATATGCCCTTAGTTGAAAGTCGATTGGCTCTACGGCATGCCTCCTTATCTCGAATAAGAGGATGTTGAAGGAGTTGGAGGACTTACAGATTGAAGTGGTGTTATCTTCAAAAACAAGTATGATAGCTGCCATACAAATTATCTCTCCGCTTGTTGAGAAAATAAAAAGCACCCAATTTCAGGATCCAAAATTAGTAAAACTTAAGGAAAGTGTAGAGAAGGAGAGGATAAAAGATTTTGAGCTAGTTAATAGTGTGCTCAGGTTCAGAGGGAGATTATGCGTACCTAATGTGGAAAAAAACAGAAAGGATCTGCTTCGTGAAGCACACCACTCAGTATGTGCCAGTCACCCTAGTGGTACTAAGATGTACCATGACCGTAAGGAAAATTATTGGTAGAATGGAATGAAAAGAGATGTGGCTAAGGTTGTGTCCTAATGCCTCACGTGCCAACGTGTGAAGGCTGAGCACCTAAAACTAGGAGGACTTCTCCAACCTTTACCAATTCTGGAATGGAAGTGGGAACACATAAGCATAAACTTTGTCATAGGTATACTGAGAATAGTGAAACAACATAACTCAGTGTGGGTAATCATTGATAGATTGACTAAATCCGCTCACTTTCTAGCAGTCAAGATCACCTACACCTCAGAGAAGTTAGCAGAGCTATACATTCAAGAAATTGTTCGGCTTCATGGTGCACCATTAAGTATCATCTCGGATCATGATTCCAAATTCATGTCGAAGTTTTGGAGAGGCTTTCAGGAGGCCATGGGAACAAAACTCAATGTTAGCACTTCTTTTTATCCTCAAACTGACGGACAGAATGAGAGAACCATCCAAACAATGGAGGATATGTTGCGAGCATGTGCTTTGGACTTCAAAGGAAGCTGGGATCACTACGTACCGCTCATTGAATTTGCACACAATAATAGCTACCATGCAAGCATTAGAATGACACTATACGAGGCACTTTACGGACGGTATTGTAGATCACCTTTTTCCTGGCATGAAGTTGGGGGAAGAAGAATCTCAAAGGTCGAGTTGATTGATAAAGTGGCTGACAAGGTCAAGATTATCAGAGAAAGATTTCGAGTAGCTCAGAGCAGACAAAAGAGTTATGCTGACTTAAAGATAAGACCCCTATAATTCGAAAAAGGAGACCATGTCTTCATTAAGGTATCCCCACTTAAAAGGAGTGTTTGATTCGGCCAAGGAGGGAAACTTAATCCCTGATACATAGGACCATTTCAGATAACCGAGACGATAGGTCCCGTAGCATATAGAATAGCACTCCCTCCTTCTCTGCAAGGGACACATGAGGTGTTTCACGTGTTAAATCTGAGAAAGTACATCCCAGATCCTGATCACGTCATTAAGTATGAACCGATAGAGATTAGAAGTGACCTTAATTTTTATGAAGAACCGATTCGAATACTCAAATGACAGGAGTGTCGACTAAGGACAAAGACAATTCCTTATGTCAAAGTCCTATAGAAGCATCACAAAGTCGCAGAGGCAACATAGGAGTCAGAACAGGAGATGTAGGAGAAGTATCATAATCTTTTTGAAGCAGGTATGTAAGTTTCAAGGATGAAACTTCTTTTAAGGGGGGATAATGTGATGATTAAGAATAATAATTGGTAATCAAGTTTGCTTAATAAAAATTCTACTAACTAACTAATATATGTTATTTTTTTTAGGGGAAGCATGGGTACCAACCATAGGGTATGGCTTGCCCATCCCCATCCATATACCTATTTTAGCCTACGCCATGCCCTATACCCTATTCCTTTTCCCCATTTGGACAGGCAAAAAGGACACTCTCTCACCCCAAAAAAAAAAAAAAAATTGATGATGAAGAGGGGGGGGGGTGGCCAGTTATTACAAGTCAAAAAGGGAGGGTAGGATTTTTTTTTGGTTGCTTTTATGCTCTTCTTTTTACCTTTCCTCTAGTATTCACTACTTTACCAAGTAAGAAAATTAGAGAGAGAAAAATGAGAGTGTTAAGTGATAATTCTATTCAACTAAATTGCTTTGAATTTTTCCTAAAGATCAATGTGCTAAAAGGAGATTAAGAAGCTACTTTAAGGTGTGGGTTTTCTTAATTCTTTATATAAAAATTAGTTTTAAAGTTAAAATATTTTATTATAATGTATGACTATGCTATTGATTCACAAGAGTTTGAGTGTTTCTTTGTATGTTTAGTTTATTTTAAGAGGGATATTTTTAGATTATGCATGTCATGTCTTACTAAGATATATGTCATGATTATTGAGATATATTATTTAAAGTTGTTTTCCTAAGTTATTTCGTATAAATGGTAGTATTAGTAAATATTTGAGTTAATGGTTGTGAAAAGTAGTCTTGGCATGATGTTATGGTTGATGAATTATAATGATAAAGTTACTTGTTTGTTTTTACTAGACATGTAGATTATGATTTTTTAATGTCAAAAAATATATGAAGTGCTGTTGAATTATATGTTATAGTATGACTTGGGTAATTGATTCTTGTGTGGGTTGTGATATTAGGAGATGTTTTAGAGTTGATTAAGTTAGTGCAGTTTGGCATGGTTTTTTTGGATGAGTTAAATAGTTAAAGTACACTCTTGAAAATTTGTTAAGTATGTGCAAAGGAAATGATAGTTAACATTGTGATAAAATTATGTATGTACTCTTGATGTGATGGTGGTGCCATATTATGCTTGAAAAAAAAATGAGAATAGAGTCCCCAAGTTTTCAAAGAAAAAAAATGAGAAAGTGTTAGTAATTAAATAATAGGTTATTATTTGATTGTGTGAGGGAGAAAAATACACATAGTTAAGACATAATAATAACAACATCCTTATAACCCCCCCCAAAAAAAATAGAGAAAAGGCTATAAGGCCAGGTTGAGACACTTGAGCAAGTAGTATTTTATAGAAAATTTGGTATGATCTTATAGTAATTATTTAACACGTGTCGTTCATTAAAAAAAATATATAAGGGGTCCTAGTTGAAGGATTATTTTTATAGTCCCCCAAATATCCTTTTAATTGAGTTGAGAAAATTAGTAAACAAAAAGTATTAAGACTTACACATGGCATCGTATGAAATGGTCTTAGTTTGATACCAAAGAGCATATGCACTTTTAGGTTACAAAACCACTAAGTTTGATTTTCAGGTGTCGGACTTGAGTAAACTAGCATCTAAAGGAACTAGTCGTTATGTATGTCCAAATTGGGAATTTGTCGGTAGATTCCGATTAAAGTCTAAATTTCCACCTAGCGGCAGATTCCGCAGTGGCAGATTCCACAGAGCGGCAATTTTTCACTCAGAAAGGCAGCCGTGTTTTACCGTAACGAGGGTATAAGTTTCTCCATCACTTAGACGTTAGTCCTCTCGGGTATGTAGTTTGTTAGTCAAGGTTGTTTGCAATGTCACTTTCACTTGCAAGATAATTGACTTTGGTGAATAGTGTGTACTTAGCAAGTTTCTAGACCGGAGGGAGTTTGGATTGTGAGAAAAAGTTTGTTCATGTGAAAAGTGTGCACATTTCCCTTCTTTTAGCTTCTCATGCCTAATTGTGTTTTCATTAGAATTTTAATAACGCATTACTTATGATCTAGGAAGAAAGTTTTGTGATGATTTGAGGGATTTATATATTTGTAATAATATTACTATTAATACTACAATTGGTACTATGACACGTTGTGTGTAAAAACTATTTTGGTTTTGGGAGGCGAGAACTCCTACTGAGCTATGGTTGCTCACCCCCTTCCAAAATTTTCTCTTTCAGATTCTCATGAAGTTTGAGATAGGTGGCAAGACGTGTTTTTTTGGAGGCCGATGCTTAGATTTGAATATGTACCTTTTGTAACTTGCTTGCATTGTCTTTAAGTAATTAGAATGTAATGTAATTTTAGTAAATTATAACATTTTGGTGCATGTAGTTAGATGCTCTGAATTGGCCTCAGTGGCCTTCCACCAAGACTCACATATTTTATTATGTTGCTCGTGACGAGGGTCATGAAGACCCCATTGTAGTATAAGGTCGTGAGGGCCTGAGGTCTAGTTCTTTTGGACTTTATAGTTAGAGCATAAAACTTTTTGTTTAAAAAATATATACATATTCGCTATTACAGAAGATTTGTCTTATATTTAACATTAAAAGTCATTTTAAAGGATTTTGGCGATGTAATGCTCTTACCATGGGGCAAGGACGTTACACTATATTATATGCTAACAGTTCATTTTAATTATACGTTTAAGAGTAGGAGATTAGAATACAATTAATAAGGGTGTGTTTGGTGGGGGGTAAAACCATTTTCTCGGAAAATGATTTTCCTATTTTACGTTGTTTGGTGAAAAGCGGAGGGGAAAATCATTTTACCTCCTGAGAAGGAAAATGTTTTCCCGTGAAAATGGCCGTAAAATCATTTTCCTAGGGCTTGAAACAACTCTGCTTTTGTTCGACTTCAAGAAAGCTTCAGCAACGTTCGAAAGCCTTACTTCCTCTTTTGAATTTGGAAGTTTTGGCTTTCGCCATTGTTGAAAGTCGGTTGAAGCACTTTCGCCGTTGTATTCTAGTCTCAGTCCAAATACTCTTGCCACTGTATTCAGATTCAATTTTCCACGTAAGTTTTTAGATCTAGGGTTTTAATTTTTCTGAATTCAGTTGAAAATCTCTTGAATTTGGAAGTTTTAGCTCTCACCATTAATGGCTTTTCTTTATTGATGGGACTGAAAATTACCATTTTTTTTGTCTATTGCATTATATGTATGGTTATTCAACCGAAATTTTTCATTTATCTCTGTGTGGTATGTTAAATTTTGCTTGATGCTGGTTTGGGTGTACCTTTGAGGTGGTTGATTTGAGGGAGGCAATGGTTTGCGGAAGGATTGTTAAAGAGCCTAAAAGACCATCCTTTTGCTACAGGAGCATATTCATGTCTGTTGTTTTTTGAAAGAGTTGTTGATTGATGCTGTGTTTGTTGGATATTTTGCTGGAAATTTTGCTGTTTGCTGAAAATTTTGCTTGAATTTGAAATTTATGTTTGCTATGTGTTCTATAATTGGACAAGTAATACCATTATTTGCCATATCTTGCAAGGCTTTGTGAAGCAAGAGAGGCTTTAATCCCTTAAATTTTTTCTGATTGTTAAAAGTACATTATTTGCCAATATGCTAACTGGTGTTGACATGCATTGTTAAAGTTGCTTTAACCTTAGTTAGGTGGTTGAAGGTCTAAATCTTATGTAGTTTAATAATTCTGTTTACAGATTGTGTCTCAACATGTAATAATTCTGTGTAGTGAGTTTGCCATGAGTTTGCTGTTAGTTTGTTATGAATTTGGTGCTCGGTCAATGTACTGGTATTAGCATTCGTTTTTTAATGGTATGCTTAGTTTAAAAGCTTGTATTCTGCTCAGTTGTGAAGCTTATGGACTCTTTTGTTGCTATTTGCTTAGGAGAAGACATTTATGAAGCTTGTATTCTGCTTAGTTTAAAAGCTTGTATTCTGCTTAGTGTAGAAGCTTGTATTATGCTCAGTTGCTATTTGCTTAGAAAAAGACACTTAGGAAGCTTGTTGCTATTTACGTAACTTTTTTAAAAGCTTATATTCTGCTTAGTTTCCTTATTATAGAATGGACAAAGGGAAAATGAAAGAGGTTAGCGAGGATAAGAAAACTCAATTCCGTTGGTCCAAGCCAATGTGGAAGGAACTACTCAAATTTTTAGCCGATGAGGTTAAAAAGGAAAATCGACCGAACAACACTTTCAAGTTTAGTTCCTTTGTTGCAGTAGCGGATACAATATCAAAGAAATTCAATGCCAAATGTCTACCGGATCATATTGACAATCATCTAAGAATCGTGAAAACTGCTTGGGGCATTATACCCAAACTTCGAAACCAATCTAGCTGTGGGTGGGATGAAAATATGAGGATGATTCGCATGTCTCCCGATGTGTTCAACACCTATGTTGAGGTATGGCTGCCTGTTTTCTGATTTTTAATGTGCCTGCTTTCTATTATATTATGCAAAATTGGGTAATGGTTTTTATGATTGTTATATTATACACCCTGTCAAAACTTATAGACCAATTGAGTAGCTTCTGATTTGTAATGGTCTTTAGTATTGTTATATTATCCATGCTACAACAAGTGCTAGCTTCTGTCACTAAGATACATGTTATCTACTGTTTCTTATTGCCGGACCTTTTTTAAAGTCATATATTATGCAAAATTTGGTAGCTTCTAATTTATTGTTTCTTAGTTTTGGGAATTGGCTTCACTGTAATGGGCTTACATTAGCCTACATGATTTTCCAGAGGGAATGGCTGAATGGCTATCTTTATTTGTTCATCAAGCCATGCAGAGAAGGTCTCTTGTTTCCATTTGGAGGGGGGCATTGCTGGCTCAGATGAGGGAATAGTTTCTATGCATGAAATGGGCTTCACCTTTGTGACTCATGGTTCTGTCATGAACTGAGCATCCTGCAATGAACTTGTTTGTAACAACTTGTGTATTTTTCAGAAGGTTATTTTACTTATTATAGGCTTATATGCTGCAGTGAATCCATTACAATATGCTGCAGTTCTTCTCGTTCTTCTATTACTTCATTCTTGGGGCTTTGTGTTGGACTTAATTTTGCTGTGACTTGCTTTGCACAACATTAATAGAAGCTATATTATTTCATCCTCATCAAATTATGTAAGCCCATTCTAGTAAAGCCCATTACTGATTTGCTTGCTCAGTATGCTATGTTCAGATTATTGTTTGAAGTAGGACAAGGGCTGCTTGTGTGGGACATTATTATTTGAAGTAGGATAAGAGCTGGTGGACATTATTGTTTGACGTAAGACAGTATGCTATGTTCAGATTTGCTTGCTCAGTGTCAGTTGCTTGTTTTGATTAGTTGTTGTTTCTTTTAATAGGCGAATCCAACTCATAAGAAGTATCCTAACAAGAAAATTGATATGTATGATGAAATGGCTACGATGGTTGGAAAGGATATCGCTCGAGGAAGTGGTGCCAGGTCATTTGATGATGTTGAGATACAATCATTTGGAGCTGTGAATCTGGAAGAAAAAGGTGACGGTGACGATGAGTTCGTGAAAGAAAATGATAAACAATCGACTTTAAGTGCGCCATTAGAATCAAGAAAAAGTCGAATGAGAACCCGTGACGACGATTTGAAATTTCAAAATATCTCCACTCAAATGGCAGAAGTCGCTATGGCTCTATAAAAGATATCTAAATCCAATCTCGACGTCGACCTTCTTTATCAAGAAGTGATAAAAATCGAAGGATTTGAAGGGGACATTTTGGGTAGCGCTTTCGATCATCTCGTAGAGCGTGAAAACCTTACAAAAGGCTTTCTAGCGAAGAGCGACAAACTGAGAAGGATTTGGCTTGAAAAATTCAAGGAGAACAATTGAATGAAGTGATGTTTCTCTCTTTTTTTTTTTTTTTGTCTCCCCTTTTTTGATGCATATTTCCATATGCATCATTTTTATTCAAGTCCAATTTCAAAGAAGAAAAGGGTCAAAGAAGATCATGTATGGAAATGTGCTTATTTGGTCTTCTTAAGTGAGTTCAAAGACTCGCGACACTATGGAGAGGTCAAAAAGAGGTTAAGCTTTGCTAGAAATTTGGTGCCGAATTCATCCCTGCGGAACCCGATTTTTGTGACCACTTTTGGACAAGCTCACGTGGACCCACAACTTGAGGGCCCATGTGCTTTTGAATTTTAAGATTTCAGCTTTCAAATAAGCCCAAGTTTGTTTAATTTGGACATCATTTGATTGGGCAAAATATCACTCAAAGATACGCTGTGCTGATCTAGTCCGGTCTGAGATAGGTGCATTGTTTGGGCCATAACTTTTAAACCGCTTATCCAAATTGAGCAAATGAGCCCATTCTGGAAACTAGACTTCCAGGGATTTCTATCAAGCCCAAGAACGCGTGATTTGGCCGCGTATTCTGGAAGTTATACTCTGTTGAAGTTGAGGCAGCTGCAAGGATTAATTCTGGGAATATGAAGAGTTTTCGGTTACATGTGATTGTGTGGATGACATTGTGCACGTTTTGGAGGCTTCTAGATGGAGATATTCAGCTGAGAAATCCTAGAATATTCCTTATAACCTCCCCCACCCCTTTTATGATGAGTCTTTTTATTTTTCCTAAGTCTTTTCAATTTTCTAGTTGTAATTACTAGGAGTTTTTAAGTCTTTTGGTTGTCTTTGTTTAGCCTATAAATAGGTGGGTTGTGTAGTTGCATTTCATCATTCAGAGTTGTAAGCTTTCCCAAGTGAAATACAAATACCTTTGAGTGTGATTCTCAAAAGTATTCCAAATCCCTAGTTCTATATCTTGAATTTTGGCAAGTTCAAGTGGTGTTCTAGGTTCTCTTTTCTTTTCCAATTGGAGTGATTCCTTGGTGAAGACAAGAGGATTTGCCCAAGATCAAGTCCTTGAGTGGCTCCGCGAAGGATTATCTCAAGTGCAAGGTCTTGTTTATCCTTTGTTCTGTTTTGCTATTATTTTCATTCCACCTCAATCAACCTTTCATTTTCTCTTTACTTTGGTTCAATTCTTATTTGGGTTTATTTGAGTTTGATTTGGTTCACTTACCACCCACATACATCAATTGGTATCAGAGTCAAGGCTTTTAAAGTGACCCACTTCACACCCAAATACATCCCAAAAAGCCAAAACATAAAAACAAAAAAAAAGGCACAAACCGGCAAATCCAGTCTCAAAGACCAGAGAAGCAGCACGGTGCCCCCGTGCCACCCAGCACGACCGTGCCACTATACTTTTCTGCATTTCCTCAAGTCGAAGCATAGCACGGTTCCCCAGTGCCCCATTGCACGACCGTGCCCTCCCTCCTCTTCTCCAAAACAGCCTTTTCTAGCCTAAACACATAATCCACAAAGAACCCTTAAGCATTCGTCCATCATAATTTCTCTTGGGAACTTGCGAAAAGAGATTGCTTTGATTGAAAAGGAGATGGTCATACTTGAAACTCCAAAGTTTCGTGGCCAAAAAGAAGATTTCCCTTACTGGATTTCCAAAGTGGATCAAGTTTTCACTCGCTACAATATTGACGAGCAGGAGAAGTTTAAGGTGGTTATCAAGAAGCTCCGAGGCCATGCGCTTGAATGGTGGGAAAAGTACAAGTATAACAGGAAGAAGAGAGGAAAAAATAAGATCAAAACATGGGTTAAGTTAAGAGGTAAATTAATGGATACTTTCACTCCAACCTCTTACTTACACAAGCATCCTTTTCTTTCCTTTGAGGTAAACGACTTTAAATCCTCTTCTAAAAACCTTCATTTCAACAAGGGAAGTCCAATGAGTGCTTGTAACTCTAGCTCTATTTCCTTATTTTATTTGGAGAAATTTAACTCCAACAAAGATGAAGAGATCCTTGGAGAAAAAGGGTCGGGCCTAGTTGACCTACCTCTTGTTTTTGATGACTATGGTGATGAAGAGACCTTTGAACTTGAGGCCCAAAGATCCGAGTTGAAGCAAGAAGAGATTGTGCAAGAAAATGAGCAATCCTTCACCCAAGAAGGGTGCCAAGAAGATAATGAGGTGAATTTGAGCATAACCCCAAGAATTGAAGAGCATCTAGTTAAAGACCTTGAAGTGATGAAGCCATGTAGGGTTGCTGAAGAGTTTGAACAACTCTTGATTCAAGAAGTACGCCCTACCGAACTCCAAGCACCCGAGTTAGAGGCATGTGGGGTTATTGAAGAAGTTGAGTAACTCTTGACCCAAGAAGAATTCACCTTAACCCACATTCAACCTTCCCAACCCCCCAAGCCACAAAAGGACCGACAAGCCTTAACCCTCATTCATCCTTCCCAAACCCTTGCCCCCCAAGAAGATTTCTCACTTCCGCCTCTTCTCCTCACCAGGTATGACCCGTTTTATCATCCTCCCCTCACCCTCTTCTATATCTCTCTAGAGGTGATGCCTGTGACCTCCTTCCCCAAAAGCTCCCATATTGTAAGCGCGACCCCTTTCTTGAGAGGCTTGCCAACCCTTTGAGTTTGAGGACAAAATCAAAACAACCCGGGGAGTATGATGCATATTTCCATATGCATCATTTTTATTCAAGTCCAATTTCAAAGAAGAAAGGGTCAAAGAAGATCATGCATGGAAATGTGCCTATTTGGTCTTCTTAAGTGAGTTCAAAGACTCGCGACACTATGGAGAGGTCAAAAGGAGGTTAAACTTTGCTAGAAATTTGGTGCCGAATTCATCCCTGCGGAACCCGATTTTTGTGACCACTTTTGGACAAGCTCAAGTGGACCCACAACTTGAGGGTCCATGTGCTTTTGAAGCTTAAGATTTCAGCTTTCAAAGAAGCCCAAGTTTGTTTAATTTGGACATCATTTGATTGGGCAAAATATCACTCAAAGATACGTTGTGCTGATCTAGTCCAGTCTGAGATAGGTGCATTGTTTGGGCCATAACTTTTAAACCGCTTATCCAAATTGAGAAAATGAGCCCATTCTGGAAAATAGACTTCCAGGGCTTTCTATCAAGCCCAAGAACGCGTGATTTGGCCGAGTATTCTGGAAGTTATGCTCTGTTAAAGTTGAGGCAGCTGCAAGGATTAATTCTGGGAATATGAAGAGTCTTCGGTTACATGTGATTGTGTGGCTGACATTGTGCACGTTTTGGAGCCTTCTAGATTGGTGTAATCAGCTAAGAAATCCTAGAATATTCCTTGTAACTTCCCCCACCCCTTTTATGATGGGTCTTTCCATTTATCTTAGTCTTTTCATTTTCTAGTTTTAATTACTAGGAGTTTTTAAGTCTTTTGGTTGTCTTTGTTTAGCCTATAAATAGGTGGGTTGTGTAGTTGCATTTGAATTCAGAGTTGTAAGCTTTCCCAAGTGAAATACAAATACCTTTGAGTGTGATTCTCAAAAGTGTTCCAAATCCCTAGTTCTATATCTTGAATTTTGGCAAGTTCAAGTGGTGTTCTAGGTTCTCTTTTCTTTTCCAATTGGAGGGATTCCTTGGTGAAGACGAGAGGATTTGCCCAAGATCAAGTCCTTGAGTGGCTCCGCGAAGGATTATCTCAAGTGCAAGGTCTTGTTTATCCTTTGTTCTGTTTTTGCTATTATTTTCATTCCACCTCAATCAACCTTCCATTTTCTCTTTACTTTGGTTCAATTCTTATTTGGGTTTATTTGAGTTTGATTTGGTTCACTTACCACCCACATATACATAAGTTGGTATCAGAGCCACGGTTCTTAAGTGACCCACTTCACACCCAAATACATCCCAAAAAGCCAAAACACAAAAACAAAAAAAAAAGGCACAAACCGGCAAACCCAGTCTCGAAGACCAGAGAAGCAGCACGGTGCCCCCGTGCCACCCAGCACGACCGTGCCACTATACTTTTCTGCATTTCCTCAAGTCGAAGCATAGCACGGTTCCCCAGTGCCCCTTGCACGACCGTGCCCTCCCTCCTCTTCTCCAAAACAGCCTTTTTCTAGCCTAAACACAGAACCCACAAAGAACCCTTAAGCATTCATCCATCATGATTTCTCTTGGGAACTTGAGAAAAGAGATTGCTTTGATTGAAAAGGAGATGGTCATCCTTGAAACTCCAAAGTTTCGGGGCCAAAAAGAAGATTTCCCTTACTGGATTTCCAAAGTGGATCAAGTTTTCACTCGCTACAATATTGACGAGCAAGAGAAGTTTAAGGTGGTTATCAAGAAGCTCCGAGGCCATGCGCTTGAATGGTGGGAAAAGTACAAGTATAACAGGAAGAAGAGAGGAAAAATAAGATCACAACATGGGTTAAGTTAAGAGGTAAATTAATGGATACTTTCGCTCCAACCTCTTACTTACACAAGCATCCTTTTCTTTCCTTTGAGGTAAACGGCTTTAATTCCTCTTCTAAAAACCTTCATTTCAACAAGGGAAGTCCAATGAGTGCTTGTAACTCTAGCTCTACTTCCTTATTTTATTTGGAGAAATTTAACTCCAACAAAGATGAAGAGATCCTTGGAGAAAAAGGGTCGGGCCTAGTTGACCTACCTCTTGTTTTTGATGACTGTGGTGATGAAGAGACCTTTGAACTTGAGGCCCAAAGATCCGAGTTGAAGCAAGAAGAGATTGTGCAAGAAATTGAGCAATCCTTCACCCAAGAAGGGTGCCAAGAAGATAATGAGGTGAATTTGAGCATAACCCCAAGAATTGAAGAGCATGTAGTTAAAGACCTTGAAGTGATGAAGCCATGTAGGGTTGCTGAAGAGTTTGAACAACTCTTGATTCAAGAAGTACGCCCTACCGAACTCCAAGCACCCGAGTTAGAGGCATGTGGGGTTATTGAAGAAGTTGAGCAACTCTTGACCCAAGAAGAATTCACCTTAACCCCCATTCAACCTTCCCAACCCCCCAAGCCACAAAAGGACCGATAAGCCTTAACCCTCATTCATCCTTCCCAAACCCTTGCCCCCAAAGAAGATTTCCACTTCCGCCTCTTCTCCTCACCAGGTATGACCCGTTTTATCATCCTCCCCTCACCCTCTTCTATATCTCTCTAGAGGTGATGCCCTGTGACCTCCTTCCCCAAAAGCTCCCATATTGTAAGCGTGACCCCTTTCTTGAGAGGCTTGCCAACCCTTTGAGTTTGAGGACAAACTCAAAACAACCCGGGGAGTATGATGCATATTTCCATATGCATCATTTTTATTCAAGTCCAATTTCAAAGAAGAAAAGGGTCAAAGAAGATCATGCTTGGAAGTGTGCTTATTTGGTCTTATTAAGTGAGTTCAAAGACTCACGACACTATGGAGAGGTCAAAAAGAGGTTAAGCTTTGCTAGAAATTTGGTGCCGAATTCATCCCTGCGGAACCCGATTTTTTGTGACCACTTTTGGACAAGCTCAACGTGGACCCACAACTTGAGGGCCCATGTGCTTTTGAAATTTTAAGATTTCAGCTTTCAAATAAGCCCAAGTTTGTTTAATTTGGACGTCATTTGATTGGGCAAAATATCACTCAAAGATACGTTGTGCTGATCCAGTCCAGTCTGAGATAGGTGCATTGTTTGGGCCATAACTTTCAAACCGCTTATCCAAATTGAGCAAATGAGCCCATTCTGGAAAATAGACTTCCAGGGATTTCTATCAAGCCCAAGAACGCGTGATTTGGCCGCGTATTCTGGAAGTTATACTCTGTTGAAGTTGAGGCAGCTGCAAGGATTAATTCTGGGAATATGAAGAGTTTTCGGTTACATGTGATTGTGTGGATGACATTGTGCACGTTTTGGAGGCTTCTAGATGGAGATATTCAGCTGAGAAATCCTAGAATATTCCTTATAACCTCCCCCACCCCTTTTATGATGAGTCTTTTTATTTTTCCTAAGTCTCTTCAATTTTCTAGTTTTAATTACTAGGAGTTTTTAAGTCTTTTGGTTGTCTTTGTTTAGCCTATAAATAGGTGGGTTGTGTAGTTGCATTTATCATTCAGAGTTGTAAGCTTTCCCAAGTGAAATACAAATACCTTTGAGTGTGATTCTCAAAAGTATTCCAAATCCCTAGTTCTATATCTTGAATTTTGGCAAGTTCAAGTGGTGTTCTAGGTTCTCTTTTCTTTTCCAATTGGAGTGATTCCTTGGTGAAGACGAGAGGATTTGCCCAAGATCAAGTCCTTGAGTGGCTCCGCGAAGGATTATCTCAAGTGCAAGGTCTTGTTTATCCTTTGTTCTGTTTTGCTATTATTTTCATTCCACCTCAATCAACCTTCCATTTTCTCTTTACTTTGGTTCAATTCTTATTTGGGTTTATTTGAGTTTGATTTGGTTCACTTACCACCCACATATACATCAGTTGGTATCAGAGCCACGGTTCTTAAGTGACCCACTTCACACCCAAATACATCCCAAAAAGCCAAAACACAAAAACAAAAAAAAAGGCACAAACCGGCAAACCCAGCCTCGAAGACCAGAGAAGCAGCACGGTGCCCCCGTGCCACCCAGCACGACCGTGCCACTATACTTTTCTGCATTTCCTCAAGTCGAAGCATAGCACGGTTCCCCAGTGCCCTTTGCACGACCGTGCCCTCCCTCCTCTTCTCCAAAACAGCCTTTTTCTAGCCTAAACACATAACCCACAAAGAACCCTTAAGCATTCATCCATCATGATTTCTCTTGGGAACTTGACGAAAAGAGATTGCTTTGATTGAAAAGGAGATGGTCATCCTTGAAACTCCAAAGTTTCGTGGCCAAAAAGAAGATTTCCCTTACTGGATTTCCAAAGTGGATCAAGTCTTCACTCGCTACAATATTGACGAGCAAGAGAAGTTTAAGGTGGTTATCAAGAAGCTCCGAGGCCATGCGCTTGAATGGTGGGAAAAGTACAAGTATAACAGGAAGAAGAGAGGAAAAAATAAGATCAAAACATGGGTTAAGTTAAGAGGTAAATTAATGGATACTTTCACTCCAACCTCTTACTTACACAAGCATCCTTTTCTTTCCTTTGAGGTAAACGACTTTAAATCCTCTTCTAAAAACCTTCATTTCAACAAGGGAAGTCCAATGAGTGCTTGTAACTCTAGCTCTACTTCCTTATTTTATTTGGAGAAATTTAACTCCAACAAAGATGAAGAGATCCTTGGAGAAAAAGGGTCGGGCCTAGTTGACCTACCTCTTGTTTTTGGACTATGGTGATGAAGAGACCTTTGAACTTGAGGCCCAAAGATCCGAGTTGAAGCAAGAAGAGATTGTGCAAGAAATTGAGCAATCCGTCACCGAAGAAGGGTGCCAAGAAGATAATGAGGTGAATTTGAGCATAACCCCAAGAATTGAAGAGCATGTAGTTAAAGACCTTGAAGTGATGAAGCCATGTAGGGTTGCTGAAGAGTTTGAACAACTCTTGATTCAAGAAGTACGCCCTACCGAACTCCAAGCACCCGAGTTAGAGGCATGTGGGGTTATTGAAGAAGTTGAGTAACTCTTGACCCAAGAAGAATTCACCTTAACCCACATTCAACCTTCCCAACCCCCCAAGCCACAAAAGGACCGATAAGCCTTAACCCTCATTCATCCTTCCCAAACCCTTGCCCCCAAAGAAGATTTCCCACTTCCGCCTCTTCTCCTCACCCGGTATGACCCGTTTTATCATCCTCCCCTCACCCTCTTCTATATCTCTCTAGAGGTGATGCCCTATGACCTCCTTCCCCAAAAGCTCCCATATTGTAAGCGCGACCCCTTTCTTGAGAGGCTTGCCAACCCTTTGAGTTTGAGGACAAACTCAAAACACCCCGGGGAGTATGATGCATATTTCCATATGCATCATTTTTATTCAAGTCCAATTTCAAAGAAGAAAAGGGTCAAAGAAGATCATGCTTGGAAGTGTGCTTATTTGGTCTTCTTAAGTGAGTTCAAAGACTCACGACACTATGGAGAGGTCAAAAAGAGGTTAAGCTTTGCTAGAAATTTGGTGCCGAATTCATCCCCGCGGAACCCGATTTTTTGTGACCACTTTTGGACAAGCTCACGTGGACCCACAACTTGAGGGCCCATGTGCTTTTGAATTTTAAGATTTCAGCTTTCAAATAAGCCCAAGTTTGTTTAATTTGGACATCATTTGATTGGGCAAAATATCACTCAAAGATACGTTATGCTGATCCAGTCTAGTCTGAGATAGGTGCATTGTTTGGGCCATAACTTTTAAACCGCTTATCCAAATTGAGCAATGAGCCCATTCTGGAAAATAGACTTCCAGGGCTTTCTAACAAGCCCAAGAACGCGTGATTTGGCCGCGTATTCTGGAAGTTATGCTCTGTTGAAGTTGAGGCAGCTGCAAGGATTAATTCTGGGAATATGAAGAGTCTTCGGTTACATGTGATTGTGTGGCTGATATTGTGCACGTTTTGGAGGCTTCTAGATGGAGATATTCAGCTGAGAAATCCTAGAATATTCCTTATAACCTCCCCCACCCCTTTTATGATGAGTCTTTTTATTTTTCCTAAGTCTTTTCAATTTTCTAGTTTTAATTACTAGGAGTTTTTAAGTCTTTTGGGTGTCTTTGTTTAGCCTATAAATAGGTGGGTTGTGTAGTTGCATTTCATCATTCAGAGTTGTAAGCTTTCCCAAGTGAAATACAAATACCTTTGAGTGTGATTCTCAAAAGTATTCCAAATCCTCTAGTTCTATATCTTGAATTTTGGCAAGTTCAAGTGGTGTTCTAGGTTCTCTTTTCTTTTTCAATTGGAGTGATTCCTTGGTGAAGACGAGAGGATTTGCCCAAGATCAAGTCCTTGAGTGGCTCCGCGAAGGATTATCTCAAGTACAAGGTCTTGTTTATCCTTTGTTCTGTTTTGCTATTATTTTCATTCCACCTCAATCAACCTTCCATTTTTCTCTTTACTTTGGTTCAATTCTTATTTGGGTTTATTTGAGTTTGATTTGGTTCACTTACCACCCACATATACATCATTTTTGGCTAAGGAGAACAAGCAGTTGAGAATTATGACTTTGTGACTGTTTGATAACTTTGTAAGCACTACTTGATGATTAAATTGGTCGTTTATATATTAGCTTAGCCTATTAGTATCAAACACTTGAGAATTATGATATTGAAAAATGGTTTTTCATTCTACCAAACAGCAGAAAATGATTTTCTGAGAAAATGATTTTTCAGTCTACCAAACAGCAGAAAATGTAGGTGAAAAATTATTTTCCTTGGGAAATCATTTTACATGGAAAATAATTTTTCAGGAAAATAATTTTCCCTCCTACCAAACACACCCTAAATAAAAGATCGAGCAGTTGACTAGCTAGCCACATCCTTGCAGACCGAATGATTATACGGGTGCTTGATCAACATGTCACATGGCTCTCCCTCTCTGCTGTCTTCCTTTTCTTTTTTTATTTAACTGAATTTAGTCAATATGTGTCAAATTAGATCTTCTTAATTATGTAAAACTAATTCCTCTATAATATTCATAATAATATGTTTTTAAAAAGACACATAAACACATAATGTTAATTATCTATTAATTTAGTGACAAAACATAGTATCGAAAGAAGTTTCTGCAGTGAACCATGTCATACATCTCTTTTAAGAGCTTGATATAGGATATATCGCTAACTAAGCCCTCAATTTCTCAATCAAAAATTTTCAAGGAATGAATTTCCTCCAACTTTTCAGCATAATTCACAAATGAGATTAAAGTTAACAAATATGAACAAAACTTTAAATCAATCACTCTACTTATAAGAACGAAGTTATTAATCGATATAAGATCTTCTCAAACCTTACTAAAACAAAACCTTGCTCACATGGTGGAGCCTATTCAAATTCAGATAGTACGTAATACTTGTTGAACTTAATTCGAGGTTAAAAAAATAAAGGACGACCCAAGTTCACATTGCTATTTCTTTTCTTTCTTAATCATTGACAAACACATAGACATGGTCAATGCTAGCTAGGTTACCGTTGGTTATAATTGCAGTTGATCACGTCAATTAGGACTAGCTAGGAGCCAGTAAAAAAGTAGTGTGGGAGATCTGCGTGTTTGTTTATCTATTACTTTTTGGGAATGATTTTGAATGTTTGGATCCTAGAAGAACTAAAGGAATATCTTTCAAATTATTGTTTTAACTAGTTATATTAGCGGTGAAAAACTTCGACTCGACACGATAATGCTATACAAACTCAGTTTAAATTTATTGAAAGAAACACAAACCAGACCCGAACTAAACTGATTTCAATCCAACATCGACATGATTTGACCGTTAAGCATGAAAAAAAATATTATTTTTTAATTTTAGACAAATCTGTAGAATGGGATAAAATTGACGCATTTATAAAATGGGTAGATCCGACCCGACTTGCTTCCCAACTCTAAATTTGTACTCCATTTGGGTATAATCGGACAATAAGCAAATATAGACCATTATGTCGTTAGTTAAATTTGGAAATACAAGCACAGAAATTACTAAGAGTCAAGTGACCTTAGCAAGTTTGAGGATGGCTAGCCAGTTTGTAAAAATATTCGATGAATGTACAGCTGGGGAAGGTAAAACCTAGTGTGTACTTATATCATGACTTGTACTGAAGGATTAAGTTAAGGGTACAAAAGCAGCATTATTATGAAATTAGTTTGAATTTCACACTTCAAACCACTGTGCATTACCACCGAACAAAATGTAATGATCATTAATTGCTCCTTCAATTCATTAATAAGCATCAGTTATGGTACGTACTATGTTTTGCATTGAGCTTTGTAGAAAGTGTTTAGAAATTATCACCAAGAGCTTAAGTTTGAATATCACCTATATCACCTTGCATGACTTTTTGTACACCCAAAAACTTTACGTTTTGTTTTCAATATATTTTAATTATCAGGTCCATAATTGAAATCCAATCATAGAAAATTCAATATTATACGTAAATTCATGATAATAATATGCTTCATTAGCAGTCGGAATTTCAATCAAATTGTTAATATAAAATCTCACTGATTTCGCTGGACGTGCATCCAAATTTTCATTTTGTTTCTATTTTGTCATCAGGAAAAACTTTATCTCCATTCGGTGGATCACATATATATAACAATTAATCAATTGGAAAGGGAGAGTACAAACAATATGGGAGAGCATTGAAAAAGATTGGGGTTGGTTAAATTAATGTTGAAAAAGTCTAAACATGTTGACAAATACTCAATATTGGCACATGGTGTGCCTGTATACAGGAGGCCTTGATCTTGATCTTGATGTCAAATCTGCAACACATATCTTTTTGCAAACCTAAAGGCATGGGCCATGGAGACTTGACCCTTGGAATTGTCATGTTTTCATAGCCATGCCCTCATGCCTACATATGTTGCTAAGTTTCTTACTCGGATGGATCTCCTCCTCTCATATAATCAAACTGATTGTAACTTTTGTGTTGGTTTAGCGCTTATATATATATGTAGGCACCTACTGTTCATTTAATCAACAATAGCTAAGGAGCTTCTACCCTATATATTTATACAGTGACAATTAGGTTTGGGCGACAAATTATAACCCACATTGCATTTGAGTTAACAATTGCTTTTCAATTTGAGAGTTGATGGCGCGCAAGTCACACTCATGTGATCTGTTTTTTCAATGCAAAAAGAGAAGAATCGTTACAGTAAAATGTCCCAACCCCCCCCGGGGGGGTTTGTAGACGTTACATGAATGTTCGTCCAAAGCCTCATAATTATATAGGATGAATTTTCCGTAGTAATTAGTCTATGCTCTAGTTAGCCTAGTTTAGTAACCTTTTTTTTTTTTTTTTTCATTGGCCTTGCATGTTGAAGGCCTCGGTACATTTTAGTACTCTTAGCACCAAAAAAAAAAAAAAAAAAAAGTTAGGGAAGGATACTATTAGTATCGATTGTGTCTTTTTTTTCGTAAACAAGATAATCTAATTAGCACTTATATTTTATAGATGTCACTCTAATAAGGCAAGGCACAAGAAAGGGGAACGAAGTGATGGTAACGGAAATTTTATCCATACATCCCTACTGTAACCCCTGACTCTTTCTAAATCGCGAACAGTTATCCGGAACAGTTTCAAGGATTGTTGAGTCATTGATCTGGTTCCACAAATCATTACAAGTCTTTTTAGTATGCTCCGTTATTGCTGATACGTTGTTTGAGAAACTTTCCAAAAAGTCACCTATTCTAAAACTTCTCCACATCTAAAGTAAGCACGCTTAAATCTTAATTGTAAAGTTCTTAAGTGAGTTCTTCAAGGAGAAATATGCACCTTTTGTGATATTAGTAGTCACTTCAAATCTTTTAAATCACATTTAGGTATTAAATTCATCCCTACTTGAAGAGCACAATGTTCTCATTGTGCCTCACAAATCGACCAACATGCAAATCCTCTTGACCGACAATCCACTTCTAGTATTTTTGCCCCACTACGTGGCTTACAAATTTATTTTTTTTAGGTAGAATAAATTTTATGGGAAGAAGAGAGTAATACAATTATTCTACTAGTATATAGATTAATAACCCTTAGCTTTTGAGCACATATGGATAGGTAGGACTAAAATGGTTCTACTTCGTGAGCCGTTACCATGGGAGTTGGGACATTATATTGCCCAGGACATGTGAGTTTCCCCCAAAGTAGAGTAGCAAGGTAAAATAACTTGCGTCAGGATGCTTTTTCTAAATCTCGGAATTCCACCTTTTTCCAAGCGGTGCTCCACTCAACGCCTTTTACCGCCGAGTAAATGTTGCTTCAAAGTTCGGCGCATCTTTAACTCCAACGGTTCTCCCATCGGTGGCGTTCATTTGTTGTCCATTAGAATTTGTGGCTGTACTTTTAGGAGAGTATGTATAACGTAATGCATTCTTTTCAGAATTTACTTATAACTGACTCTCACCATATATAAGAGAAATCATATTCTATAACTTGAAAAGCTTATTACAAATATGAAAGTTATTGAAAGAATATTAACCCCAAATTTAGATGTAAGAAATCATAAAGAGATATAAAAAATTGTAAGAAGCTGAAAAAGTTATAAAAAATCAAAAAAAAATATGAAGAGTTATAAAAAATTATGAGCAGTTATAAAGCTTAATTTTAAAGTTATGTGAGCTAAAGTTGAGAAAACAAGGGGCCAATATATGTCAAGAAATTAACTCTTGGTTTATAGTCAAATTTGTATGCAGCAATTAGATGATTTTCAGACATTGACAAGAAAACAAAATAAGTAGATGATATGATAAGGCTTCATTCTTCGTTATTGAAAAGGAAAATTTATTCAAGCAACAGCATTCTACTTGAGAGCAGCATCAGTTTTGATAGCAGCAGTAACAGTTATGAGAAATAACATCAAAGCAGCAGTATAAGCAGACTTCACTGATATTCATATTGAGATAGACAACAAAATTGTCATCCAAGCAGTAGAAGGACACATTCAAACGTCATGGAAGATCCAAATTTGAATACCTACATCTGGATCTTCCCAAACCCTACAAAAGTAAGACCCACATTGGGAGGTGGTGGTGTTGTATGTTCACACTTACATTCAACTGTTTAAAAATGTTCATATTACTCATAGTTTTAGGCAAGAAAATTGTGCAGTTGACTAACTGGCAAAGTATAGTCTGTCATTATATTCTACAATAGTGTGAAATAAGGTTCTGCATAGAGGTTTTCTTCATATCCTTTATGTGAATAATCTAGAAAGAATCCTCATGAGAAGGATTATCTAGATTGTATTCTTACCTTTTTTATTAAAAAAACTCAAAAATGACAAAAACTCTTTTCAATAAAATTTAAAAAAACTCAAAAAAAGACTGACAATGGAAGTGGGGGATAAATCAGAATAAGACGAAATGAGAATGTGGTCGAAAATGCAAATTGAAGAAACAAAGCGAATTCCTCAGCTAGGGATGCCTGGTGGCGTCCAGAGGAGTGCCAATGATTGGATTCTTCCTCGATAAAAAGGAACCGTAATTTGTACACCCCTTCAAAAAAATCTCATGTAAATGGCAGTCCAAATCTAATGATTGTACCGATTTGCCAATTAACCTCGAAAACACGACTAGCCAGCACTATTTTGCTAGGGGTTTAGCACGGCATTAAAATTGAGATTTATGAGCGATTGATTGACGCGTTGATAAGATTGAAGGCATGAAACCTAAAAGGGGGTTGTGTGGTGTGGATAGATAGCCCCCTAGTATTATGGCGGAGTAGCATTGGATTCATTGAACTCTCTGTTATTTCTTTTCAACTTCAAAATCACGCATCAACCCCTTTGCGTTTCCATGGTATGGGGTACGGCAATCAAACTAGGGTCAAGTAGTAGTTGGTACTCATTTCTTTTCAGTTAGGATCAAATAGTGAGCATTGATAGTTTCCTAACCTAGGAAAAATTAAGAAAAACCCCATAGAAAAGCAACAAAACTCAAGGAATGCTGGTAAACGTTTAAAAATTTAGCAATGGTGTGGTAGAGTTGGGGGAAGACGCTGTTGGGTTTTATGGCCCAAAATTCGAGTCCTGGCACGGTGGGACGACGCTGCGCGAACACGGGCGTGCCACGACGAAGGAGCACCAAGCCGAGAGGGGCAGAAAATTGGCACGGGGGTGTCGTGCCATGTGACACTGGGTGACCGTGCCACGTGTCTTTTCGCCGCCTCTTTCGGATAGCGGCTAGGGTTTCTGTCTCCGAGGGGGATTCCTCCTGACGGCTAGGGTTCTACTTTAAAGGGAAAACCCCTACTGTTTAGACCCTATATAAAGGGGGTCAAGCCTAGGATTTAAAAAAAAAAACTTCTAATCTCCAGTACTCATACATACATTGAGAGGTAGAAGTACTTTGTGAGAGATTACAATAGAAAGGTTGTAATTCTGCTCTTAGATCAAATCACTGTGGTGATTGTGATCGTGTTGTATTCTTCCTGCTCATAGTGAATTGTTCTGGTGCTGTCGCCGTCCGTGGTTCTTTTCCCGATTTGGGTTTTCCACGTTAAACCTCTTGTCTTCTTATTTCTGTTTTCTGTTATTCACTTGATTTCTGAATTTCTAATTCATCCTATTGCTTCCGCTATACTGTTACTTTGATATTAATCCTAACAAGTGGTATCAGAGCTTTGGTTATAGGATGTCTTCTATCATGAGGGTAGATATTCAGAAATTCGACGGGGAGATTAGTTTTAATCTCTGGAATGTGCAGATGAGAGCAGTTCTCATTCAATACGGGTTGTGGAAGGTTCTGAAGGGACCTCACGTAAAACCTGAGAAGATGACAGAAGAACAGTGGGCTGAAGATGTAAAGAAGAGACGTGGGTCGTTGACGGAGGACGAATGGGAGGAACTGGAGCTGAAAGCGGTTTCAGCCATACAGTTGTGCTTGGCACCACATGTCCTGCGAGAGGTGCTTGATAAGACAACTGCGGTGGATCTTTGGGCTCGGCTGGAGGAACTCTACATGACGAAGAGTCTCGCCAACAAGATCCGTTTGAAGGAAAGGTTGTATACCTTTCGTATGGCTGAAGGTACCCCTATCCAAAAGCATTTGAATGAGTTTAACTCTATTCTTGTTGACTTGGAGAGTCTAGATGTGAAAGTTGAGGATGAAGATAAGGCTATTTTGCTTGTTGTATCGTTACCCCCTTCTTATAAACACTTTAAGGAGATTATGCTATATAGTAATTCTAATACTATATCGTTTGAAGATGTTAAGTCAAACATATTGTCTAAGGAGAAGTTTGATCTGGACATTCATGCTAATTCTGCTGAGGGATTAGCAGTAACGGGTACAACAACTGAAAAGGGGAACGGTAACATGAGTAAGAACCGTTCTAAGTCTAAAAATCCTCATGCTGGTAAGACCTGCAATTACTGTGGTAAATTGGGTCATATTATTGCTAACTGCTAGAAACTGCAAAAGAAGAAGGAGAAAGAGGAAGATAATTTTCGGGAACCTGCTGAAACTTCGTTTGCTGAATCTGATTCTGATGGTGACGTTCTGTTTGCTACCTCTACTGAAGGGGGGAGCGATTCTGATTGGATTCTTGATTCTGGGTGTACCTATCATATGTGTCCTCACAAGGATTGGTTTTCAACATATGATCCAGTTGACTCAACTGTTGTTCACATGGGCAATAATGCTCAATGTAATGTAACTGGAATTGGTACTGTTAAAATCAAGACTCATGATGGTGTTGTCAGGACATTATCGAATGTTATTCACGTTCCTGACTTGAAGCGTAACCTCATCTCGTTGGGCACCCTTGAATCCAAAGGGTGCAAATATTCAGCTGAAGGTGGAGTTCTGAAGGTCTCAAAGGGTAGTAGGATTCTGCTGAAGGGTTTGAGGCAAAGAGGCCTCTATGTCTTGCAGGCATCTACTGTGACAGATTATATGAGGGAAAGTTCATATAAATCATCTCCCAGAGCTAAGTTCAAGCATTGTTTGGACTTAGTTGGCATTCGCAGTATTTGAGGGCCCTGCGGGGCATAACCCCATAGGGGGCATCACCCTTAGGGGTGAGACGACGGCGACGGAAAGTTGAAGATTGGAGATTTTGGTCCAAGGTGGAGATTGTTGGGTTTTATGGCCCAAAATTCGAGTCCCGGCATGGTGGGACGACGCTGCGCGAACACGGGCATGCCACGACGAAGGAGCACCAAGCCGAGAGGGGCAGAAAATTGGCACGGGGGTGCCGTGTCATGTGGCACGGTCGTGCCACGTGTCTTTTCGCCGCCTCTTTCGGATGGCGGCTAGGGTTTCTGTCTCCGAGGGGGATTCCTCCTGACGGCTAGGGTTCTACTTTAAAGGGAAAACCCCTACTGTTTAGACCCTATATAAAGGGGTCAAGCCTAGGATCTAAAAAAAAAAACTTCTAATTTCCAGTACTCATACATACATTGAGAGGTAGAAGTACTTTGTGAGAGATTACAATAGAGAGGTTGTAATTCTGCTCTTAGATCAAATCACTGTGGTGATTGTGATCGTGTTATATTCTTCCTGCTCATAGTGAATTGTTCTGGTGCTGTCGCCGTCCGTGGTTTTTTTTCCGATTTGGGTTTTCCACGTTAAACCTCTTGTCTTATTATTTCTGTTTTCTGTTATTCACTTGATTTCTGAATTTCTAATTCATCCTATTGCTTCCGCTATACTGTTACTTTGATATTAATCCTAACAGACGCATAGTCCAAAAAGCCTTGTGCAAATCCCGACCATCACAATGGGCATATGTCAAGCCCTCGTTGATTGGGAAGTAGTTTCAAATGAGGAAAGAGACATAGGGGCTAGTGGGTAAAGGGTGATGCAGGAGTTAATGACATATAAAAATTTTAACAGTTGGATTAAAATTAAAATATTAGAATAAAAACTTCTCATATTTCATTCTAAACCTTAACTTCTCATTAGATATATTGTTATCATAGTAATATTTTTTAACCTTACAAAAAAAATGGTTCACTGGACCATCTACCCAAAAGAAATATTAACAAATAAAAGTTGTAGATAAAATGCATATTAAAATCTTACCATCTATAGTTAAAACTGAAATATCAGTTAATTTGATTTTACATTAATTTTCTTATTCGAAATTATTATGTGTTCATGCTCTTGATACAAACCGAAAAAATGAGTGTTAAATACCAAAATGTACTTAATAAATATCAGAATGGTTCTGATTTTCTCATTATTTTGACTAATTTTGTGCTTATTGTTGTGCTTTAAAGTTAATTGATCTACTATCCCCAAAAAAAAGTTACTTGATCTTGCCTGCCAATGTGGAATCCCATTAAAAATTTAAAATAAGATGTAGGGGCAATTTGGGAAATGCAAAGCACCTACATTTCCCTTGCCAAAATCTCATGGACCCCCACCATCCACCTGCTATAAATATACTCCCTTCGATAACAAGCCGTCTTCTCCAACGGCCTATACCATACTCCCTTTTCTCAGTCCTCTCCAACCTCTCTCGCTGCGCAAACACGCTCATCATCACTCTGCAACAAACAAACCACCCTATCCCTTCTTCACTCACCATAAATTAATCCCACTTCAAACCCTCCAAAAAAAATGGTGGATGTGGACCGGAGAATGTCCGGTTTGAACCCGGCGCACATAGCCGGCCTCCGCCGTCTCTCAGCCCGGGCAGCGTCCGGGCCGTCACCGCCGACCCCTCATCCTGCCCGGAACGGCCTCCTCTCTCTCTCCTCCCTAGCCGACAAACTCATAACCCACCTCCAAGACTCCGGCGTCCAGGTCAAACCGGGCCTTTCCGAAGCCGAATTCGCCCGGGCTGAAGCCGAGTTCGGGTTCGGATTCCCTCCCGACCTCAAGGCCGTACTCGCCGCCGGGCTACCCATCGGACCCGGGTTCCCGGACTGGAGGTCCCCCGGAGCCCGACTCCATCTCAAGGCCCTTATAAACCTCCCAATCGCCGCAATCTCTTTCCAGATCGCCAAGAACGCCCTCTGGTCCAAGTCCTGGGGCCCCCGACCCGCCGAACCTGAAAAGGCCTTACGGGTTGCAAGGGCAGCCCTCAAAAGAGCTCCTCTCTTGATCCCCATTTTCAACCATTGTTACATCCCCTGCAACCCCTGTTTGGCCGGAAACCCGGTTTTCTACGTCGACGAGAATCGGATCTTTTGTTGCGGGCTCGACCTCGCCGACTTCTTTGAGCGGGAATCATTGTCGTCCTTTCAAACCTGGTCCGACCCGGATGCCCTTCAGAAGCAAAGATCCATCAGTGGGTCATGTTCTTCTTCATCTTCATCTTCTTGTTCTTCCGGGTCGAACTTCTGTCGGCGCCGGAGCGTCGACTCCGGCACAAGAACTCCTCGGTGGGTGGAGTTCTGGAGCGACGCAGCCGTGGAGCGCCGGAAACGGAACTCAACTTCTTCTTCGACGTCGAATTTCTCGCCGGCGTCGTCGCCTGAGCGGTTTTTCGACATTCCCAGAGCGGAAATGCCAGGTTGGGTGGAGGATTACGTCCAGAAAATCGGGTCGGTTCTCAGAGAAGGCGGGTGGGCCGAATCCGATGTATCGGAAATCGTCCACGTGTCAGCTTCAGGGTTCTTCGAAGGCAGCGAGATGGTACTGTTGGACAATCAAGCGGTCCTGGATGCTCTGCTACTAAAAGCGGATCGATTCTCGGACTCACTCCGGAAAGCCGGATGGAGCTCCGAGGAGGTGACGGAGGCTTTCGGGTTCGATTTCAGGTCACCGGAAAAGGACAAGAAACCGGCGAAGCAGCTGTCCCCTGAAATCGTGGAGAAGATAGGGAAACTGGCTGAGTCGGTATCCCGGTCATCACAGAAAATTGGTATATCGGTATAGCAGCATCATAATTGGCGGGGCTCCCGGTGGCTACGCTACACCGCAGGAGATTCTTTCTTTGCCTGCATTTATTTTTTTAAAAAAAAATTCTTGGGGTTAATAAATGTTTTTTCAAGATTTACGAAGCATCGGGTGCTTTCTCTCTCTTTTTGGTTAAAAGCGTGTATGGAACCCAGAGAGGATTTCTCGGTGTTGTACTATGAAAGGAAAGGAACCCGAAGCCACTACACCATAAAAATTGAATATACTATATCTATGCTTAATAAATAGAAATTTATGAAATAGATTACATACAATTTTTTTCTTCTTTTTACAAGATCTTGTATGAGATAATACCATTAAATTTTATTCTAAAATATTACATTGTTGTATCACTTAATATTATAGCCTTATTTGACAAACAATCGTTTGTTATAAGTTGTGTGTTTATTTTTACGCTTAAATCTCAAAAGGAGACAAAATGTGAAGAAATGGGTCTTGTAATTGAGATGGCGTATGCACGTGTGCATTATTTAGGAAGTGAAATAAAGACGCCCGGGGAGGGGCCGGAGGATGGAAAATGGAGTGGCAACGCAGGAGTAAAGGGGGGTAATGGAGGGTTGTGGTTTAGTAACATTGATAATCAATGTCATCATACGTGAAAACCACTTTAATGAAGCAGAGTAAGTGAGTGAGTGAGTGAGGTAGGCAACAAGCATAAGGCGTTGTTCGGGCCCATTTTGGTATGGCTTGGTAGTGCTCTGCTATAATTGAAGTTGGGGGCTGATTTTCGGTCACATCTCTTGCTTGAGTGGGATTGATTATACATGTTGCATGACTTTGATGACAAAGATTTTCATGAGTGCCTGATTTCTAGTATTAACTTGGATCTGATATTAATTGAGTGGGTCAAAGTCTTAATTAAATATGTTATTCTCAACTCAGTATAAAAACTTATCATCATTATTCATCATTTATTTGTACCAATGAACATTGATCAATACTTATCCGCACTAGCTCATTACTTGTCTATACTTGCTCATATTTTCTAGTTATAATTATAGTATTACTTAAAATCGATCAACTTAGCTCATTACTTGTCTATACTTGCTCATATTTTCTAGTTATAATTATAGTATTACTTAAAATCGATCAACTTCGTCAATATTCATTCACACTAATTATCAATAACTTACCCATGACAAGTTGAAAAGTACATATCTCAAAATATACAATGGTTTTTTTGCCATTCATAGCAGGATACCACATACATCTTAGAAAAGAAGAAAATAAGAAGCAGGGGGGGAACAGATAGTGATTAGTAAGTAGCTGTTGTTATTAGTATCAAGTGACGGAGTTTCAAAAAGGAAAAAAGCGCTCAAGAGAGGGTTGGGTGAAAATTTCTCCATGGCATCTTTGCAAACTAGTTCCTCAATTAAATGAGGGTATCCTGTGTAAGTGTGTATGATTTAAGTCTTTCTTTTTTCTTTTTTTTTGGGGGGGGGGGTTTGGGGGTTGGCGGGGCCAAATGGGAAAAGGGGAAGTGTTTCCTCGGAATTACGGGAAAGGAAAGATTGCACTGATGAGGTGAGAGGAGGGGGAGTTGTGTTCCCACTTCCCTAGGAATCCCAGCCATCACCTTGAGGTGCCAAATTGAGAAAGCGGAAGTAGCAGGGCAGGGGATTGCTGCAAGAAAGAGAGAAATTGCAGTGACTGAGCCAGTCTGAGTCTGCTTTAATTGTTTGAAAGGGACAGGAAGTGGGAAAAGGGATTTCAATTTTCAGGTTCATTTCAGGTGCGCCGAAATGTGGGCTTGGATTGGGCCTCCTCCGCCTGTTTTTACTTTTCTTTCTGTCAGGCTCTGCGACATATTATGTGGGCCGACATCACCTCTCTGTGGGAACCATCTTATCTCCGCGATTCTTTCTTAATAATGATTCACTCTCGCAAGTAGCAATGGATTCCAGGAATTCCATTGAACAGAGTAATGATTTACAAAGGATTTGCCAATTGAGACAAAGCGACGCTTACATAATTTGATCATTTTTTACATTTAGATACTCACTTCACCAATTTTCGCCTACGGTGCTTGAGAAAGTATGGATTGATGTGTCGCAAAAGTACAACCATACAAAGCTATAGAACACGTGATGATAGAATGAGATCTCATTAGGAGAAAATTACATATTAGAAGAAAACAGAAATATTAATTTAGATTTGTTGGGGAGATCTAAGGACGGAGCCAACTTCAACCAAGGTCCATGGCAATAAGCCCAAGTAAGGTTCCATCATAAAATCACTTGGTAATAGGAGGAGTAGCCCACTTGACTTATATACCATGATCCTTCTTTTCAAACTCTCGATGTGAGACTTCTTTACTTATGTGTGACATTCCCAACAATTTCCTCCTCACACATGAGTCTCTTCCACACCACATCAGCGCACAAACTCCCCCTTGAGCAGAAGTCTTTACCAAGGTGTCAAGCCACCATCAAGAGCTTATCCACGCCATCGAACCACGCTGCAGCACACGTGTTTCCGCTCGATCAGCATCTGCGCGTCACTTCACCAAGCTCATCCATGGGATCCACCATGTCACATCACCCAGCCAAACGCACCATTGGTTCTGATACCACTATTGGGGAGAGATCCAAGAAGGGAGTTAGCTTCAATCAAGGCCCATGGCAACAAGCCCAAGTGAGATTTCATCCTAAAATCAATTGGCAATAGGAGGAGTAGCCCACTTGACTTATATACTATGACCCTTCTTTTCAAACTCTCGATGTGGGACTTATTTACTCATGTGTGATATTCCCAACAAGATTGAATTTAAACCGTAATTGATTAGAAGGGATTTAACCTTAAACTGTTGACAACAATCATCAAAAAATTTTATTAGTCAAGATAATCCCCATATACTTGAATCATATGAACTTAAATGGCAATAGGTTAACTTTATAATGCATTCTAAGCTAATAACAAATTATCTATATACATTTGTTAAAACAAAGTGAATTTTCTTCTTCAATTAAAACATGTCACTTTTATATACTTTATTTGTTACTTAATTTTTATCCCTGTTATTAGAAGATCTTTTTCTCAAAAAAGAAAAAAAAATAGAAGACCTTGAAATGCCATTTGATTCTTTCTTGAACCTCCAATGCTATCATGTTTGCCTTTCCCATTTAAAAAGCAGTATACATAATAAAATATTTTGATTTTCAATGTTGCCAAAAAATTGACAAAATAATGTTATTAATAATGATTCTAATAATAAAATTTTTTGATTTTCAAAATTATGTACAACTTTGTTGGAGTGTAAAAGTGGGGTTTGTCAATATGGGCTTACATGCATAACTCTTTGTTAATGGACCTTCAATTTTATCAATATATATAAGTTAATTGATAAAATTGATTTTGCGTTTAAACCTCATTTGAGTTTATATGCATGATTCTTTGTTGAAGGCCCAATTGAATATAAAATTTAAGACTGTATCAGAATAGGTTGCTCGGTTTTGATTGACCACTGTCCTTATTTGATTAAAATTGTGCACGTGTTAGGTTATATTAGTCGCACACAGATGATGGGCATATTAGAGTGTGAAAGTATGGTTTGTCTCACATCGATAAAATAAAATGATTTTTGAACATGTATAACATGAAGGTAGTTTCTTTTTAAAAGAAAATTTCATTAAAGCTTCTGTAGGTAGTTAAAACTTAAAAGTGTCAAATTTGAATCAAAATCAAATCATACTCATATTCATATATCATATGTGATTTCAATAAGCTAATGTCGAGAAATGAATATCTGACTGATTGCGACTGCCATCCCAAAAGCTAAAGAGCTCAACCTCCGGGCCTTCAAATTCAACCGATGCATTTCCCAAACGAATAAATGCCGACGGTTATGGTACCGGTCAAGCTGCAAGAGGAGAGTGAGCAGTGTCAAATGGACCGTTGCAACTTGGAAACGAACCAACCATCACGTGGTCGCCACCCCTAATCACGTGTCAACCTCTGCAATGCTCACGTGCTAATTTTTCTTTCTTTTTTTTTTTAATAAACTAGTATGAGCCCGTGCTTTGCACGGTGCATATTAAAATAAATATTTATAATTCGTAAATATATACTATTTAAATCATGAACGAATAACAATTGCAGATATGATTGACATTATAACTTAGGAAAGACGATAGACTAACTCATCAAAAAATATAAATAGATAGCAACTTCGCGCATAAATATTGAAATATATATATATGTGTGTGTGTGTGTGTGTGTATGTGTATATATATATGTGTGTGTGTGTATATATATGTATGTGCATATATAAATATATATATACAAACACACACACATATATGTATATATATATATACACACACATAATAAATAGTTAGAGGTGCCACATAAATGCTGCCACATGCAATATTTCGCTGGCCGGTCTTCTGTGCTCCCGTGCTCGAGGAGAGAGAGTGTAAACCTGGCCGCCAAGAAATGGATTTTTGTATAAGAGTATGGGCTTTGGGCCTTCTCATGTCTGCAGGTCCAAGACAAGAAGTTTTTTCCCTGGACTGGACCCAACCCATTAGGTCTGGCCTGTCTATAAGAGGCTAGTAGATATTTTTGGGATTAACATGTGATTTCCAATAATACAAGTTTGATTTCAAGTCCTGTAGTACCACAGGACTTGAAAGGTAAACCTTGTGTATGATGAAGTACCTTAATCAAATTTTCTTAAATTATAACGGCGTAAGTTATAAGGGTTGAATAGGTAAATGATATAGACTTAACATTATATTTGCTTTTTGGATTATAATAAAGGTCAATATATTGTATTTTTTTTTTTTTTTTGATAAAAAAGCCAATATCTTGCATTGACTAAAGTAAAATGTTTTACTGAACTATTGTGTACTTTTTTTTTTTCACATGTATAAGCTTAGTTGTGAACTGGTTTTTAATCTCTCTCTTTTCTTTCCTTCTTTTAATGATAGAATAGTTCTTAGAATCTTGAATACATGGGACTTACATATATGTGATTCAGAAGTGAGGATATTATATCCTCTCAATCCAGGTCGCCTAAATAGGACTATTGACATATACATTTAAACTTGAACTTGGACATGGACATGACATGGCCGAGGTGGTGCATTGTTTATGGTTTCGATGTAGCCGGTACGGGATATTAGCTTCAGAGTTTGATTTGTCTAAGCTTACAATGTGCTGTTATCTTCACAATTCCTTTTTCCCTTTCATGTTTTACATTTCATAACCAAGTTTCCAATTTTTGTAATCAAATGTCAACTAAGTTTTTCCCTAAAAAATAAAATAAAATAAAGAAAGGCAACACAACGACACAATTAAACACTTCACCGCTCGCCAGTAGCAAGTGTATATTATCACTATGTCACATCAAATGCATTATATATCCTCGGGTTACAAGATAAATGAATTTTTCCCGTCTTTTTTTTTTCATGTATATTAAAATGCATATCATTTGAGCTTCAACGGAGGGAGGAAACAATCGAACAACATACAATTTGCAAAGGGGTCTTCACCAACTTGGGTTGTCTTCTCTATCCTTTTTTGACAAACCGAGTCCCTGTACAAACCCTATACAATTAGGCCATGTTCGACATCAATCCAGCAAATGCACAAATTAGACAAAAGTAGAATCCTCATGCCGTCTGCAGGACTGCATTTCCTATGTTCTCCGTCATCTTGGTCGACATATTCATTACTTTAACTCAAAACATTGCCTGAAAACAGCGGAAAAGAGAGCATCAAATGAAACAGGTGGTAATTTCAAGCTTGACTCTTTCATGCATGTTTCTGTTGAATTTTACGGAGACTTCACTCTTCAATATGAAATTATATGAGCAGAACATCACTCATGATGTTCTTTAATTTGCATTAGTACCTTTTCGTCAGAGCCAAATTGAATGACATCTGATTGATGAAATCTTGTAGGGAACTTCGGAGGAACCCTATAACGCCTGCCCTCGTTGCTGAAAACATCACCACCATTCATAGCATCAGAATATGCACTCAGCACTCCCAAAAAAAAAAGACAACTGGGAGTGATGTTCTAATTGACTTACTCTTTGATCCAGGTCCCATGTTCAAATCGGTGACAAAAAATGCCCCGTCCCTGTAGCTGATTTGAGCATGTCTCTGTGAAACCTGAGTTTAAAAAACGCCCCGGGGGGGGGGGGACAAAATCAATCCCACAACCCCATCAAATAAGCAGCCATGTCTCTGTTGGAAGAAGATACCAACAATAACACCACCACCTTCCAATGTGGGTCCTGCTTTCATGGGATCTGAGGAAATTTAGATGTATGCAACCTTACCTCTACAAGCATCTCTGTTGAAAGAAGGAAGATGTTTGAATCAAACTACAACATGAATTACCTGAGGCGAAGGCAAGGCCCCGATATACCGGGGACATCTTCATGGAAAACCTTTCTGACAACAATATGTATCATAAGACATGAGAAGTCTATTGGAAGTTTGGAATTTGGAAGTACTCCAAAAGTCCAAAGTAACTCCGGAAAGTGGTTTAGCGATCACGTATCACCTACAGGATATTTGGAAAAGTACCACAAAAATTGGATTGTCCTGGGGCTCTCAACTTCCGCGACGAAGAATTTGCATATAACCCCAAAAGCATTTTAAAAATTTTCCAAGGAAGCTGGAAGTGCGTTCCTGGGACAGTTGACTTAATTTTTTCTAAGTAAAGATGAGTAGCCAGGTGCCCCGTGAATGTCATCACACTTCATATACTTGAAATGGTGTACAGAACCAACGGCTTCAAAGTTTAACACCCCAAAGTCCAATCAATTATCATCCAATTGGTTATGCAGATATTTGACTAATTGTCCAGAAAATTTTCATCCAGCCATGACTAGAATCCTAGTGGAGACGAGAAGGTTACCCAATAATACATGGCTGGTCTTCATTTCTACTCAAGCAAATAGTCGGCAAGGCTTGAGGGCGGATCTACATTTGTGCTATGGGTGTCCATGGACACCCTAGCCCCAAAAAAATCTTAGTAGGTTATTTTGAAGGGGTTAACAGTTATATATATGGATACCCCTAGAAAAGACTTAAAAGGAGTCATAGATACCTTTGTAACCTTCCATTCACATGGCCCAAATAAATTAGCCACCAACATTTTATTGTTTTATTAAAAGAAGACTGTAAAGACCTTGACATTAATTAAAATAAAAAATCCCACAACTCAACTCCCTTCCAATCTGACTCTCTCTCGTTACTCCTCTCATGCTAGAATTTTGTTCTTAGTAAAATTGGTTTGTTGCTCACACTCAATCACATAGAAACCTTGTGTTCTTGCTTGATTTCATCGCTAAGTTTGTGTCTTTGTTTTTTTCCCCCAAACTTCATACGGATCAATCCAATTCCATTTTATGATACTTGATTTCTTCTAAAAGATGAAGAAAATAATGCAAGTGGTAGTAGAGTAGGTGGACACCCCCTGTTTCGAATGTCAAGATCTACCACTTAGGCTTCAGCATTATTTCCATGTGGGATTAGAAACCATCTGCCTACAAACAAGGTGAAAGAACACCCAAAATTCTTATCATTTTAGAGGGTCCGGGTCCTTTTTAATGAATATTGGCAATTGTGAAAACAAACTCCAGGTTGCTGCTACATAATCTCCACTAAGGGCACGCTCCAATGCATCATTGTCCTTAAATCATCTCTGATGTTGGTTGTGTGCCTTTCATAGTGACAAGCCTGAGTCAGCCTGAAGCTTGAGTATGAGGCAAAACACACAATATAATGCATTAGCAAGCCTGTTTTGAACTTACTTTCGCATATAGCCTGCAAGATGGTGCCTCCCCTTCAAGTTTTTCACTGCAAAAGTCAACGGGCTGGGAAAAGCTACTCATACCAAGATCTATGCATTTTGACAGCCGACTAAACAAACCTGAAACAATCATCCTGATAGCAGTGTCCTAACTTTCCAAAAGCTTGTGGGCGAGAAGTTATGTTTTACAAAGTAAGATGACAATTTTGTAAAAATTGAAAATGCCTGGTTGGGATAAGATATACATGTGAAGACAAAGTTGCTCGAAACATGACATACTAAAATTTGTGCTAGCATAGCTGATTTGGAGCAACAAAACATACATAGTGAATAGCTCTGACATTAACAAGTCAAATAATCTTTTTCTTTGGGGGGGGGGGGGCATAAGGATATCCAAGAACAATTACGGCCAAAGCGCAAAAAGATATACAAGCAATTCATTCTATGATCGATGGATGATAAGCTAAAGGTCAATCTGTAACCGCCTAATACCCAGCTTAGCATTAAAGGCATTGCTTTTTGGGTAATGAAAAACCCTACCACCAACTCTTTCGGGATGAGGTATCCTGAATTTCGTCAAGAACTGCAAAATCGGAAAAAATAGGTGAACCTGCAGGATCATATGAAGAATGCTATGTTGGACCATTGGTGCACATAATTCACCAATATCATACCAACAAAGGACCAAGACCAACACCCAGATAAGCCTTGTAAGTTGATGCCATGATAGCTGCCATCCTGGCCATTCCATGAATTATAGCAACTCGGAGCCTTCTGGATCTCTAATAGCTGAATCGGGGGAGGGGGGGTAATCAAGTTATGTAATCATCAAATATCCTTACCATATGATCCAGAACAGGAATCTCGCAACAGATTTTCCTCATCGCTGGTCATTTGACATTTGCCAATATTTTTGTATTCCTTCTATTTTCAAGAGCTTTTAGCCTTCTACGTTCCAATCTGTCATGTTGTGGTAATTGAATTTCCCATTTTAGGAGTAAATTCCTCCATACATCTTCAAACAGGAAACAACATCAATAGGACTTCTAATTTAGGTGCTTTTATTCCAAGCTTTTTCCAGCTCTAAGGCAAGCTGGTAACCATCCTGGAACAAGAAGTAAATACAATCAGAAAATCTCTGTTCATTATGAACTAGTTTACCATAGCGGTATGTATAATCTTTTTCATGACCAACTTGCTCACTCAGCACGGCAGAGTTTAGGAAGTGTGTTGAAGGAACATTTACCTCAATGGCCATGGCCCCCTTGTCCCATGCATCCTCATAAGTGGCGTGGATTAGGTCGACCACATTGTCACACCACCCCTTAAATATTTCAGGCAACCTTTGTTTCAATAGCAGTGTCTTGTTGCTTTTGCACAAGCTATGCCCGCAGCATAATTACAATCTTACAGATTACGAGGCATCTAGTATGACCTCTAGTTTTGGTCTCTAGTTTTCTTGGCTTTCTCCAATGATTGTTGTCGTAGAAGCCTTTGGTTCATATGAGTTGGTATCAGACATATTACCGGGGATTGGTCATCATACGTACACTTGTATAGCTGGATTTGAATTGTAGGAAGAAATAGGACTAACCTGAATGCGGAAGTATACTGTCGGTAATAGTCCACGATAATATAGGAATATCAAGCGGCTACTAGAGTCGCTTTAATGTGCCACGTCCTAAACCCAAGAGCCCGACGAATGGTGGCTCAGCCTTGAGAGAGAATTAGGAGAATATGAGAGGTGCAATATCCGTGTCAATTACTAACCCCCTAAGCACCCCTTATATAGTTTGGGGTGTGGTTAGGATTGTTGCCCTAGGCAACATAAGTGGCCGTCAGGCCTAAAGCTATTAGGCCCGACCAACAGCTCCCACTCGGCCACTTAGGCCGTAAAACACGTGTTCTCTATGTACCACAACTTCTCACGCTTCATACCAGGAATAGGACGTGCGACCAAAAATAACAAGTAGTGTTATATTAAGTTACCATCCAACTAACATAACACCTTCAAGAAATGCGATACCCCAAAACCATCCCAGTGCATCACCAATGGCATTTCAATTCCCTCATACCTGATATATCATATGATTATGTTCTCAACATAATTGCCCAAGCTGATATGGTGATGGTGGATCGGTTTTTCCTTAAACACTCATGAAATTTCATCTTAGCTTAACTGCTTTCCTAACGTGTTCTCGCTGAACCGTATACATCGTGGTTCTTGAGAATCACATTAAAGTAGCATCATTAAGCTTCGATTTAATATCATAGCTTTAAGTCAAATGGTTATCGTCCATAGGGTCACACAGTGACAAGTGATAGGGAATTCAATTGTCACCCCACATATGGGTCGTCTTATAAGCACACACAGTATGAGATGTGTGTCACGACATAGCTCCCACTTAGCTGGGTTCGTCACTCTTTATGCCATGCGAATCGTCAGTCTAGATTTTTACCCAAAAATCTAACTTGAGCCGCTAGATCAACATACTGAATGTTGATCTTGACACTCAAGATTCGGCTTTTAAGGCTTCAATATGAAAACTTATTTTATACTTGACTCCCTCAAGTCTCATCTTAGTCTCACTAAGGCGACTATATTCATTCTACTCATACACTTTCAGTGTGAGTAATCAATATTGCACACCTAGTGCCAATATGATCCAATCTCATTCTGCCCGCTACTCAAGCGTCAGGGAGATTGCTTGTGTGACTAGGCTAATCAGAAGCCTGTGATATTTTAATATGCCTAACGTACAACAATGAGCATCTTGCACATAAAAGAAACATGTCCATCACGTAATAGGACACGTCTAACTCCCAAACCTTATGAATTCTAAGACTCAACCAATGAGCTTTGAACGTATCATTAGGAATGGCTTTAGTTAAGGGAACATATCACCTTGTTAGTGTATATATACCTAATGGCAATGCTTTTTGTCTCTATGGTACAAGACACACAATCTACTTCCATAGCTAACATTGTTGTGCAGCTTTGCTTCTTTGCACACCATGACATGGCTCTCCACTCAGGTTGAAGGCATGTCTTGAGGTTGACTTAGACTCATCCAAGTTACCACCCCAATCAAAATTTGAGCATCCTCTCAACTTGAGGCCTTCTCCTTGATAGCAAAATGCTGAGTTATTAATACCACGAAGGTAGCGCTTAATTCTCTTGACGACTTGCCAACCAGCAAGTTTTGGATTACTTCGATAACGACTTATCAAACTAACCGCAAAGTAATGTCGGATCATGTACATAACATGGCTTACAATAAGCTTACCATGATACTAAGGTTAGGGACTTTTGTTCATTATCTCTATTTTGTCATCTGTTTTAGAACATTACGCAAGACTCAAGGTTGGACCCTTCTCAACTGGAGTATCTATGAGTTAGGAATTATAAACCCCAAATCGTTCCAAGACACTTTGATGCATGCTTCTTGGGACGGTTTTGGATTATTTTCACTCCTAGGACATACCTAGTTTTACCCATGTCCTTCGTTTCAAAGACATGGAATGGCTACCTTTTAGTAGCTTATCTCCAAGTTGTTCCTAGTCAACGGTATGTCATCAACGTGAGGAACGCAATCCCCATGTTGATTTTTTGACATACACGATGGCCTTCTGAAACCATAGATAAGCCAAGATGGCTTTATGGAATCTAGAGTACCAAGAATCGGAAGATTACTTGAGATCACATGTGGGCCTTTTAGAATGATACATATTGTCCTCTCGTCCCTTTGATACAAAATCAATGGGTTAGTCCATATAAATCTCTTTCTCAAGATCACCATTGAGAAATGCAACTTTTACATCCATTTCGAACAACTCAAAGTCCGAATGGGCAACCAGGGCTAGGAGTATCTGGGCCTGAACTTATCAACTGAACTATCCACTCGATGTTTTATCTTAAAGACATACATCGGGATGGAGTTTTAACGAGTCCTCAAACCTTGTCAGTGAGTCCATCTCATCCCTTATAGTATCCAATCACTCTTTGTAATTTGGTGAACCAACCACCTCTTGATAAGAGGTAGATGCCTTAACTCACAAGGGAGTGCATAGGAATATTTCCTCTTCGATTTGAAAATATCATCGAAGAATTCATCCATGCTCAGTCATTGGGATCCTGGGACCTTCATTATTTGTCTACCTAGGTGAGAAATCCCTCCCCTTTTCTCCAAGAGGTATGGGACCCTGATTATGAAGAGAAGATTACTCCCACTATCCATTGGAGGTGGGATCCTGAACATGAGGACTAACTACATGTTCAGGAATAACTCTCCTCAACAATTGGAGGTTGAGGACGAATCTCATTCTCCTTGACAGACAAACCTTTACCATTCTTACCAAGTAAGAAATGTGTACCATCCTCCGTGACTTAGTGAGAATTCAAATCCTCCCCCTCACCGAGAGGTGGTTGAAGGTGTTGTTGTAATGCATACAAATTGAGGTCCTTTTAAATTTCACCAAATGCTAGGGAACTTATCCTTAAGAAAATCGACACTGCGGGATTTTGTTTCACGAAGAAAATATTCATGATCTCGATTGGTTTGAAGAGTTTAAATATTTCGTACCAATTGAGTCCTACTACCGCTATAAAATATATGAACACATCGAGTACTTAATAACGGTGGGATAGTAGGTACATATACCTATATCATGAATATATGTAGCTCCATGATATGCTTTCATATTCATGGACCCGCAGATGTCTAAAGTGAACGAACGCTAAGGGATTTGATGGACTCGAAATCTGACAAAAAAAAAATTTTCTATTGCTTTACTAGCTAGGAATAACTCATATTTTGCACCTTAAGCCTAGTGAGTTGGTCCTAAAAGGCCATCTTTAGCTAGTTAACTCTATCTTGACCCTTATGGTCAAAATGAGCACGTCTAAAACAGATTCAAAAATGTGACAAGGATGGAAGATGTTCTATTTCGTCCATTGAAAACACATTCCAATGTGACATGGCCAAACAGATCACCATGCCATATGATGTCTAAGACATCTAGATGAAAATTAAAGAAAACTAATCTTAGGAACAGAAGACACGAGGAAACATCGCACCCCAGGTGTATAGAGAGCATCGGGAAGGGACAACGTAGTCCCTTCAAGGAGCCTCGAATGATTTGTCCTTAATTCAAGAACATCGTTTTCATCGTCGTCACCTAAAACGACAATTTATGAACCCATCGTGTAGTGATGAAAGTTCACAAAAATCAACTCGCTCCCCACCTATGTGCTTGGTTCCTTCCGTATTTGTAATCCACTAAGGATCACAGTTAGCAACAAATGCTTGAGAGCGCACATATTATCCAGGCTGTGAAAGAAGGTAACTTAATCGACTCAGGATAATCCCAAGCATAAGATCCCTAATTTCCACAGTCATAGCATTCACACGTGCTATATGCCCCTCTTTATTTCCCTTAGTCTTTCCCCTTTTGCAATACCAATCTTAGGTCTAGAACTTTATGAGGGAATGGATCGGACGAACCTGATGCTAAGCTAATCCCACGCATACTTAATAGTGGGGTAACTTTCAATCCCTCACTAGACTGTCATTCATGCGGTACTACAAAGTATAGCATGTTGATCAATCCATTCTCGAACCACTTTTGGTATGCTTTTAAGTTTTTTGGATACTGTTCACTAGCAGTACCATCTTTGCCATCCTATAAGACCTAGAACCTAATGAGTATCCTAACATTTCACGTTCATTCAAAAGAAACTAAATCTTCTGACATTATGTATCACAGTCAGCGCTATCAAGTTCTTTTATTGGTAAACAAATTACCAACCTTATTTTAATTGTCATATCTAAAGGTATATATTCTGTAAAGTGGACATTAGGCATATTTTCAAATAAATAAATTATCAAAAACTCCATTATCCATGTCGTATGATCGAAAATTTCGCTAAACTCATAATCATCTCATACAAGCATGAATTAGAAGTTTTTATAACTTATTTATCACAATTTTCCATAAAACAAAATTTATGGAGAACATTATGGTTAAACAAATTAACATTTCAGATATATCACAAAGATATCCAACTTAATATAAACCAAATTTACATGAAGTTATCTCATTATTTATAACTCCTAATATGTCATTTAGAACTCTATCAATGACATACCAAGCATAAAATTCAAATTATTATATAAAACACATTTATATAATAAAATGAATCTATAATGCTAAACATATTTGAATAATAGCATGTTACAAAAAAAATTCATAAAATGCCCAAATAGCAATATATAAAACACATTTATATAATTATATGAAACTTATTCAAATGTTACTCACACATTATAAAACACATTTATAATATTACGAATTTTCATAAAACCAATTCATAAAATACCGCTATATCACACAATTACCAGGTAACATGAAACGAATCCACATTCATTAATTTAGGTAAGGAAAAAGTGCTAAAACAATTAGCAAGTTTACTACAACCCATGTAGTTCATATATATAAAATACATTTATATAATACTAGTAATTGGTGATTCATATGAAACATATCCATGCAATCGAACGCAACATAATTTGTAACATGAAATATATCCAAATATTAATCGCAATTAATTACATATAGAACAAATCCATATAATATTAAAGTTTGGATGAAACGAATTCATAGTAAAACTCGCAAATTATATAAAACGTATTCATATAATATTGCAAATTTAATTTCATGAAACAGATTCATAAAATAATCAAATATACTATATATGAAACTTGCTCATGTAAAACTTAACGAATCATTTTTGTTAACTACAACAATGACAAAACAATTAACTGATTCATAATTGCTCATATTTTAGCATAAAATTATTAAATCATGAAACATATTCATGTAACGGGATATTATATAAAACATATTTATATAATGCAACTTATGAAACATATTCATTTATCGATCAAGGGGATTCTCATATCACATAGATATTTATCGAGTTTGAGTAAAACAAATTTACGTCATACATATTAATCATATATATGAAATGAATTCATATAACTTCAACCCAATTGATCGATAACAAGTTACTCGACATGAAAATTTCAAGTCGACACATATATAAACGAATTTATATACGACATTAAACATATTAATGTTTTGTGATAAATTCACACATTCAAGATTAAAACTGATCTGAAACCTTAATTCAACGAATGAATTAAATGCATAAAACTTTATCAACTTGAACATCATAATCCAATTAAAAATCATGCCATGATTAATAATCTTAATAATTGAGTTAAAACCCAATAATAACAACCAAAAAATAATCTGGTCCAAAACAGGAAAAATAGCCGAAAACAACTTCGGCCCTATAACACATGATCAGCCCAAAATAAAAAACAAAAGGAGGAGATGGCCCAAAATTAAATAAACACCCGGTATATATGAGTGAGTTATCACACTCTCTCATTCTAACCTTAACCCTCTCTCCTTTCTGTCTGCCTCACTTGGCCCCTAAGATGGAGATTCACTCTCTCATTCTCTCTGCTCGCTTTCTGCTTGCCCGAGTTTCTCTTCCTTTCCCTTCTCTCTGTTCCTCGTTACTTCGGTGCCATGGTGGTGGAGCTCTAAGCTTGCCAAAAAAAAAAAAACCACCCATGTGAAGTCAAACCGCCGCCACTAAAAGAATAGTTCTTCCCTTCGATCCATGCCAATCCGACGAGAGCTGACACCGTCACTGTGCAGATCGGCTAAAGCCGAGTCCGGTGAAGTCCCCCACGCGTCCAACGCGCCACTAAGGCGGCTGCGTGTGGGCGCACGCACATCCAAGGTCGGCGTTTTTCGCGGTGCTTTCTCTGTGGTTGCGTGGATCGGCCTGTTCGGTGGCTAATGAAGGAAGAAGAGGACCAAAAGGTGGCCTCGTTGGCGGTGCGTGTCTACACGCGCCACCCTTCCCTCGTCGGTTTCTGATGGGTATGCCTTGTTCCTCCCCTTTTTTTGTTTTGGTCGGGACTAATTCGGCGATGGTCGGCGAGGGCCACGAAGGCCTTGCAACGTCCGCTCTCACCGCGGCCACAAAGGCGCAGCGGTGGAGACAGGATGGGCGGCAGACCTCTGAGGTCTTCGCCGCCGCTTTTCTGGGGTTAGGGTTTTGAGGCTGAGGGTTTGGGTTTGGGTTTGGGTTTGGGTTTCACCGTCGCATGTACCAAGAACTACACACGACAGATACTTTCATATTTAAACTTCAACTAAAGGTTCAACATTTAGTCGATCATCATCATAGATACGTGCTTAAAACAACTACACAATTGTCAATGAACATGCTTTCTGGACATTCATGGACTAACCACAAAAATTGGATTCAAATAGATGCACAAAGTCGTGAATTCAGTTGTTGTATAGTCATACTCAACTGAAAATTCTGCCTTTCAGAACGCATACAACATAAAGACATGTCTTGATTGATTCAGTTTGAATAAGTAATAGGAGCATGCTTGTGGAATTATTAGCATGTCAAGCATGAATTTATCTGGGCAGATTGATAATAACACGAGCATGTTCATGATTACCAGATTCTTATATGTTCTGGGCATTCATAATCAGTTCTTGTCCAACTGCCTGAGCAAGAATTTGCGGCAAAGTCATACCGCTAATGACTCTAGTGACCAGAAGGCCCTGCTCCACAGCAGGGGTGAACGCAACGTATCAAATTTGACATACCTGATTGATCAAACTTGAATCATTTACACAATCTACCACTACAAAACACATAAACTTGCAAGAAATATCAAAAGCAAGTGATAGTTTCAATAATGCACTTGGATAATGCACATCTAACAAACAATAACAAGCAGTTAAACACCACCAAGCAAGAAGACCCAATGAACCCCCGGCTTATACATTGACCCGGTATGTACCCTTTGGAAACATGAATTTGACCAACAACATAGCATTGCCAGAATTTGAAGCAAAATCGACATGTTTTCACTTCATCCATTTTTAAAAAGTAGTGTTCAGGAAACAGCTCAATCAAGAGCTTAAGCTTATGGTTGAAGATCCAACCAAAAATACAATGTAATGATTTAACATGGCTCGCAAATGCCCTTTGAGTTTTGAAGCACACATGATGCAAAAGCTTCCTCTAACCTTGTGAAATAAATTAATATAATGGCTATTGGATTCGAACTTGAGACTTTTCACTCATATAGGCTCTAATATCATGCTCGAAAATCAACTCAACCTATAACTTAATCTTATGGTTGTAGGTCCATCACTAGGTTTTATACATTAACAAGCAGTCGTACTAGGTAAACTATGTATCATAACTTCAATCATAGAGAAAAATTCAAGGCTAATGACTAAACTCAATCATGACTAATCACAATGATGAAACATGACACCAAGCATGAAACAAAATCCAAAACTCACCAATTACCAGAAACCCCATCAATAAGCCCATTAATTTAGTCACCAGTGATGCACCCAACTGCCATAACCCCACAACTCACCAATTACCAGAAACCCCATCAATAAGTATTAAGATTGGTTTGTCAATATTGTATTTTTGGGCAGTAAATATTTTTAGGTAGGTAGTTTATTGGGTCAATATTGTATCTTAGGAGTTGCCTAAAATTGGGGTCACTCACTTGTATATAAAATGATAGCATATCAATGAGAAAAGGGCAAGCAGATTGCTTCCACAAATCATTCTTCTTGTTTTGTTTTGTTATGGTATCAGAGCAATAGCCAAAACTCAATAGGGATGATCGACCATGAGTGACAAGAAAGGAACCGAAGATGGTTTCCCGCAACGGAGGACCATATCCCCTTGCGACATTACTTCACTTGACAATCCAGGTCTTTCAATCACCTAGGTGCAATTGAGAGGAGAAAACTATGATGAGTGGGCACGCTCATTTCGAACGGCTCTGAGAGCCCGGAAGAAGTTTGGGTTTGTATATGGAACAATCGAACGACCTAATGAAAAGTCAGAAGACCTTGAAGATTGGTGGGCAATTAACTCGTTATTGGTGTCTTGGATCCCGAACACCATCGAACCTTCACTCCGTTCCACTATGTCTCATATGGAAGTGGGAAAGGATCTTTGGAATGATATTAAAGAACGTTTTTCCATCACCAATGGGCCACGGATTCAGCAACTAAAATCAGATCTTGCGGATTGCAAGCAGAAGGGAAAAACCATAGTAGATTAATATGGGAAACTCAAACAGATTTGGGATGGATTGGACAACTTTGATCAATTACCTATGTGCAAGTGCGGGAAGTATGAATGTAAGCTAGGGGCAGCGTTAGAGAAGAAACGTGAAGAAGAGAAGGTGCACTCCTTCGTTGTGGGACTGGATGAGACGATGTATGGCACGGTGAGGTCAAATATCCTGGCACAAGACCCGTTCCCAAATTTAAACAAGGTGTACTCGACTCTTATTCAAGAGGAACGAGTAAAGACCATGGCTCGGGGAAAAGACGAACGAGGAGATATCATGGCTCTAGCAGTTAGAGCTCGAGGTGACGGAAAGGACAGAACTATGGTATGTTCTCACTCCAAGCGAACGGGGCATGAGTCTGAGAACTGTTTTGCTTTGATTGGCTACCCTGAGTGATGGGGTGATAGACCGAGAAGCGATGGAAAAGGCGGAGGGCACGGTAGGGTGCAGCCTAGTCAGAGAGGTCGTGGAGGTGGTCGAGGAGGCAGGGGCGTGACCCGCGCCTATACTGCCCAGGTAGCACCTGACATGCTCACTAGTGCTGAATCCAGTGCAACGCCACCACCTGGATTGAGTGTCAAACAGTGGCAGACGCTCCTCCATATGTTAGGTGGGGCAAAGCCAGCAACGACAGAGAAAATGACTGGTAAGGATTTGCTTTGGATTATAGACACGGGGGCTACAAATCACATGATGGGTACGCTTGGGGCTCTTCGTGATTTAAAGGAGATTGCTCCATGTCCCGTGGGACTGCCAAATGGAAAAGATACTATTGCTACCAAAGAAGGGACAATTATTCTTAATGAAGATTTGAGTTTGAAAAATGTTCTTTATGTTCCAGAATTGACTTGCAATTTAATTTCTGTGTCGCAATTAACTGAACAATGTGATTGTTTTGTCCAATTCACTTAAACCTTGTGTGTTAGACAGGGCCTCACTTCGAAGATGCTGATTGGTGCGGGTGAAAGATGAGATAGACTCTATTATTTTCGGGGTACTCCTCGCATTAATGCCATGAAGACTGATTGTGTGGCGCCTTTCGATCTTTGGCACAAGTGACTGGGTCATCCATCTATGCAAGTAACAACGTTAGTTGCTGGTGTTAATTTTAAGGCGAGTAAAAATAAGTTAAATAAGAATTGTGAGGTTTGCCAAAAGGCAAAACAGAGTAGAGACAAATTTCCTGTTAGTGAACATAAAGCATCGGCTATTTTTGAACTTGTTCATTGTGATTTGTGGGGACCTTACAGAACAACCTCTTGTTGTGGTGCATCATATTTTTTGACTATTGTTGATGATTTTTTACGTGCTGTTTGGATTTATTTACTTATTGATAAGAAAGAAGTTTCTCATACCATGAAGATGTTTTTCTCAATGGTTGAGAGACAATCTGGTACTCAAGTTAAAATTTTGAGGAGTGATAATGGGACCGAATTTACCTGTATGGATGAATATTTTCTTGATAATGGGATTGTTTTCGAAACCACTTGTGTGGGAACACCTCAATGAAATGGGCGGGTAGAAAGGAAGCACCAACATATTTTGAATGTAGCTCGGGCATTACGTTTTCAGGGTTCTCTTCCCATTACGTTTTGGGGGGAGTGTGTGTTAACGGCGGGGTACTTGATAAATAGAACCCCTTCCTCGGTTTTGGATGGAAAAACACCCTATATTATGTTATATGGCAGAGAACCCACTTATGACCACCTGCGCATTTTGGGATGTTTGTATTATGCGCATGTGAAGACAGGAGATAAGTTTACAAGCAGAAGTCGACGATGTGTCTTTGTTGGGTATCCCTACGGGAAAAAGGGATGGCGGTTATATGATTTGGAGAAACAAGATTTTATTGTTTCTCGCGATGTAGTGTTCTTGGAAGATGTTTTTCCCTTTGCCGACAATTCCGTTCTTGACAATGGTGGATTGCCTCATGTCACGACAATTGATGAGGACCTTGAGGATTCACCCACACCCATAGTGAGGGGGTGACGAAGAGTCTGTCGTGGACACGACAGTTCAACAGCCACACCTAAGTGATGTTCAACAGCTGCTTTTGCGGTTCAGGAGGCCGCTGTCGACGTCAATTCGATTACAGATCGACAGGAAGAAGTGTTAGGCAGGGATCAACGTAAGAAGGAAGCTTCAATTCGCTTGCGTGATTATGTTACCCACACTATTCGGAAAAAAAGTCTATCTACGTCATCACCCGTACCGCGGCATGCTTCAGGTACTCCTTACCCTATAGCACACTATGTGAATTGTGACAATTTTTCTATGCGACATAGGAATTTTCTTGCAGCTTTGGAAGTGGAACGCGAGCCTGTCACTTATTCTGAGGCCGTCAAAGATGGCCGTTGGCGGGATGCAATGCGTCGTGAAATTGAGGCTCTTGAAGCTAATGGAACCTGGATGATAGAACACTTGCCTGCAGGGAAGAAGGCTCTCGGGTGCAAACGGGTATATAAGATCAAGTATAATTCTGATGGTACTATTGAGCAGTTGAAGGCTCGATTAGTGATACTTGGGAATCATCAAATTGAAGGGGTTGAGTACATAGAGACGTTTGCTCCGGTGGCCAAAATGGTTATCGTACGGGTCTTTCTTGCAGTTGCGGCTGCCATGGATTGGGAAGTTCATCAAATGGACGTTCATAATGCGTTCCTGCATGGTAATTTGGAGGAACAAGTTTACATGAAATTACCTCCAGGCTTCCAAGTAGGGACTCCCGGCCAAGTATGCAAGCCCTGCAAATCGCTTTATGGACTGAAACAGGCCCCACGGCGCTGGTTTGTAAAATTGTCAACTGCTTTGAAGAATTATGGATTTCAACAATCTTGTTCGGATTACTCTCTATTTACTTTGCAGCAAGGAGCAGTTCAACTGAATGTCCTTATGTATGTTGATGATCTTATCATCTCTGGGAGCCATTCGAAGGATATACTGAAATTCAAAGATTACCTTAGCGCCTGTTTCCATATGAAGGATCTTGGTGTTTTGAAATATTTTTTGGAAGTGGAAGTGGCTTGTGTCCCTGATGGATTTGTACTTTGTCAACGCAAATACGCACTTGACATTATCTCTGAGGCTGGTTTGCTAGAAGCACGACCCGCCGGTGTGCCATTGGAATAGAGCCACCAGCTTGCCTTGTCCACCAGGAAGGAGCTCGGTGACCCGACACCATATCGCCGCTTAGTGGGTCGGCTTATTTATTTGTGCTTCACTCGACCTGAATTGTCATATAGTGTTCATGTCCTATCTCAGTTTATGCAACATCCTCGAGAAGACCACTGGGAAGCTGCTTTGAGAGTGGTCCGCTACCTAAAGGGTAATCCGGGTCAGGGTATATTGTTGAGTAGTAAGTGTGATTTGCAGTTACATGGGTGGTGTGATGCCGATTGGGCAGGGTGCTCATTGACAAGACGGTCTCTTACTGGTTGGTTAGTGTTCCTTGGGGGTTCGCCGGTCTCCTGGAAGACGAAAAAGCAACATACGGTATCTCGTTCATCTGTAGAAGTGGAATACCAATCTATGGCCATGACTACTTGTGAGTTAAAATGGTTAAAATCCATTTTATCTAGTCTTGGAGTGCCTCATTCCCGTCCTATGTCTCTTCATTGTGATAGTCAGGCTGCTCTGCATATCTCTCAGAATCCTGTCTTTCATGAACGGACAAACCATATCGAGGTTGATTGCCATTTCATTCGTGATGAAATTGTTACTGGGAATATCAGTCCCGCCTTTGTTCCGTCCAATGCCCAGCTCGCTGACCTTTTCACAAAGGCATTGGGTAAGAGACAATATGAGTTTTTACTTTGCAAGTTGGACATCTGAGATCTTCATACACCAACTTGAGGGGGGGTATTGAGACTGGTTTGTCAATATTGTATTTTTGGGCAGTAAATATTTTTAGGTAGGTAGTTTTTTGGGTCAATATTGTATCTTAGGAGTTGCCTAAAATTGGGGTCACTTACTTGTATATAAAATGATAGCATATCAATGAGAAAAGGGCAAGCGGATTGCTTCCACAAATCATTCTTCCTGTTCTGTTTTGTTAATAAGCCCATTAATTCAGTCACCAGTGATGCACCCAACTGCCATAACCTGCTCGGCGATGTCCAAATCAATGGCTTCCAAAGCAGCCAATGCATTGCTTTGTATCTGAATGGGTCTTTTGTATTGGTTGAATAGATATGAAACTTGCAAAGGTGAGGATATGTTCTTTTCAACTTGTTATAAGAACTTATTATCAGCATACAGTAAATGTCAGCACAATTTAGCAACTTTTAGTACAATTCAGCATCATCTGATACAATTTAGCATTGTTAAATACTTATTGAAAAAACTTAGTTGTGTTTTTTTAATCATGTAGCATATTTCAGCTTAATTCAATATGTTTCAGCAATAAATACTAATAAGTTCTTCTCATAAGTTGAAAAGAACATGTCCCAAATATTAGTTTGATCTTATCTTGTTTTATTTTCTATTACATATGTCGGTTTTCATCATTTTCATGCCATAATATGGTTACAAAGCACTTTTTTGTTTTCTTAAGCTTATGTACTCCGATGAGTTGAGTTTTGAACCTAAATTTTTAAACTAGACAAGCTCATAAGCCAAGCTAATCTTGAAAACTAATTAGAGCCACAAGCCTGCCAAAATAAACTCAACTAGTTGACCCAATTTTCTCGTTAGGTATGTGAACAATGAAAATTACTTAGATCACTGGTTGCAAAGGACTACTTGCTGGTGCTTGCATATTGATTGTTTTAAGGCCGTACTCTGGCAGTTGAAGAAATTTATTAACTAACAGATCTAACTTCATTTAAAGTAGTTAGGTATTATTAAGGGAATTCATATGCTAAGAACATTCCCAACAGTGCGTTATTTTTTTTTGGTTCACCAGTGGGGGGCCATCTCTGCTGTTGAATGATGCTCCTAAATCACCGGGATGTGTTCATAACTTTCAGCTAGCAGTTACAGTAGTGGTTTCTTAAATTGTCAGTTTTGATATTTCCTTATTTAGGCATTGAGTTGTTAGTGGGTCATGAGGCCATATCCCTATTAGTTGCTGTTTTTTAGCTGAGTCTGTTTCATCTAGTACTATTTATATTGTCATGTTCTTTAGTTTATGAGAAATGAACGGCAGCTTCAGTTTCTATTTCCTCAATTCTCTTCCTCCACCCCAACAAATTTTGGTATCAGAGGAGGTTACCATGGTCATGGTCGTGGTCGAAGCAAGAAAATTTAGCAGTGAAAAACCAAGGCAGAGGAGGTTACCATGGTCGTGATCGTCGTCATGGTCGTGGATGAGGATGAAGACAATCAGGCAGAAGAAGCAATGTTCAGTGCCGTTATTGCAAGAAATTCGGGCATAAAGAGTTCGAATGCGGGACAAAACAGAAGGATGAGTAGAAGAATGCCAACCTTACTGAGACGGTTCAAGAAGATAATCACTTGTTTATGGCCCAATCTCATGTGGAAACTGCACCCAATCATGTTTGGTTCGTTAATAGCAATTGCTCGAATCATATGTCTAGCATAAGATACTTGTTCAAGAAGTTGGATGAGTCACAAAAATCAGACATTGAGCTTGCAAATGGCACATCCATCAAGATTGGAGGTCAAGGTACTGTTTGCTGTTAATGCCTTTGATGGTAACGTTCACTATATTCATGATGTGTAGTATGTGCCTTCTCTTGCTCACATTCTTTTGAGTGTTAGTCAATTGATGGAAAATGGATATTCAGTGCTGTTTGATGAAGGCAAGGGCGGTTCCTAAGAAGTTCTGGGCAGAGGCAGTAGCAACAACAATATGTCTTCTGAATATTTCACCCACAAAAGCAGTTTACAATCATACTCCATATGAAACTTGGAAGGGTAGCAAGCCCAAGGTAAGCCACTTACGAGTTTTTGGTTGTATAGCTTATGTTATGGTACACTCACACTCACGTCGTAAGCTAGATGAGAAATCTGAGAAATGTATTTTTATTGGATATAGCACTCAGTCCAAAGCTTATAAATTATATAATCCCGTGAGTGGCAAGGTGATAATAAGTAGGAACGTAATATTTGATGAGACTGCAAGTTGGGATTGGGGTAAAGAACACGTACAGTAAGGTGTTCTAACAGAAGATTCTTCATTCGAAAAAGCTGATTCTGACCCTGCAAGTTCGCCCACAGGTTCACCTGCAAGCTCACCAGCAAATCCTCCAACAAGGTCACCAGCAAGTTCGTTTGACAGAACATTGTCATCCAGTGACGAGGAACCCCAGCCGTGCAGATACCATTACGAAGGTCAACAAGGGACAGAAAGCCGAACCCCAAATATGCTGCAAATCTATGTACTTCCAATTCTTTTGCCCTGTATGTGTCTCAGCACACAAGTTATGTTGAAGCAGCGGGGAAGCATCAGAATGGCAGGAAGCACTGAATGAAGAAACAAGGGCAATTGAATATAATCAGACATGGGAATTGGTGGATTTACTGGAAGAAAAATCTCCTATTGTCTCAAGTGGGTGTTCAAGCTGAAGTATCATGAAGATGGTAGCATATAGAAGTACAAAGCAAGGCTTGTGGCTAAAGGGTATGCACAACATCAAAGTATTGACTTTGATGAAAGATTTTCACCTGTTTCTCGCTTTGAAACAGTGAGAATGCTACTGTTTCTTGCTGCTACATTGAAACTTCCTATTTATCAATTTGATGTAAAATCTGCATTTTTGAATGGCAATTTAGAAGAGAAAGTCTATCTTTTACAGCCTAAAGGGTTCGTTGTTAAGGGCAGTGAAGACAAGGTTTACAGGGCTTAAGAAAGCTTTTTACGGGCTTAAACACGCACCATGAGCTTGGAACAAAAGGATTGATTCATATTTCTGGAAAATGTTTTTGAAAGAAGCGAAAATGAACCAACTTTATATGTGAAAAGGCATGATAATGGTGAATTCTACATTGTGTGTATTTACGTGGATGATATTATTTATTTTGGATCCTCCGAAATATTAGTTGCTGAATTCAAATCGTGCATGAAGAAGGAGTTTGAAATGACAGATTTGGGTGTCCTACACTACTTCCTTGGACTTCAGGTGAAGCAAGTTGAAGATGGAATTTTTTTTATCCCAACGAAAGTATGCAAGAGATCTTCTTTCTAGGTTTGGCATGCTTAATTGCAAAGCTGCTACTACTCCTATGAATTCAAATGCAAAATTATAGCTTGGAGATGGTAAAGAGGCTGTTGAATCAAGTATTTACAGGAGCTTGATTGGTGGGCTGAATTATTTGACACACACTCGTCCTGATATAACATTTTCTATAAGTGTGTTGTCTAGGTTCATGCATAATCCCACCAAACAACATTTTAGAGCTGCAAAAAGGGTGTTAAGATATGTTGCTGGAACTATGGAATTTGGTACTCTGGTAAATCAGATTTGGTGTTGTCTGGGTATTGTGATAATGATTGGGCATGCTGTACAGATGACAGAAGGAGTACGTCAGGGCATATCTTTAGATTGGGTTCTGGAGCAATCTCTTGGAGTTCAAAGAAGCAAGATGTAGTAGCTCTTTCGTCGTCAGAAGCAGAGGATGTAGCTGCAACTTTGGCAGGCTATACTCAAGCTGTTTGGTTGAGAAGGTTACTAGCTAACCTTCAGTGTAAGCAGCAGGAGGCAACAATTATGTTCTATGACAATAAGGCTACTATTGCAATGACGAAGAATCCAACATATCACAGCAAGACAAAGCATATTGACATCAAATATCATTTTATTCGAAGTCTTGTTGCAAAAGGAGAAATAGCATTGCGATTTTGTGGTACCAATGAACTAGCAATCGATATTCTGACCAGGTCACTTCCACGAGCTTAGCATGATTATTTTAGACTCAAACTTGGATAATGTGATTTTGAAGCAAGGGGGAGTGTTGAATGATGCTCCTAAATCATTGGAATGTGTTCCTAACTTTCAGTTAGCAGTTACAATAGTGGTTTCTTAAATTGTCAGTTTTGATATTTCCTTATTTAGGCATTGAGTTGTTAGTGGGTCATGTAGCCATATCCCTATTAGTCGTTGTTTTTTAGCTGAGTCTATTTCATTTAGTACTATTTATGTTGTCATGCTCTTCAGTTTATGAGAAATGAACGATAGCTTCTGTTTCTATTTCCTCAATTCTCTTCCTCTGCCCCAACATCTGCCATATCAGCTTATGAGCCAGCTTTTTAGCTCACAAGCCTCCATCTCTCCAATACAAGACTTACCACTTTGACTCATCAAATAAAATAATTTATATAGACTCCACACCTAACCATATTTAATTAATTTTGTTTTTATATTTTGCTTTGTTATTTGGTTTTATTTTTTTTGTGAAAAATAATTTGCACGTAATAATTTGATAATACAACTAATTAAAGGCTCATCATTTTTTTAAAAGAAAACAACACAAGAGTTTGAATTAAAAAAAATTCACACATGCTTGAATATAAAAATTACAATAGTTCGATAATAAATTAAAAAAAAGATACATTGATTAATATTTGACTTAAAAAAATTACAATAGTTCAACAATTAAAGGCTCATAATTATTTAAAAAAAACAACACAAGAGTTTGAATATAAAAATTGTACCAAAAAAAAGTACCCATTAAAAAAAAAAACCACAGGCTTGAACATAAAAATTACACCAAAAAAAATATTACAAGGCAGAGAGACGATGGGCAACGCCTCTCTACCATCAACGTTCAAGAACACATATTTTCAGCGCATAAAACCCAATCCAAAAAATTCCGATCAACGTCCTAAAACGACGTCATTTCAGTGCACAAACCGATAAAAAAAAGAAAGGCAGGGTACCTCGCTGCCCACATTGGGTTGGCGAGCCGTGAGGCTCGAGGCGATCGCTGCGACGTAGCAAGCGGCCCCACAGCTCACCTCTTCCTTTTCTCGCCCAACGAGTCCGCAATTGTAACTGGTCTAATAATCTATACTTTGGAGGTAATGATACTGATAATCTCTACATAAAAAAATCACATTAAGCATATTCTTTTTATTGGTTCAAACATTAAGGCATCTTCTCGGTTATCTTCTTGTCACACTTTTCCACTACTTTGGAAAATTTTATCGTCACAATGATTGACTTAAATAAGGATAGTGGACTCAGGCCCATTCATCAATCGGGTCGTTAAGAAAAGGGCCCAGAAGAAGACGAGGAGGGTCATGCTTGCGGAGGCGGAGGCTGAGCGCCGCGAGGGAACAGAGGAAGGTGAGACTAGGGAGGAGAGAGAATCAAGCATTAGGGTTTCGATAATTCGTAAACAATCGAGATTCGAAAGGTAAAAGTTGAGTGATTTACGCTTCTAATTGAATTCTTTCTTTCAAATTGTTCTTTTGAATCTTTGATTGATTCTTTATCCATCTGACTTCTTGATTGATTAATTTTTGCTTCATTGAGGCGTTATTAGAAATTTCCTGATTGATTTTGGGTTGGGGAGGGGACCGAACTTAGCATTGATTGATGTGGCTAATTTGACGATGACGACGACGATGATGATAATGATGATGATGATGATGTCTGTGTGTGAGAAAGAGGTGTGCTTATCATGTGCAGGCTGCGAGGTTGAGAGGAGAGAAAGAGGAGAGGAGAGAAGAGTGGTGAGACTCCGAGAGCTGAGCGAGGATTCGAGGACTATAAGAGAGAGAGAGAGATAAAGAGGTATCGTTTTGAGGGTTTCTGCTTCTTTGCCAGATATCTAGGGTTTCCCGGCATCTCAATTTCGTGCCCTAATGGAGCGGAAGCTTGTGGTAAGTGTTATTAGTTTTTTCTTATGTATGGTGAAGTATTCGACTTTTGATCTTTATGATTGTTCTGATTTGCCAATGTGGGGGTTGATGCAGGTTCTTGGTATCCCTTGGGACGTAGACACTGATGGGTTGAGGGAATACATGAGTAAATTCGGAGAATTGGAGGACTGTATCGTCATGAAGGTATTGCGGCTTATATTATGGCATCATTTTTTCGTTTTATCCCACTGTCATTGTCTGATATGATACTTTCCGTTGTGTGGGATGCTCCAAACATTGCGCTAGTTTCGGTTGAGAACTCTGTTCCTCCTTCAATTGCTGAGAGAACATAGATCTGATTGAGGATTTGCTGTTGAGCGTTTGAATTTCACTATTTCATCCCCCTTTCCCGAAGTTAGATATATGCGCTGTTCTGCTTCTTTTGTAACCCTCGTTGGATTGTATGAGTTTACAAAAATCAGACTTATGTTCCTGCAAAAGCAGGATGCAAAGTTTGCGCTTTCTGTTTTGATGTCAATGATAATATTTTTGGAGTGGCATATGCTTGCATGGATTGAATTGGAAAATTGGGTAGCGACACTTTGCAGAAAGCTTACATGAGAAAGGTTTTAGATGATTTGGTTTTGCCCTGCTTATTTAGTTCATGCTTCCATAAGCTTCATGCATGTTGGCATAATCCCTTAATAGCTGGCCTGCAAGAAATCCTCCGCCGCCCTCCCCAGTGGTCTGCTTAGCAGAAAGCCTACATGAGAAAGGTTTTAGATGATTTGGTTTTACCCTGCTTATTTAGTTCATGCTTGCATAAGCTTCATGCATGTTAGCATAATCCCATAATAGCTGGCCTGCAAGAAATCCTCCGCCGCCCTCCCCGGTGGTCTCCTTAGCTTTGTTGAGTTTTTTCTTTTAATGCAGGGCTTGCTCATGAAGTTTAATACCCTACTTGGATAGTATTATTACTCTGTTACATGTTCTGAGTGCCCATCTGTTTGTGGATTTGACTTTGTGCGGAGTTGTTGATTTGTAACAAAATATATCGCTTCCTCTTAAGGAAAAATCTGATTCAATAGCGGAAGTGGTTAAATTTGATAACCTGAAGGGCATGGTCAAAAAGGTTGCTTTGCTCAAAAAGGTTCCTTTGACAGTTAAAAACATAAAGAATGGAAATGGAGTTCGTCCATGTCATCATATTTGATTGGCTTAGTTTCCCTCCTCCTGCTTTCTGCATTCCCCTTTTTTTTTGGGGGCTTTGATTCTGTCTTGAACCTGAACTTACTCGTACCATCATCTCATAATCAAACAGTAATCTATATCAATGGCTTCGTGCTCTCTCTTTTTCGTCTGTCTGTTGATAATGTAAAAGAATGGTGCCTTATTCCTATGTTTTACTGCTTGGTCCATTGGACATTTGTGAATGATCATGCTTTTGATGCTCATGACATGTTTCTGCTACCTTTTCTACCTTGGCCATTTTTCAAAATTTGCAGGGTGGCATAGCCACGTAAGGCACTTGCATTACATCTAAGCTGGCATATTGTCTCATCTTCAATTGCCATGTTATCTTTTGCATGTGACTAAATGGGTTTCTTTCCTTTTGCTGCTGTCTTAGGAGCGTGGTAGTGGCAGATCACGTGGCTTTGGTTACGTCACATTCACTTCTGTAGAGGATGCTAAGGTAAAATAAAACGGAAGTTGCATGACGGAGCTCCTGAATTCCCTGTGAAGTCAATTCTTGCCTCATGCTGCTTGCTTTTTCTGTTAGGCAAATTATATGGCTGCATTTTCTTTTACAAGTGTTTTGAGCAATACATTGATATTACCAATTGCAGAGTCGTTTTTAATTTGTGATCTTATCAATAGGATTGATTGTCCTATACATTATATATGAGTCTACCAAAATATTATTCAGATATGGTATTTTTTTTATTTTAGCTTTTTTTATTTGAAAATATATTGTTGTTGTCTAGTTTGTATTTTCCTCAATCTGATGATTCGTCTATTTTCCTTTGCTTTTCTTTCAACACTTCCTCTTTTGATCGAACAGGTGATATTATTTCATTTTTTTAAAAAACAAATTAGTTAGGGTCATAGTACTTCACTATGATAGGTTAATGAGGAGGCAGATTTGGATCTCCGCTCTCGTAGGTTTCTCATTGTTTGCCATATTTTAATTTTAGCTGTAGATGTGTTTTATCCATTTGTCCTTTCTGGATTTCAGGAAGCATTATCAAGTGAACATCGCCTTGGTAACAGAGTGCTGGAAGTAAAAGTGGCTACACCAAAGGTCTCGTTATTAATCACCAGTTTTTGAGCTAGGCTCTGTGTTTATTCTTCTGCTTGCCTGTTTCTGTGGCTTTCTCTTCAATGTAAAATGTGCATGTTTACAGGAAGAGATGATGAAGTCATCCTCCAAAAAGATAACCAGGATTTTTGTGGCAAGGATTGCCCCATCTGTTACTGAAGCCAACTTCCGAAGGTAAACTTACAATGGTGAATTATTCTAGAAGTTCGTAGTAGGTTATCGTCTTTTACTGCAATCCTGTCTTTTTTCTTTCACTGCTAACCCTTCTTTTTTCTTTCACGGAATGCCATTCTTTGAACAGCCATTTTGAGAAATATGGAGAGATTACTGATCTTTACATGCCTAAAGTAAGTTCGTGACGGCTTCCTTAAGGGTTTTGTAATGCACTTATATTCTCTTAGCTTATTTATTTTAGAAGTTGCACTTGCTATTAAAGCATGACACAAATCTGTTTGTAGGATCCAACTACAAAAAGTCATCGTGGGATTGGATTTATTACTTTCGCCACTGCAGGTAAATCTACTGCTGTTAGGTAATTACTTGCTTATGGCTGTTGAGAATTAGGTATTCAGTTGTGTTTAACTAGGTGGAAGGAAGATCCTTGTCTATCATTTGCCAGTAAGAAAATTACGCTCAAATTTTTGTTGCCATTGCTGAGGAAGGTGTGACCAAGTTTAAATCATTTGCTAGTAACATTCTGGAGTTGTCCTCTCATTGGGGGGAGAGTTATCAGAGCAGGTTTTAGTTTGGACTATGGTGGCAGAAGTCCATGCAAATTGATAAGAAAAAGTTTCTAATGGATCATCGATCATATTGAGGTGTCTCTATGAAAGTTATTGCTTAGTAGCTGTTGCAGACTAGTCATGATTTTGTGGCAGCATGTTCAGCTAATGAAAACCTGGAAAATTAGCGAGCCACATTTCCTTAACTAGTGATGCAGTCATGGGGGTGAAAAGTTGCTTCATTCTACAACATCAATTTTAAGTTGGTGTTGCTATTGGACTCTTGTTTTGATAATGAGGAAACTAGGAACTGTTTATCGGTTAGGTGGGGGGGGGGTAAAAACTACACTAGCCTAATTATTTTATCAAAGTGGGTACTAAGAGAGGTTCGCGGCATGTGTCCTGTGCCTTCTGAGAAGTTTGGAGATGAGAAATTTTTAATTTGAGATGTTTGTTGCATTTATTGATCAATGCACTTATGTAGAGGCAATGATCCACACAAAATTGTAGAGAGTCTTCAGTTCTTTGCTCCGTCCACCCCATCCCATATCTTGTGAAAGGCTCTTATTATGATCTTTAGTAGGAGTCATATCCTAATTTGGATTCAAATAATAATTATTGATGTGAAATTAATAATAAAAAATTAAGCTTAACCTTCTAGTTTCATGTTTATCCTGCAACTTTTGAAGTACTCTTAAAGCTGAAATATTTAAATGTTTTATTGAAGAGTATTCCATGACTAACCTTGTTTTTGGACGCATTATTAGTTATAATATATGAGATTGAGGGAGTATTGGCAATTATTATTTATTTTTCATGTTAGTCCTATTCCTCGAAGTAGGATAGTTTGACAGTTTGGTCAGGATGTAATTACTCACTTGACCTTGGATATGTTTATTGTGCATTCATGGCACGTAAAAGTGTAAGTTTGATGCAGAATCAGTAGACAACCTGATGAATGACACTCATGAGTTGGGTGGTTCCACTGTAGTGGTTGATCGAGCAACCCCAAAAGTAAGTTGGTAATTTCTTTGTTCTGGAGTTCTCTTGGAAGCCTTTTCTGTTTATCTTCTCATTTCTCTGAATTTCTTACGTGATATGTATTACTGGAGGCCTTTGAACCCGAGATGGAGGATTGATACTTCGATTTGCTTGGTTTACCATAACAGTTGATTTAAGTTGTAAAATATGTTTCACAGGAAGAAGATTTCCGCCCATATAGCCGGGTGTCTCACTCACATGGTGGTTATGGTGCCTACAATGCTTATATTAGTGCCGCTACAAGATATGCAGCATTAGGTGCTCCTACCTTATATGACCATCCAAGTTCTCTTTATGGAAGTAAGGTCTTGTCCTCCTTTTTTTGGTTTGGGGGGAGGAAGGGTGGGGGTCCTTTTTCCTTTTTCTCAGTCTTGAATATTCTGAGGGGGGCATGATTTGTTGATTGTTTTTGTAATGAGATTCAGGGGATACAATTAGGGGAATTGGCAGAAAGATATTTGTCGGAAGGCTGCCTCAGGAGGCAACCACAGAAGATCTCCGCCATTATTTTGGTAGATTTGGTCGCATTTTGGATGTCTACATTCCGAAGGTAAAATTTTGTTTTGTTCATGATATGGCAGATACCTTTCTGGTAATATTCTGATCAAAGGTTGCACCCTTGGTTGTAGGATCCCAAGAGATCTGGGCATCGTGGTTTTGGCTTTGTGACTTTTGCCGAAGACGGTGCTGCAGATCGGGTGGCTAGACGGTCCCATGAAATTTTGGGACAGCCGGTGAGTGAGGAATACTACTTTTTTGTTCATTTCTAGTCTAATTTGGGTTCTGGTCCTTCTGGGCATGGTCTGGTTTGTGTGCTAGACTGTACTGTGGAGGCCATAGGATCTACTAAAATACACCCACAGTGGCCAGGCCTTTGTTCTATCCTGTTTGTTGGTGATTGTCTTTGAGTTATGGGATTTTGATATCAAGTCTTTATGTTTTCCCACTGTTAAGCATTCTAACAGGGTTTGTATCTGCTTGGCTCTTGGGCTAGTGCGTGGTGACATTCTTCCACATTTATATTGTATTGATGCATGGCAATTATGGGATAACATCTCACAAATTGATAGCTGAGTATCACATTGATGACTTCTGTATTATCTGCCGAATTCCTAACCCCTTAGTTAAATCAGCAGAAGTGACCGAAGTCAACTATATGTGTGAGGGTTTGCCTTATTACCCAAAAAGGGAAAAAATTGTAGGCATGACAGTTTACCAATATATTCACAACCATGTTTCATCTTCAATACAAAATTGATATTGGATTTGAGAATATATTTTGAAGGTCGCCATAGATTCAGCTGCCCCAGTTGATGAAGCTGGTACCAGTGGAGGTCTAATGATGGACACTCCAGAACCGTATGGTGGTTATGGTCCTATGCGCACTTACGGAAGGATGTATGGAAGCTTAGATTATGATGATGTAAGTATCATGGTGATTGACGTGTTAGCGGGGCTTCTGCATTTTTTTTTTGTTGGTGTGTGTCTTTGTTGGTTTGGCTGTTTTCATCTCATGATTCAAATCTGTTATGTTAATATCGAATAATAGAATCACTCTCTTATATAGTTGAATCTCTCTATTCGTAAATTTGAGGAATCTATGAACTTCAGGACACTCGAAAAAAATGGGATACCGCAATGTTATTGTGGTAGTGTTCTCTCTGTGTCCTTGACCTCATTTTAGGCTCGATTTTTTGTCTCATGAGGAATTGTGTTCATTAACTTTTCGTTTGGGACATTCACAGCGCTAGTCTTGATATGTTGCCTCTTGCAGTGTCCCAGTTGCTTCATTTAACTGGAACCGCACATCCCCCAGGGAAGGGGTGGGGGGGACCCACAAAACCCTGTAACTTAGCTGCATGTTATTACATTTAAAACTGAAAAATCTTGTTTTTTTTTTTTTTTTTTTGGGGGGGGGGGGGGGGGGGGAATGCGTAGGAGCGCCCAATCATCATCATCGATGTCCAGAGAAAATCTCAAACATGTTCCGAGTCTAGTACACAGATTTTTATTTGTGAAGATTTGAGATGTTGCATTGTAGTCGTGGGTTTCTTTGCATCATAGGTGCATGTTACTTTGGCTATCGCATCATATCGTGATCTCTCCATGAAGAATTTAATGTCACGCTTTCTGATATTCCGCTTGGATTATTGCAGTGGAGTTATGGCATGAGCAGTTCAAGGCCTTCCAGAGCAGATTGGAGGTACAGGCCCTATTAGACTGCTAGTATGCCTCGCAGCCCCCGAAATTTTGCGAATTGACAGCAAATGTGAGCCTGTCAAGGAAGGGCAAAGGCTATTTAGTTGGAGCGTCTCTTAAGTTACTGGATTGTTCTTGAATAAAATAGGTGTTATTTCGACTTCAATACTTGTGTAGGAAGCTGTTCTAGGTTATGTTAAATATTGACAATTTGCAAACTCGTTTATCAAATTATATAGGTCATCGCTGTTTGGATCATGGAACGGTCAGGTGTCGGACTAGCCAATGTCGTTTCACTAAATCAGTATCTAATCCTTGATTATACACTGATCAATGTTTAATTATGCTCAATTACCCATTAGTTTCTGTATTGGAGTTAAAAGAAGAACCCCACCAAAAAACCCAAAAAAAAAAAAAAAAAAGAATCAAAACTCTGTTAGACGTCAATCATATACGAGCAAGGGTCATGTAGGCGGCACGTATTAATTTGGTTTTGGAGCTTCAACGCGAAGGCCCAAAACTCTCTATTTCAGGACGATTTACTTCTCAAGCTTTTGTCGTCAGGGTTATTTTCTATTGTTAAAGCAATTGCCTATCGAGGGGAGACATCATTCACAACTTGATAGTTTTATTGCCACATTTTTATTAAGAGGTACACTCTGATTGTTATCCTTACAAATTGAAGAGCTTGATTTGGCTAAGCTACTAAACATACATCAGAGGAGTTTAACGCAGGAACAAGTCCTTGGAGACCAAGCGAGTAGCGTTGACATAATCTTGAGGACCATGGGTGGCAACCTGGGGAAGTATGATGCTGATGGTCCTAAACCCAGTTTGCAGCCTTCCCTCATTGAAATCAGGCCATAGTGTGTGCCGAATTATGAACACTCTTCTCAGCTCCCAAACTGCATTTGGCCTTGTCATTATGAAGACTCTCATGAACACAGCTATGTCTCTCAGCAACCACAGTCATGTCACCACCATGCTCCCTTGCATCTCATTTTTCTTCTCTGGCCGTTTTCTTCCACTATCTGCATCATTGATTATACCTTTGCTTGTTAGAAAGTTCTCTGCCAAGGTAAGTTGAGCCACCCTTGATCAAATACAGTCTGGATACCAAAAGGATGAGAGAAAGATCAATCTTTGCTAACCTTGCAATGATAGAGGCTGTTGAAGTGGATGCATGTCCCAAAGTGCTCGAACAACATAAACCTGAACACCTTGTAAGTATTGTCCCAAGGCAACGAAGGCACAAGATCATACGCATAAACAATCCTATAGTACTTAATGCCGTGCTTCCTCAATGTCTTCTTCATAAATAGACCAAATTTCTCATCACCAACCCTTGGCTGCCCATACGTATCAATGGCCTCTAGCCTGTCTAGCGTCTACCTTTTGCCTTGCAAGGCTAAGATTGCCGGAAAAAGAATGGCAAGTGCTCCTCCTAAGCTGTGACCTGTCAGAATAAACTTCGCCCTCTTATTGGTTTTCGTTATTTTCCTGAGATCTTCCCTGATTGTGTAATAAGTATATGAAACTTAGCATTTTCTTCGACTTCATTAGGCCAATCCCCATGGCAATCTCCTACATGATCGCTGTCGCTTTTAGAGAACCTATTCAGACCTAAGGCTGCCATGAAACCGAAATGAGTTTTCCCCATTCCTTTGAACTTGCGCCATGAAAGATCTAAATCCGTGCTCCAATCATCTGCATTGAAAGGGGAGGTACCCCTAAAGGCAACAATGATCATATCATTTTCTGGATTTTTCTCCTGCAGGAACATGAATGCTTGTGTTGCTTTTGTTGCTTGTGTTGCACATTTCTGTGGAACGCTACTCAAAACTAGAAAGATGAAGTATGAGTTAGTGAACGAATATCACTATGATTGTATTTTGGCAATTGGCATGGATGGATTATGTAGTCATATGTAAATTACGCTTGAAGATGATTGTATGAGTTAGTGAATCAATATAACAGTATATCTCGCCCTAGTAGCATCGTAGAAGTTCTTGAATTCCATCTACATGCATGAAGATTTGGGAAGTGATTAAAACACAAGAAAAACTAGGAAGTAGGAACATACGTGATGTTTGATTCTGAGTTGTATACGTTGCATATTGGCTTTAACCGATCTTGCTTGGGCTTTCTAGGGTTTATGATGTTTTCTTAAACACTCTGAGCCTTAAAATGAGTCTTAGGTTAGACATGGTCAATCCTACGTACTGATGACTAATTCTATTAGTTGCTAGTTGTTAGCGGTTTGCATCAATTATTTGCTTTACATGAATGTTTGATAAAATTAGTCATTTCTGAAAGCAATGTCAGACAAAAAGCTAATATTGGAAAAACTAGCAGTTTCACATTTGAGTTTCTCCAAATTAATTCCAAAAAGCTTACTTATCAAACGTCCTAATCGCCATTTGACAATGCTAAAGCACTAATTAGATCGAAAGATTTGACATGCAAGCATGACCTTAAGCTCGACTATGTTTAGGAAATTCCCCAAAAGACACACTGATGAAAAGGAAACCTATGAAAATAAATGCAAAATGATTCAATCATAAGAACAATGAGATAGGAGTAGTTCACCGTACTTATATATACTTAATCCGCATAAGAATTCACATGTCCCAAGTTGAAATCTCAAATGCATTGGCGCTAATGATACCTTGAATTTTGAATTATACCGGTACAATATGATCGATATACCATTCCTTTGATTAATTAGTGTTGGATTTTATGGCCCAAAATTCAAGTACCGGCACGGTGGGACGACGCTGCGCGAACACGGACGTGCCACGACGAAGGAGCACCAAGCCGAGGGAGGCAGAAAATTGGCACCGGGGTGCCGTGCCATGTGGCACGGCCGTGCCATGTGGCACTGGGTGACCGTGCCACGTGGCACGGTCGTGCCACGTGTCTTTTCGCCGCCTTTTTCGGATGGCGGCTAGGGTTTCTGTCTTCGAGGGGGATTCCTCCTGGTGGCTAGGGTTCTACTTTAAAGGGAAAACCCCTACTGTTTAGACCCTATATAAGGGGGGTCAAGCCTAGGATCTAAATAACTCCTGATCTCCAGTACTCATACATACATTGAGAGGTAGAAGTACTTTGTGAGAGATTACAATAGAGAGGTTGTAATTCTGCTCTTAGATCAAATCACTGTAGTGATTGTGATTGTGTTGTATTCTTCCTGCTCATAGTAAATTGTTCTGGTGCTGTCGCCGTCCGTGGTTTTTTCCCGATTTGGGTTTCCATGTTAAATCTCTTGTCTTCTTATTTCTGTTTTCTGTTATTCACTTGATTTCTGAATCTCTAACTCATCCTATCGCTTCCGCTATTGTTGTTGCTCTAATATTTTTCCTAACAAGTGGTATCAGAGCTTTGGTTATAGGATGTCTTCAATCATGAGGGTAGATATTCAGAAATTCGATGGGGAGATTAGTTTTAATCTCTGGAAGGTGCAGATGAGAGCAGTTCTCATTCAGCACGGGTTATGGAAGGTTCTGAAGGGACCTTACGTAAAACCCGAGAAGATGACAGAAGAACAGTGGGCTGAAGATGTAAAGAAAAGACGTGGGTCGTTGACGGAGGACGAATGGGAGGAACTGGAGCTGAAAGCGGTTTCAGCCATACAGTTGTGCTTGGCACCACATGTCCTGCGAGAGGTGCTGGATAAGACAACTGCGGTGGATCTGTGGGCTCGGCTGGAGGAACTCTACATGACGAAGAGTCTCGCCAACAAGATCCGTTTGAAGGAAAGGTTGTATACCTTTCGTATGGCTGAAGGTACCCCTATTCAAAAACATTTGAATGAGTTTAACTCTATTCTTGTTGACTTGGAGAGTCTAGATGTGAAAGTTGAGGATGAAGATAAGGCTATTTTGCTTGTTGTGTCGTTACCCCCTTCTTATAAACACTTTAAGGAGATTATGCTATATAGTAATTCTAATACTATATCGTTTGAGGATGTTAAGTCAAACCTGTTGTCTAAGGAGAAGTTTGATCTTGACATTCATGCTGATTCTGCTGAGGGATTAGCAGTAAGGGGTACAATAACTGAAAAGGGGAACGGTAATAGGAGTAAGAACCGTTCTAAGTCTAAAAATCCTCATGCTGGTAAGACCTGCAATTACTATGGTAAATTGGGTCATATTATTGCTAACTGCTGGAAATTGCAAAAGAAGAAGGAGAAAGAGGAAGATAATCTTCAGGAGCCTGCTGAAGCTTCATTTGCTGAATCTGATTCTGATGGTGACGTGTTGTTCGCTACCTCTACTGAAAGAGGGAGTGATTCTGATTGGATTCTTGATTCTGGGTGTACCTATCATATGTGTCCTCACAAGGATTGGTTTTCAACATATGATCCAGTTGACTCAACTGTTGTTCACATGGGCAATAATGCCCAATGTAATGTAACTGGAATCGGTACTGTTAAAATCAAGACCCATGATGGTGTTGTCAGGACTTTATCGAATGTTCGTCATGTTCCTGACTTGAAGCGTAACCTCATCTCGTTGGGCACCCTTGAATCCAAAGGGTGCAAATATTCAGCTGAAGGTGGAGTTCTGAAGGTCTCAAAGGGCAGTAGGATTCTGCTGAAGGGTTTGAGGCAAGGAGGCCTCTATGTCTTGCAGGCATCTACTGTGACAGGTTATATGAAGGAAAGTTCATATAAGTCATCTCCCAGAGCTAAGTTCAAGCATTGCTTGGACTTAGTTGGCATTCGCAGTTTTTGAGGGCCCTGCGGGGCATAGCCCCATAGGGGGCATCACCCTTTGGGGTGAGACGACGGCGACGGAAAGTTGAACATTGAAGATTTTGGTCCAAGGTGGAGATTGTTGGGTTTTATGGCCCAAAATTCAAGTACCGGCACGGTGGGACGACGCTGCGCGAACACGGACGTGCCACGACGAAGGAGCACCAAGCCAAGGGAGGCAGAAAATTGGCACGGGGGTGCCGTGCCATGTGGCACGGCCGTGCCATGTGGCACTGGGTGACCATGCCACGTGGCACGGTCGTGCCACGTGTCTTTTCGCCGCCTCTTTCGGATGGCGGCTAGGGTTTCTGTCTCCGAGGGGGATTCCTCCTGGCGGCTAGGGTTCTACTTTAAAGGGAAAACCCCTACTGTTTAGACCCTATATAAAGGGGGTCAAGCCTAGGATCTAAATAACTCCTGATCTCCAGTACTCATACATACATTGAGAGGTAGAAGTACTTTGTGAGAGATTACAATAGAGAGGTTGTAATTCTGCTCTTAGATCAAATCACTGTGGTGATTGTGATTGTGTTGTATTCTTCCTGCTCATAGTAAATTGTTCTGGTGCTGTCGCCGTCCGTGGTTTTTTCCCGATTTGAGTTTCTACGTTAAATCTCTTGTCTTCTTATTTCTGTTTTCTGTTATTCACTTGATTTCTGAATCTCTAACTCATCCTATCGCTTCCGCTATTGTTGTTGCTCTAATATTTTTCCTAACAATTAGTGAACTGCAAGCTAAGGAAGTGCATGATCCGTAGGTAATTAAGCAAGTATTATTCTTAACTTGAAAAGCCAGGTCATTCGAATTCCAATTAGATGGCGTTAATTGCCTACCTTCCAGTGATTAGAAACCACAGATTTGATGACTTTTTTGGTTCTTGTAGGCTAACTTGGATGCCATCATTGCAAGTGCAGGATAGTATCTCGCATCTGCACGCTCTATTTCTTTGTCCAGCTCTATTCTGGGGTCTAGATGTCCCAGGACCGAGAAATGCTCTTCTGAATTCTCAGCTGTTTATGTGATACAGATACCCCATGTTAGTAATCAAAGTTTCTATGAATTAATCACGTATTTGATATGAAAATATTCTGTATATCAAGGGGAAAAAAAAACTTTAGAATGCCATTGTTTTGCTGTTTTGCAATTATGAACGCTTGTTTTGACTCGGTGATTTCAAGTCATTGGTTAAGTTGAATAGCTAAAAATCAGTGAGATGTAGTTTGATCACATCCCTGAATGTTTCTGAAATGAGTCAAGACCTGCATTGGAACATGTATTCATACATGTTAAAAGGGATATTTATGGTTGTTTTGCTGGTTATAGAGGCCTAAAGTAAGGATATCACTTTCTCATTTACTTTCTTTTTCCCCAATAATTGAATGCCAAAGGCATACAGAATGAGAACCACATTTTAGCAACAATGTCTAAGAGAATAATGTCGGGATTGAAGCAAAATTCTTGGCCAACTTCTCTGTTGAGTATGGGATAGTCTCTTTCGAGATGGAGTGCTTATTTAGAGTTTTGCACTTTAAATTCTTTCCTACATCCGCATTGTGAAATTGCGTGCTTCATCTAGCATTTGAAGATGATTAGATCCCTATTTTGTGCTATTGATAAAGAGACAGTATTGTACTTGAAGATTGCCTTCGACAAATTCTCCAAGAATACTGATTTACAAAGCTAACAGCATGTCGTAATCTAGTAGTAGATAAAATCACAGTCAAAGTGGAGGTTTGGTCTTCTAGCTAGGCACTATTCTATGCTGCCGAGGGTGGTGCTTATTAATTCATATTTTAATGGGGATTTATGGCCTTTTTTTTTTGGGGGGGGGGGGGAGGGGCTGTTTTTATCTTGCATGCCATAGAGGTTTAATACAGGTTGCATGAATTATCTTTGGGGAGTTGATAGTTGCTCTAAAAAAAAGTCCCTCATGCTGCTTTACAAGATTTTTGTAAACCCAAAAGATAGGTGGACTTGCCGATCTGCTTATACTTGTAAGAGACTGACACCTACTGCCTTGCTCCACCCGCTCCACCTAGATTTGAATTTGGGGGGCACTTTTTCTTTGCCAATTAGTTGGGGGAGAGGGAGAGGGGTTTGACGTGGGCCTTGGGCCTGGCAGTTTGTTCTCCTTTCCTCTAGGCCTGTTGGCCTGTTGAGTCTTACCTGAAATAGGGGGCTCAATAAGTGATCCACACTTATCCCAAAAAAGGATGGACTTTGACAAAAGAATGTCGGCGATAGAATAAAACAATTATTGCTAAATTAGCGTGGGTAATTTCTCAAAAGAAAGACAACATACGGATGAAATGGGTTCATGGTCACTCGCTTTAGAGCAAGGACTAGGGACCAGAACTATCCTCCTTCCTCCACCCAATATTTATACCATGGACCTAAAATTGTACTCTTAGGCAATGTGGTGCAGAGAAGGTGTATAGGGGAATCATATAGAATGTTTGTATTTTTAGCATCTCAGATTTACAGACTTGAAACTAAGTATAATTTGAACCCCTTTCTTTCAAGGAGGAGCTATTGAGAGCTTATCGGGATCATTACTACCCATAAGTCGAAAATAATTGCCATATTCTAGTATAAAAAATTTTCAGTTTTTCAATATGGGTACTTCTAAACATTAATTGGTACTATAAAATTTTTTAAAAAATAAAAAATGAACAATCAATGCATAACATTTCTGGATTGGAACCTACGGCAAATAGTAAAAATGGAGCTGGCTTATGATGTATAGGAAGTTACTAGTCAATTATGAACTAAAAAAAAGGAAAAAAGATACTAATGTACATATTTTGAACCGAGACTGATCAATAAGAGCATTCTCAGTGGTGAGTCTTTTTTGCCTCACCAGTAGGGGCCTACCTCTACCACATCAGCTTGTGATCCAACTTTTTAGATTACAATCAACCTCTCTCTAATGAAAGGCTCGTCATTTTAGCTCACCAAATAAAATAATACCCATAGACTCACTCTATAACACACAACTTTATTTTTTAAATTAAAAAAAAAATAAGTGAAAATATTAAAAAAATAAAAAAGTATATGAAAGCATCCCGCGACTTGACTCACCCCTGTGAGCTTCCATGCGAGGCATGAAGCACGAGGTAACCAATAGAGAGTTGTCCCTGCCTCACCCCTTTCTCTCTCCTTCTTTTTTCCTCGCGAGGCTGACGCTGGGGATGCTCTAAGGACCTTCCCTACTCTCAGTTAGACCTGGCAAAACTGACCCGGCAAAACTGGCCCGAGACCCGAAACCCGAACCGATTGACCCGGACCCATACCCGAACCGACACCCGAAATGGGTTGAACTGATTTGGACCCGAACATCCGACATAAACCGATCCATAACCGAACGAAACCCGAAATTAACCCACACCCGAAATAACCCGCACCCGAAATGACCCGACCCAATTCATACCCGATCCGTAGTAACCCGACCCGAAGTGAACCGAAAATGGACAACCCAAACCCGACCCATACCCGACCCGTTTTAAAACCGATCTGATTTCTACCTGCCTCAATTTAACCCGAATTAAACGCGGCCTGAATATAACCCGAACCGAGTATGCCCGACCCGAATATCACCCGAAAGCCTTTGGAATTCCCTCAAATCCACACCTTTCAAACCATAATTAGCTTCAAAAATAAAAAACCCTAAACTTAAATAATGATCTAAAACCCAGATGAAGGTAACAAAACCTAACAAAACCCAAACCCCATGGAAAACAACTCAATCAAAATTTAACACCACAACAAGGGGTAAAATGCCAATAAAACAAACCTAAACTTAAAGAATTTAAAAGAGACTTACTCGTTTTGGAGGGGCGCCAAGAAGACAGCAACACAGAGTACCGGAGAAGGACGACGGCGACTGAGGGGACGACTGCCTTGCATAGCAAAAAGAAGAATGGTTGGGGTTTACTATGGTACAAGACATGCTGGACATTTGTACTTGGATTTGGCTTCATTACAGATCTTACATTGCTGAGGACCCATGTTTGCTTCCCAACCTTAGATCCTAGCATGACGAATTTGCCTCACCGCCAAATGGGTTATCTCGTTAGCGGCAAATCCTATCAGTCATTAGCACAGAGGAGCCCCATTTTCATCCCACTCAATTAATTTCTTTCTGAGCATCCTCATTTTTATGCCAACGAATACTGCACTGAAAAACCCAAAATCAAATAGGGTGCCCAATTGCTAACCTGAGGCCAAGTGATTTCAAGAATTGATGCAAAAAAAGATAACCCAGAAGAAAATTAAGGGCAAAACTAAAAAAAGAAGACAATGGTGAATTTTATTCTTCACAATATCAATTCAGCTGGAGCCTTGAAAGAGCTTCAGGTAAACAAAAGGGAAACCCAATCTGAATTGGAAAAAGTTTCGAGCCCCATAAGACAAACAAAGAATCCAGAAGGTGGTATTCAGCCTATTACTGTTATTCAAGCACAGATATAATAGACTGAGGAGAGAGAGGAAGACATACCAGGTCCGTTCACTTGGTGGCTCCGGCAGGTTCTGCCCAGAACTAGAAGGAAGGTTTCAGCCCTTGGCGTCGAGTGGCGACAAGCAACTGAGGGGAGGACCGGCGACGGGTGACTGAGGGGACCACCGGCAGTGGGCGACTGTGAGAGACAAAGAGAGGGGTTGCGAGCTTAGGGGGCGAGGCGACGGTGATTTTGTGAGGCAGAGGAACAGAAGAAAGATTGAAAGAACACAAGCAGTGCTGCAGTGTGTGTCTGAGACCATGACTCTATGAGTACAAGAGTTTAGACTTTAGGTTTAGCAAATTTTTGGGGGGCGAATTGTAAATTTTTTGGGTCAATTTGGGAGGGGAATTTTAAATTTTTTGGGCTAAATTTGGGAGGGCAATTCTGTATTTTTTGGGCTCAATTAATTGAGTTTAGGATAGAAAAATAAAATGACTTAAAATTTAAGAGAGATAAAAGTGACACAATGACTTAAAAAGTTAAAATTAATTGAGTACAAGAGTGACTTAAAATTCTGAAATTTGTGATTTTTGGGTTGAATTTGACAATATTATTTTATTAATGATAATCCACTTAATGACTTAAAGCATGCTATAATTATAATATCATTATGTGACTATCGTTATTTCATCAAAAATATTATATTACTGATCTGCGATCCTAAATTATCTTCACAACATGCTCAAATTTTAATTCTACATAGTTATATTCAAGAATATATGTTTGCATATGATCTCATAATAATGTAACACATTTGAATTTTAGACAACTAAATTTCAAGCCTCGAGTTTCGATAAGCAACATTAACAATCACATAAATGTGATGATAACTAACACATATTCATATATTGCAGTTGCTTTTGAGTTTTGACTCATTGAGAATATGTAAATCAAGTTGTTAATCTCACAAAGACAAATATTTGAGTCTTGATATATGATCACTTTACGAGCTATCGAAACAACATTGAATCCATTATTGAAAATGTTGACTTCAACCAACCTATTTTTGTTTACCAGCTCAAATACGACAATTAACAAACGTAAAGTTATGCACTAACACGGCAACACCAGGGTGAAATAAAAACTTCATCATTTCTTTTTTTTTTTTGGGGTCATTTTGCAAGGTGTATATATATATAATATTTTGGTGTTGAGCCTTACAAATTAGACAATTGACTCATGAATTAATAAGAATCATAATTGGAGACTTTGGCATTAGGTTGGTTCATTAGTTTTGTCATAGACTCATAACATGACCTTAATTAAGATGCTTGAATCTTAACTTAACAACCCGTAATCTTTCAGATAATTACACGTCACATCAAATATAGCCATATTAGGCCATGGATGGGATGCACTTGTAACTTACTAACTTTCATAGTAAATGCATAATTAAGCCTATAAACATTTCCATTACAAAAGTTCCTTGTAATTTTATCTAAGATATATATACACACACACACACACACACACACACGGACGTATAAACTATAAATATTAATGTATGAATTAAAAAAATAATATAGAATAAAGAAGCTTGTCTAATTAAACGGATTTTATCTTTTAAATATAATTTAAGATTGGAATTGAACACATTCAAAAATCAAGATATACACTCACCCGAAATCAACCCGACTTAATTTCTACCTAACCCGATTTACACCCGACCCGACATTCACCCGAACATTGAACCGAATCTCACCCGACCCAAATTAGACTCGACCCATACCCGATCCAAACCGGACTGCTGTAGACAACCTGAAACAGACCCGACCCGAATTTCACCCGAACCGAACCCGTACCCGACTCGAACATGATTGACCCGAAAATGACCCAAACCCGAACTCACCCGAACCGAACCCGAACCCGACCCGAACATAGTTAACCCAAAAGTGACCCGACCCGAACTATGACCCGACCCATACCCGACCCGAATGACCCGTTTGCCAGGTCTACCTCAATTGTCTTATAAATGCAAGTATGCAAGCCAGCTATCATGGCAATGAAGTATATTTATCTTTGTACAAAAAGGGTTAAAATTGTTAGATCATCACGCTATGTTTTACTACATTGTTATATATAAGTTTGAATTTGTTAAAATTATTATGTCATCATATCATATCATATTTTTATATTTTATACATATTTTTTTGTCTTTTGGGTCTCTATCTTAGTAAAATCGAGTCATTGTTGGCCCATAAAGAGATGTAGATCTCCCATAACTTATTTTTTCCATTCACAAGATTCAAACTTGAAATCTTACTTAAAAGAATAAGTACCAAATTACTTGAACTAAGCTATATTGATTTGCATCATATGGTATGGTTATATATAAGTTTGAATTTGTTAATATTGGGATTACAATCATAAATATATAGATACATATATGTTTTAACATTCATCAAATTAATGCAACGAATTAATAACTCCTAAAAATACGTATTTGTAAAAGAGTAAAAAACATGTGATTGTAAAACATGTATTTTCTACCCACATGTATCATAGAAGTAATATCAGTCTGGCCACAAAAAGGAGTACAATACAATTACAATGTAATGGGAGAGAAGAAAATTGAATGTGAAATCTAATGTATCCAAGACTCAATTTTAACCACTATATTAAAACCTCATTAGTATCACAGGAGATTTTTTTTTAAAAGAAAGGAAAGAATACAATCTAAGTATCCCTTCTCTCAAAGGTTTTTCCTATATTATCCTCATAGAGGATACGAAGAAGGTCCTTATGCAGAACCTCATTCCACACTACCGTGGAATGTAATGACAGACAATACTGTGCTAGTCAGTCGGCTGCACAATCTCTTGCTTAAAAATATGAGTAATATTGTAGTCTTAAAATGTGTTACCGTAAGTGCACGGCGTAGCTGTAGCTAGCAACCGGCAAGTACAGGTCGTGTCCACGAGGAACTTGCTTCCAACTACTAGAACTAATTTAACTATGCAATCTAGGCGGTCACAATCGTGGGTTTAGAATTAAACTAGGAGGACGATAACAACTAAAAAGGTAAGATGAACAGCAGGATAGTAAACAACTAGGTTGGAATTAACAGCACAACTACGCCGGTGAATAAATTATTAACCCCATCTAACAAACTCAAACATGTATTGCGAATGGATAGATTGTCAATTAAGTCCATCTCCTCCCTCTCGCGAGGGTCGAAGACTAATCCTAGAACTATAGTCGCCTATTCTCTTGGGACTAAAAGTCAAAAGATTACAAGGTCTACAATCTCGAATCCCAATTAGAATCTTAATTATTTTTATATTAAAACCCTAATTGTCTACTAAGTCGTACTAGGTAAAGAGTTCGTCTCTCAATGCTCCCCTAAACCCTAATAAAAGGGATGAATGCTCTTTCGAGCAGTTCATCGAGCATGTGACATGCATAGTAGAAATCACAATTATAAACAAGGGGGGAAGTAGGGATTGGGGCTAATTCATGATACAACACTGCAGAATCGGCTTTAATCCCAACCTAAGTCGGAAAATTTAGCTTAGAATCATGATTGAAACAACAACTGCAAAACTCAATTCAACATCCATGAAACCAAACCCTAGGACGATTAAGAACGAAGAAACGGAGAATTGAGAGAGAGAACCTTGAGATTGATAGCGTGAATCAAAAGTGGAACAAGCTTCAATTCCATAAAATGAGATCCAAAAGCATCCAAATAATCTCTAAAAGCCAAGCCTAACCATCACCTAACAAGAGTACTTAGAGAGAAATAAAAGCGAAAAACTCAGCCTCCCCTCAACAGCCCCCCGCAAGTTGACATTTATCACCGGGCCGCATAGGGGTGGAACGGCCACCCCGTGCCGGATTTCTGCCGCTAGGACCTGGGTGGCATGGCCGTGCCTCTTGGCACAGGCATCCCGTGCCACCTTGCTTGTCAGGTGCTCGTGTTGTGGGCAGCACAGTCATGCCTTGTAGCATGGGTGTGCCGTGCCATTTCTTTGACCGTACCTTGACCTCCTCTTCACCTTGAAACGCGTCTCCTTAGCCTCCTTTCCGCCGATATTAGCGAAACTTCTCGTTCTTCCGGCAGGAACTCTTGAAAACATGAAACATCACTATATAAGCACAATTTACACTGAAGAAGGCTAATTTGACCCTTCCCTCGTTAAAATCAAATATGAAAATGATGGAAGAATGGGTCAATTAGGAGCCAAGATGAGGTCAAAATAGAGGTTCATCAAATATATGAACATTGTTACACAGTTAAATGTAAGTGTGAATATCTTGTATCAAAACTTGGATCACCCATGATGCTAGAATGTGATCTTGTACTATTTGGATGAGAATTTTATTGTCCCCCTCAATATGAATATTAGTAAAACCTACTTCTACTATTGCTTTGATGCCATTTCTCATAGTTGTTGCTTCTGCTACCAAAACTGACGCTACTCTCAAGTAGACTGCTGTTGCTTGAATAAATTTCCCTTCATAATTATGAAGAATGAAGCCTCCTGCTGCTCCTTATGAAGTTTTGAATCCATCAAAGTTGATTTTTATGGTCCCACCTTGTGGTCTTCTCTAGGCTACCCAATGAGTCTTCTTACAGTTGACGGATGACTGGTTATGGGTTGGTGGATGTAATTCTTGTGTGACTTTATGTCGAATATTCCATTCAGTGCTGGTTTTTTTCTCTTGTTAATAGCTGTCTTGCATTGAAAAGTCCATCACAAATCAGAATACCCTCGTGCTTCGCGGGTAGAGCTTTAAAGTTGCACTTGAATTGGAACTAAGACCCCATTCATTAAAATGCGTGTTAATGGGTGAGAGTGCTCTTAGAGAGCATTGACTATCTAAAAATAAACAAGTCTTATCTAGAGACGGTGACATATTAACAACTTGTTTTGACCTTTTTTTAAAGACTTTCTAATTAAGTGTATATTTTCACACTAAACACGGGCCAAAGTTTAATCATTCTAAAATTATCTAAAACAATCTCCAAACACCTAGAAGGTTACGTTGAAACTAGAGAATACCACAACTAGGGTGCATAGCTTTTGGGTGAACTTGGCTCGATACTCTTTTTTTTTTTTCTGGTTAAAAAGTTTCAAAGTTAACCCTAACGTTCAAGCTAAATTCTAGTTTTTTACATTAGATTTAAGAAATAAGGATCAAAATAAAATTTTGCTGATTCTAAAGGTTATTTCATACTTTCAACACATGCGCATAATAAAAAATGAACTAATTAAGTTAAATCGAGCCAAATGAAATCGAGTCGATTTGAGCCTTACTTGGATTGGGCCTCGGCACGGTTTTCTTTCGAGCTAGCTTGGGCTTGGCCCGAGCCCTAACCAAGGTTTAACTGAGCCAAACCTAAGCGCTCTGTGAGCCGGCTTGGTTTCGTTATAACCCTAACCACAACAAAGATAACCCCAAAAAAAAAAAAACTTGCACGGATTGGTTCAAGTGATTTGATACTTCTCTTTAAAGAAGGTTTCGAATCCAATCTTGTTAATAAAGTAAATCTGCAATGAAATATATATTTTTACTCTTTTATAGGCCAATAATAATTTGACTTTAACAATTAAACACAAACCTAAAAACCAAAAGATTCCCACAAAATAGTTATTGGATACCATCAATGTAACGCCCCCAACCCTAGGTTAGGAGTGTTAACGTTGTACTTTGTTTTTCTTAAAATTCTGGAACAAAACGGACAGAGTTTCCCCTGAAAACTGACCGTTTTTGGGGCTTAAAGCCTTACATTAAATGCCCTGCAATTAAACGCAATAATAAAACCAACTCAACGGCTACCCGCCGGAGTTCACGGCTCTACGGGCCACCCGTCTGGAGCATATCAACCAGCACAGCTCAATACTAAAATAATGGAATAATAAAAGTACAACTCTACGGACCACACGACCGGAGTACTGGGGTTACATCCCAACTATAAACAGCCTTAGCTACATGATGATCGGCTCACATGGCCGTACGGAGCGACTCTAGATAATATGCAACACAGGCATACAAGGAATTAAATTACATAACAATAAACCATACATTACAATACAACTTGCAGCTCACATGAACGGCATGTAGCTTTATCCCTAGGACAGCAGTAATCCATCTCGGCTTATTTGGCCCGACCTTTACCTGATATTTCATAAACCAGGGAAGGGAACAACAATAATAGGTGGGAATGAGCAACAATTGCTCAGTGGATAACCCCCTCTTCCAAAATAATACTTTAAAGTGCAATAATACTTACAAAAGTCGTTTATAGTTCCTTCCCTTAGAAGAGAATCACTTACCTTACTACGTATTCAAACCACAATGCAAGAGTAATCATATTTGGACCAATCGCTAAACTTTATATATAAGGCTTATTACGTCCCTGAGGCTTATTACGTAAAGAGTCATGAGAACTCATTGAATGTTAACATTGTACATTGAACAATAAACAGTGAACACTGAATATTAAACTTTGCACATTGAACAATAAACAATGAACATTGGACATTGACATCGCACATTGAACATTGGCCACTGAACAGTAAATTCGCATGAACTATAAATCCGTAAAACTACGAACAATACCCAACGGACGTTGAATATTAGTCATTGAACATTACAGTCAACGTTTATTGATTTCACTACACCATATACTAACAGACTATATGCAGGAGTAAGTATCTTTGATAAGACATAGAACAATATCCTAAAATAGAACATATAATCCCGTCATATGGGTAGTAAACCAATAATATAGAACTATAACATTTGAATTTCACTGGACTCTGCTTTAAATCACATGTTTGTTTATTAAAAGTATAATGCTTTATAAACCATCATATGCACTGGGAGTCCCCTTGGCCTGGTTTTCTACCAGTTAACGGGCTTATGGTTGGCAGAACTATAAGACATATACACTTTAAATTTTCTTCCTATTGGCTGGACTACGAGGCATTAAACTTTGAAGCTTATGCCTATTGACAAAACTATAAAATTTTAAACTTTGAATCATTGAATCACTGAACTTTGCGTTCTCTGCCTTCTTGGAGAACATTGAATCACTTGTCACATTATAATTTAATACCCAATGTTCGATTCAATAAATTACAGGACTAATCCTAAGGTTCGCCAGTCCAGTTACATTTGGGAATCTACGCACTGTAGTGCCCGATATAATCTTCTATAACAATAAAATAAGAAGAATATTCTTTTCAATAAAAATAGCGCCTAAGCAGCCACGTCGATATTATTTCAATTTCTACCAATATAAAATAGCGGAATAAGGGGATAAAATCCCGGGTGTTACATCCTTTCCCTTTTAAAAGAATTTCATTCTCGAAATTTCAGGGTATATGGTTAAACCACCCACACATGTGCATACGCATGTATGCTCTACATACTTCTGAACATAAGTAGAAAATCTGCTTTATAATAAATTAAAAACAAGAAGTACTTATAGAAGCCATTCTGCATCTTGCCAACTGTTCAAGCGTCTATTCAGGCGCCAAGGGTAAAGTATATTGGAGAAAGGCAAATGAGTTGGCATGGAAATCATATTAAACTTGCTCTTGCAAGGAATACAGACTCTGAGTCATCTAACCCCTAATCATATCGAGGCAAGTAGCTCTATGCACGTGCATCGCCTTGAGTTGGCGTCCCAAGGGTGTGACATCAGGTCATAACCTTTGAGGGTCATATGTAGATAGTTTTATTCTAAAGCATGGATTTAAATCACTTTTGGGCTTAGAACAGTTATCCTTGTGATCCCAATGACACTCTAGAATGATGAGGGAATCATACAACATCACATAAGTTTGCTTGGCACAATGACAGTTCATGGAATCAATGATTCAGAGTTTGCAGCCCAAAAGTCCTATGCAATGAAGGGTTACGGCAAAACTTCTATATGATCCTGAGTTCAACCATGATATATAAGGTACTCATGAACAAATACATACATATGTAGACATGTCTCAAGAAATGGTAGAGATAACATGCAAAAGGGTGTCATGTCTTGCCACCAGACAACTGGATGGGAGAGAATTCCAAACCCAATGGTCAGGGTATAGTGGGATAGCATTAGAAGTAGGGAACTGTCCATGTTTTTCTATGAAATCTACTATGTATCACATAAAGCTCATCATGCAACACATAATGCAAAATGACTTAGTCACGTTAAGCTAGATACTCAATTGAACCTTTTGAGGGCTTATTTTTCACATATTCATACACATGCTCTTAGAGATGTGCATTCAAGTAGGTCACAAGTACGTTAGCATGTGGTATGACTAAAGCATAAATTATACTAAGGCAACCGAGTGCGACTGTAAATTTCTATGTTCACCATATTCTTTCCCGGGACATATGAGCCCCTGGCCACTCAGTCATTCATAAGAACATTGGTCTGAGTGCAGATACAAGATGTGTAACTCTATTTCAATTGGCATACCATTTAATGATGCATGTAAAGGGGAGCATTTAAATGTGAAGGGCCGTAATCGGGCACTCATGCTATGAAGTAGGCACACAGCCAGGCATTCAGTACCATTAGAATGATTACGTGCTATGTACTGGTTAACCAATGATGACTTTATGAAGCTAACACTCATTTGCTCAACTCAATAATACACCAGCCACATGCAAATGAAACAAGCGCCCAATGGTTTATTTCTTATCTCATTCCCTTATAAAACATGCAAGTGACCATGCACAGTATTCTATGTAACTATATAAGCTTCCAGAATCCTCACATTGTTCATAATACTATAGTTGTGCTTCAAAATACATAGGTTCGTAATAATGCCGCACAAAAGGGCATCTATACGAGTATACTTGTCTACAACCTTCTGGTGCAATCTAAGGTCACGAGCATGTCTTAGGGCTTGTCCACAAGCATTAGAATTTAGCCACCAAGCAACTAACCAGAGTAGAAACAATGACATCAATGGTCTTATAAATATGCGTTGAAGCTTTGTGACGCATTTGTCTTATAAGGTAATCGTAGAGGTTCGAGAAGCCCTTAGTACAGAGGAGAAAGTTCAACCCTCTGCTATGAAGCATTCCAACTTCTGCACTTAGTGTTAGTGCTTAAACAATGTGAAAAGGCATAAATCCTCGCTCCGGGTAGCAGCAAGATAACACCTATGGCATGACAATTCCAAAGTCTGCCCGATTCTTTCCTTTGGTACCACTGTAGGTGTATCAGGGTTGATATGGCCAGTACATTATTAAGCCTATAGTATGGATGGCGTTGCATGCCTAACGAGCATAACGTTGAGCTAACTTATGGAGAACAATAATTGTATATTGGGATGCCTCCCAACGCACATATCCATCCAGATTCTTTCCTTTGGTACCACTGTAGGTGTATCAGGGTTGATATGGCCAGTACATTATTAAGCCTATAGTATGGATGGCGTTGCATGCCTAACGAGCATAACGTTGAGCTAACTTATGGAGAACAATAATTGTATATTGGGATGCCTCCCAACGCACATATCCATCCAGATTAAGGCCACATCTGAGCGTTACTACGCTCATGCTGACATGCATGCATATGGGCGATTGCTTAGTTCCCTTGACATGCACATAACATAACACCTCCAGTCAAAGGAAGTAATCACTGATCACTTACAACTTGTCATTAACACAGCAAGCAACATGTGCATCTTAACATGTAAGCATCGAAAACATCATTGCAATACAATGCACGTCTTTAGACGTAATAGTAAGACTTGACTATATAATAAGAAATGTCTTTCAATGCGAAACAAAACCTTTAACTCATTGAATAGGAAGACATTTGACTTTCAATGTCTCTAGGGTTTGATAGAAAATAATTTGGCTGCTTCTAGCCCTTTCTCTACCCACCATTAAGTACGTTTGCTCGCTCCATTATAGGGCCCGAGGAGCAGACCGTACCTTAGAGGGAAAAATGAGCAACTCAACCATTTCCAATCATTTGAGTCCGAATCAAGTGTACTTTAAACCTTTGCATTGGATCACTAAAGCATAAATACAAGACAATCATTATTGAGCTAACAACCAGTCCACACGCAAAACACAAGTCATTCGATCGATGCTCTAGCAGCGACTCATTCTTTCAATCGTTCAGCTGGCTCAAGCTACACATAGTCAGCTAGACGCAACGACTTTCATACCAAAGCACATTTGCATAGAAGGGCCCATCAAATAGCACCTCATCATAAAGCATTCTTAGACCACTATATGCAATGTAAGACTTAGGTCGCAGCCTATGGTCGCAGGACTTTGCTCTGATACCATCTATAACGCCTCCAACCCTAGGTTAGGAGTGTTAACGTTGTACTTTGTTTTTCTTAAAATTCTGGGACGAAACGAACAGAGTTTTCCCTGAAAACTGATCGATTCCCAGGCTTAAAGCCTTACATTAAATGCCCTGCAATTAAACGCAATAATAAAACCAACTCAACGGCTACCCACCGGAGTTCACGGCTCTACGGGATCAACCAGCGCAGCTCAATACTAAAACAATAGAACAATAAAAGTACAACTCTACGGACCATAAGACCGGAGTGCTGGGGTTACATCCCAACTAAACCTTAGCTACACGATAATCGGCTCACATGACCATACGGAGCGACTCTAGATGATACGCAACACAGGCATACAAGGACTTAAATTACATACCAATAAACTATACATCACAATACAACTTGTAGCTCACATGAAGGGCATGTAGTTTTATCCCTAGGACAGCAGTAATCCATCTCGGCTTATTTGGCCCGACCTTTACCTGATATTTCATAAACCTGGGAAGGGAACAACAATAATAGATGGGAATGAGCAATAATTGCTCAGTGGATAACCCCCTCTCCCAAAACAATATTTTAAAGTGCAATAATACTTACAAAAGTCGTTTATAGTTCCTTCCCTTAGAAGAGAATCACTTACTTTGCAAAGCATTCAAACCACAATGCAAGAGTAATCGTATTTGGACCAATCGCTAAACTTTATATATAAGGCTTATTACGTCCCTGAGGCTTATTACGTAAAGAGTCGTGAGAACTCATTAAATGTTAACATTGCACATTAAACAATAAACAGTGAACACTGAATATTAAACTTTGCACATTGAACAATAAACAATAAACATTGGACATTGACATCGCACATTGAACATTGGCCACTAAACAGTAAATTCGCATGAACTATGAATTCGTAAAACTACGAACAATACCCAATGGACATTGAATATTAGTCATTGAACATTACAGTGAACATTTATTGATTTCACTACACCATATAGTAACAGACTATATGCAGGAGTAGGTATCTTTGATAAGACGTAGAACAATATCCTAAAATAGAACATATAATCCCGTCATATGGGTAGTAAACCAATAATATAGCGCTATAACATTTGAATTTCACTGCACTCTGCTTTAAATCACATGTTTGTTTATTAAAAGTATAATGTTTTATAAACCATTATATGCACTGGGAGTCCCCTTGGCCTGGTTTTCTACCAGTTAATGGGCTTATGGTTGGCAGAACTATAAGACATATGCACTTTAAATTTTCTTTCTATTGGCTGGACTACGAGGCATTAAACTTTGAAGCTTATGCCTATTGACAAAACTATAAAACTCTAAACTTTGAATCATTGAATCACTGAACTTTGCGTTCTCTGCCTTCTGGCAGAACATTGAATCATTGAACTTGAATTTCTGCCTTCTGGAAGAACAATGAACATTGAACTTGAATTTCTGCCTTCTGACAGAACAATGTACATTAAACTTGAATTAAACTTGAATTCCTGCCTTCTGGCAGAACAATAGACATTGAACTTGGACTTCTACCTTCTGGCAGAACAATGAACATTGAACTTTAATTTCTGCCTTCTGGAAGAACAATGAACATTAACCCTTAAATTCTCATGTAAACTTCGATAATAGCAATGGATACGGCATAGTCGGACGCTTAAGACTTAAGTCCTTTCTTAAAAGATTCCTAGACCTATTGACTGGCCGTCTACCTTACTCAATTGAGCAACCTGGTAATTTAAGATTATCTCATAACCAATGACTTCTCAATTAAAACAGGCAATAAATAAACGTTTAGCAACGCTTTGACATCGTGCGAATAAGTATTTATGGATTTTTAAAGATCTCTGAAGCTTGACATCAACCCCATCTCGCGCATTCATTAATTCAGGGAAAAGGTTTCACATAGCATGTATGATCGCGTCATAAAATGGTTTTACCAACTGATTCTCAACATCATAACGCAATCCACACGATTGCAATTAATGTTAACATTCACCGTAATATATACACATAATCGATAAATTACATATACTCTATAAACTTCATGAAATCGATAAACTTTATATGATCGATAAGCCTCATATAATTGATTAGTCATATATAATCGATAAACATATATAATCGATAGATTTCATACAGCAATCGATTATATAATGAATAAACTTCATATAATAAATAACTGTTCTATAATCAACAAACTTCATATAATCGGGAAACTTTATATAATCGATAAATTTCGTATAATCAATAAACTTTATATAATCAATAAACTTCATGTAATCGATAAACTTTATATAATCAATAGACGTCATGTAATCGATAATCTTTATATAATCGATAGACGACATATAATCGATAAACTATATATAATCGATAAACTATATATAATCGGTAAACTCTAAATAAATTTCATATAATCGATGAACTTCGTATAATCGATAACTTCAGATAATCAATACATTCCATGTAATCGATAAACTTTGCATAATAAATGAATTCCATATAATCGATAAACTTGATATACTCAATAAATTTCATATAATCGACAAACTATATAATCGATAAACTTTACATAGTAAATGAATTTCATATAATCAATAAACTATCTAATCGATAGACTTTAGTTCAGTACGACTAATATATAGATATGGTATCATTCAATTTACACTACAATTTCCTCAAATTACTGATAATCAGTTCGAATTCAATCTGAACGAACTATAGTCAATTATCAATAAACTTCATCGAAATTAACAATAAATAGGAAGAAGAGGAAACCCACCTCGAATCCAAGCTAAGAGACTCGTTCTAGGGTTTGGTCCGAGTCAGCCGCCTGATTCGGTTTTGTCCTGTAGCTCCACCGCCCCACACTGACAACGTTGAACCACCAAGACCACCACCAGGACGCCCAGTCACCGGCGGTTCGCGGGTGCTAGCGTCGGCCACCATGGCCGCCGGTTCTCTGTCTGCTCTGGTGGCTACTGGGGTTGAGAGGGAAATCACGGTGGGGTGGTCATGGGTTCCAAACCTTAGCTATGCCTCTCACTCTCTCTCTCTCTCCCCCCTTTTTGTTTTTGCAGGTGGCTCGTGTGGGGAGTGGGGCGGTCGGGGCCTCGCCGGCGCAAAGACGGCCAAACGCCGGCCCCCTTTCTCTTGCTTGGCCGTCGATCGGGGCAGGGGAACAACGGAACCGCCCCTCATGCCCCTGTTCCGCCCTTCGCAGAGAAGGGGCTTTGGCCCCTTTAATTTTTTTTCTTTTTTTTTGTTTTGGATAATTATCTCATCACATCGTAATTAATACGAGTTTATCCACTTGTCACATCATAAATTAATACGAGTTTATTCACTTGTCACATTATAATTTAATACCCAATGTTCGATTCAATAAATTGCAGGACTAGTCCTAAGGTTCGCCAGTCTAATAATATTCGGGAATCTACGCACTGTAATGCCCGATATAATCTTCCATAACAATAAAATAAGAAGAATATTCTTTTCATTAAAAACAGCACCTAAGCAGGCATGTCGATATTATTTCAATTTCTACCGATATATAATAGCGGAATAAGGGGATAAAATCGCGGGTGTTACAATCAAAAATTTAATGAAACATCTTCAACCAAAAATCATCCATAAAGCCTTGTGGAAATACAAACGAAGATGGAGGAAACAACTAGTATTCCTATACTCATGCTATGTATGGGTTATCTCATGAGTTTTAAATTGTAATAATTATCTATAAAATTACCACGGAAGATATGTCACAATTTTACAATTATAATTTGTTTGTAGTTTGATATTAAGATATAATATAAACCTATAACTTTTGCGCATCTAAAAAGTTTGTACGTATTAAAATAAGGTCATATGTCAAAAGGGAATCTATTCTTGACTTGGACTCTTGTGATCCATAAAATTGAATCCATTTGGACCTTTATTTGCAGTGATTTGATGTTGATATTATCTTGTGTATATGGAGCCATAATTATGATTGTATTGTATTTAAGTTCTCTAATATTATATATTTACATTTATATTATGCTCAAATAGATAGAAAAAATAATAATAATAAAAATTAAATATTTTATTATTTGTTGATAATAATAATAAAAATAGTAGTGTCTTTATATACAGTAAATAAGATATAGAATATGCGAATGTGATTGTATGTGTCTTTATAATATTGCACACTAGTTGCCACGTTTTGGATAAGTATTAGAAACGAAACATGCACAACATATTATCTATAATATAATTGATGCATTTATTTTATTACAATATAATATATTATTTTTGGTAATATTGGTAATGGTGTTAGAAATATGATATATTATGCACTATCATATATTGAACATTATTTTTTTTCTTTGAAAGAAAATCTTTCTAATTGTCATCAATTTTATAAAATCTTTTTTTGAGAAAGAAAATCTTCCATAAATAATTGACTTCAGTTTTTTTAACAAGAAAAAGGCAAAAACTATTAATTATTTTAGAAATTTTATGACAGTAACATGTGTCCAAAAATTAAGGAGATTTATTTTGTTTAATATATATAGATATATATAGATGACATGTTGAATACTAAACAAACAGGTACGTACACTTCCACGTGAAACAGTGCTTTGCCCTTTATAGCCCATGATTTCTGGGCAAAGCTGAATCAAAACCATTAGCCAAATCTACCCCTAATTGGCCTCAAGTAACATCAGAATTACGGATTGATTTTTATTCTCACAAATCAAACACCGGGCAGCTGAAACTAACGAAATTTCATGACATGGTATCTTTCTGATCGGACATCAAAGAAGTGTAATGGAGGAACAAGTCCTTGGATGCCAAACGAGTTGCGTTAACGTAATCTTGAGGACCATGGTTTGCGGCCCCAGGAAGCAAGATCCCTGTGAGCCTAAACACAATTAGTAGCCAACCCTCTTTGAAGTCACGCCCTGCTGTGTAGGGAATTATGAACCCTCTTATCACCTCAAAAACCGCATTTAGCCTTGCTAGTATGAAGTTGGCTATGAACCCAGCTATGTCTCTTAGCACCCATAGCCATTTCTCCAATACATTCCGTGCTTCCTGCTTTCTCTTCAATGTTGCTATTTCTTCTTCGACTATCTGTGTCATTATATTATACCACGTTAAAAAAGAAAAAAAAAAAAAAGGTTACATACATGATAATTTTTAGTGGTGGCAAAATAAGCAGGCTGATTTAGTTCACATACATGTATAATTTGTTCGAGAACCACAACTAAAAACTTAAACTGACAGTATGTTGAAGGCCAAGAGAGAATAAGATCTTTGCCAACCTTGCCACAATAGAGGCTGTTGAAGTGAATGCCTATCCCAAAGTGCTTGAACATCATAAAGCTATTATCGAAAGGAACCGCAGGCACTACATCATTAGCATAGACAATCCTGTAGTACTTGATATCATGCTCCCTCAATTTCTTCATCACAAATTTACCGAATTTTTCATCCCCAACCCTTGGTTGCCCATACGTATAAACACCCTCTAACCTATCTAGTAGCTTTCCCTCATCATGCATGGCCAAGATTGCTGGAAAAAGAATGGCAAGTGCAGCTCCTAAGCTATGGCCAGTCACGATAAATCTCGCCTTCTTGTTTTTTTTTATGATTTCCCTGAGCATTTCCCTAATAGTGTAGTAAGCTAGTGGAAACTTAGGATCTTGTTCAACTTCATTAGGCCAATACCCATCGTAATCTCCTGCAGGATGGTCGTTGTTACGATATTTTTTGAGACCTAAGGCTGTCATGAAACCCATATGAGCTTTTCCCACTCCTTTGAATTTGCACCACGATATGTCAAAATCGGTGCTCCAATCGTGCGCAACAAAAGGGGAGGTACCCCTGAAGGACACGATGATCGTATCATTTTCTGGACCTCTCTCCTGGAAGATGAATGCTTGTGTTGCCATTATCTCCTGGAATTCTGTAGTCAAAATTAGGCAATAATCCATGAGCAAGTGATTAATTAACCATAAGCAAATTAAAAGTACTGCCGTAATTGTCTTTTTTGGTTGCTGGAGTTGAAGGCTTATAAATTAGATTAAGACATATCTTACCGTTGTAGAAATCATAGAATCCCATGAATTCCATCTGCATGCATATGTGAAAGTTCGTTAAAACACATACGCATTAATGTAGAGTAATTTTTATGAAAAAGCCAAAAATCCATCAGCAAAAAGGTATAAGAACAGCTAAGTTCAAATGAAGCTTAATTTCTTTCATTTTTGCTTGGATATTTTCTGTGATTTTATATTTAATTACTTCATCCAGCCGTGTGATAGCCCTTAAACAAGTCTTAACTTCACTAATCACTACATATGTTGGGAAATCTAGGGAGAGAAAACGGTCAGGTGGAAATTATATGTGATAAAAAATTATAAATCCAACCATATAATTCTGTCATTAAACCGCCTGCTTGACTAAATCTAAGAGTAGTTCACCAAACGCATCGTTAGTTACAATGCAAGAGTAGGCATTCTATCGGTACACTTGGAAATATAAGCTCCCCATCTCATTTATGTATATTTTTTAGAATGTAATTGTCATATTTTTTTAAAATATTTTTTCACTGATATGTACTAAAGAAGTATATACTCATAAGAGTATGATATAGATATCGGAATGGGTGGCTAGCACGGTATTAGTGTATTAGCCTGTAAGGGAATAGCGTGGAAGTGAACCTGTAGTTAATTAAGCAAGTAATATTCTTAAGTTGAAAAGACAGATGAGAACATCAGAATTTTAAATAGATGGCGTTAATTACACACCTTCCAGTGATCAGAAACCACAGATTTGATGACATTTTGATTCTCATAGGCTAACTTGGATGCCATCATTGTAAGTGCAGGATAATATCTCCCATCTCCATGCTCTATTTTTCTGTCCAACTCTGTCCTCGAGTCAAGATGTCCCAGGAATGAGAAATAACTGGCTGACTTTTTATCTACATTACCACGATGTATAACCGATGTTACTAATCAAAATGTTGAGTTTTAATACAATAGCTTACATCACACGTGATTTAATCGACTAGCTAGTAGCTAGTATCAAAAATTGATCAAAATATGAACTCTAGTGAGTTTAGCTGAAAGAGTTTTTGTACATCAGCAAGTGTTAGAAAATAGAATAACATGTACCTTTGAAAGGGTTAAGGACGGCCTCAAGAAAGTGACCCAATATGCTCAAGGGCTTGGAGATGTGACTGAGCAAAACTTGAATCGCCAAAGAGAGATAAATAATGAATCTATGGAGGTGTTTATTCTCTTTTTCTTGAGGAATGTTGTGATAAATTAGACTACTATCTTTGATGTAGCCACCAAATAACAATTGAAACCCGAGTTTTCTAAAGGTAACATTTTTGTTATTGAGATGCAAAAACTTATTTGTATGGGTGTCAAAATCTTTAGTAACCATATTGTCTAATATGATTAACAACCTGGATGATGTAGAAGACTAATTAAAGAGGGGTTTTGGCTCAATAAAGGAGGCAATTGTAGGTAGTGAAGGATTTGTTATTTGGGGTGTATGACGCTTGGCTGAGAGCGCACACATATTTATAAGCCCTCCAAAGGTTTCACATTATTTCACAGTGCAAAGAATTTTACTTGACTGGTGAAATTCAAGAGTATGATTGCGAACTCGATGCAAAGAATTTTACCATGTCACATGTTAAATTTAGAGATGGGCCCCTCTACGTGGTTTGTCCTTTTACCTTCCTCTCCCTGTTGTCCCCCCTTGAGAAAAGTCTCTCTCTCTGTTTTTTTCCCTTTTTTGGTAGGACCTTAACTCATTTAAGAAAGACATTTTTTCAAAGCAAATATATGTGCCAACTTATTAAACTTATAAAACTTTTTGTAGCTTATATTTTGTCAATTACTCATTGAAAATTTACTTGCTATCGCTCTATAATAACAAATTGTTGACTAAACTTGACAAATATATCATTCGATAATTTCATGTTGGGTTATACTTAATTGGGTCAAATAAATTCAATTCATTTTTTATTTTGAATCGGGCCATTTTAAGTTCGGGTTGACCTCGGACAACTCGATTTTTTGGCCCAATTCGTGCAAAGAAAAATATGTTTGTAACAAAATGTTCAGGTTGGATTGGTTTGTTCCGTTTAGGTTAATTTGGCTTAATTTGGTTCAATTTTGGGTTAATTATTTCGAGCATAGAGTCGAGTACGGATTTAGTCATTTAGTTCTGGTTTCGGCTTTTTGGCCAATTTTGCTAGGTATATTGTTGACCATAGATATATCAAAGTGACATAAACTGCTTATCATAGTATTAGAATTTAAAAGCATCTAGGAATGTGATATTTCTAAAAAGAGGTAAATACGTGTAGAAAGTTATACTGGTCACCATAAACTAAAAGATCCCGACTGTGCACATGTCCTCAATAAATCGATCTCAACCATTATTTTTCTATGTGTTAGGAAAAATATTAGAGCAACAACAATAGCGGAAGCGATAGGATGAGTTAGAGATTCAGAAATCAAGTGAATAACAGAAAACAGAAATAAGAAGACAAGAGCTTTAACGTGGAAAACCCAATCGGGAAAAACCACGGACGGCGACAGCACACCGACAAATTTCACTATGAGCAGAGTAGTACACCACAATCACTTCAGTGATTAAGAGCAGAATTACAATACTCTCAATTGTATTCTCTCACAAATAACCTCACTCTCTCAATGTGTTTTCTATACTGGAGTGTTTTGAAACAAGGCCCTAGACCCCCTTTATATAGGGTCTGTGAGGTAGGGTTTCCCCTTGAAAACCCTAGCTGCCGCCTTCCAAAAACCGTCACCAAAGCGCAACCCTAGCCGCCACTTTAAGGCGGCAGAAAATTTCCCGTGGCACGGTCGTGCCAGGGCGGCACGGTCGTGCCGTGCCATGTGGCACGACCGTGCCACATGGCACGGGCACACCGTGTCACTTCTCTGTCTGCTCTGTTCTTCGGTCTTCTGTGTCGCGCACGCCCGTGCCTATGCAGCATGGTCACCCCGTGCCTAAACCCGAGATTTTGGGCCATAAAACCCAACACTATGCATAATAATAATTGAATTAAAAATCAATTTTTAAAAACAAAAATTATATGTATAATAATATTGTTGGGTGTGTTTTCGATGAGAAGCACCCAAATCCATTGTTCCGGCATTGAGTGGTTTTCTATAGCATAGCATCTCATATATACTCCCCAGTGATCATGAATGGTGCCTGAACCACAACCTCTAGAGAATGGCAAGTCAGAGCCGACAGAGAGAGAGAGAGTTAATTTGCTTTTTTTCACCGATAACACTAAATGAGTCGGCAAAATCCATAGAAACCTGAGATTTTTTGCCACAAGAAATGGTGTTATGGGGACTACATTTTCTATAGTAGGGTCATTAGGCTAGTTAGAAACAAAGAGGGTGGCAATCACACCAGCCTTTAGTCGATTATACTTTTGTATTTTTATAAATATGTTTTATGTTCAAAAAATAATTTTGATTAAGTTAGAACCCAAAATAAATAAATAAATAAATGACTGATGATATATATATATATATATATATATATATATATATATATATATATATATATAGATATATATATATATATATATAAAATCTGTTCATGGTTCAAATTATACCATTGATAATGATTGTCATACAGTAATGACTATTATAACTGCATCTATTAGCTAGGTCATTAGAGTTTTTCCAGCGGTTACTTCGCGAGGAAAAATGGAGGAGAGAGAAAGGGGGTGAAGTTAGGGGAGTTCTCCAATGGTTACCTCGAGGCAAGGGTCGGGGTTCGTGGGGAGGCTCGTGAAGATGAGCCGGTTCACAGGGGCCTTTTGCTTGCTTTTTTATTTTTTTAATATTTTTAGTTAGTTTTTTTAATTCTAAAAATAATGTTGTGTATCATAAATAAGGTTCATGAGTATTATTTATTTGGTGAGTCAAAGTGAGGAAACTTTCATTGAAGAGAGGGAGGACTATGAGCAAAAAAATTAACTCACAAATTGATGTGGTAGAAACAGACGTCCACTGATGTACCAAAAAAATAACTTACCATTAAAAATGCTCTTAACAAATATTAGTTGTTTTTTTTTGGGGGGGATGATGCATATTTATGTGAACAATCTGGCTTGATTGCCTGAGGCGGGTACTTCACAGTAGATCAATCATTGAGCATAATGCCAAAATACATGAGGTTAGGCATAGATAGACCCACTCACTGTCATCGCACTTATCTTCGCAAATTTTATTTTATTTTATTCCCCCCCATGCATATCACACTTGAATTTCCACCTATTTTCTGATACCACCGTGTGTGCTTGTTCATAGCATTAGGGTTTAATTTTCCTGACTTCGGCCTTTTTTGAATTTGGTGGACGGAGAGACTGCAAACAGCCCTCTTATCAAACCAGTCAAATTTTTTCATTTGTTTTTATTGTTGGTAATATTATTCTATAAATATTGACCAATTTATAGATAAAAATTATATAAGATTAACAAGCGTCAAGTGTACCGATAAAAACTACCCACAACATTACTTATGTATCAATAGTCGTTTATTTCTTATTAAAAAATTAAAAAAACACTGTTTTTTTTTAAAAAAAAGAATATGAAAGTTGCAAGGAGTGGGGACCCAGGCCCACTGCTGATGGAAATATTATAAGATTACCGTTCCCACTAAATCCAAAAAAAAAAATTCAAACCCACATTTTTATCTAGGAGAATTTTATTTTTTACTTTATTTGGCAAACAAGATTCACAAGGCCAGAGAGGAACCGTGGTAACACTGCCGTCCGTGACTGAGCATGTGTTTGGCATTGCAAGTTAAAAGAATCTCTCTCCTGTGGGAACTGTACGTTTTTTTTTTTGGTTCAAATCAATTAAGCTGCAGACTTGCAGGCCGCAACCATATTATTAACTTAATCAATGGAGATTCTACCTTAATTATTTTTTATTGCATCTACTATAGTTAAGTGTCATGTAAACCGTTGATATTTGAAAAAGCAATCTTATTCGTTCCCTTTTTTTTTGAGTTACTTATTATAATCCAAATATTTGTCCATAATTGATTTTTTTTCCCAACTACAGCGATTGAATTTATAAGCAGTCGTTGATTTTAAACTGATTATCTATGCCTTTGATTGAAATTTGAGTAAGCTCCTATTATCGAGTACTGGTAACCGGTTCTCTGTTTCCTCAATCTACTGAGCCCACAACTCTCCCATAATTCCCTCTGACTCTACTTACTCCTCTCTCTCTCTCTCTCTTATTCATCTCCCAAGCTTCCCATCTCTATTTGAACCTAAAGGCTTCAATTCTTAACATGCTACATGAATTTTATGAGAATCGAAAAAGTAAACAATTATATTTGAAAAAAAAAAGGAGGAGAGGAAAAGTTGCAGTGAACCACCATCGACGACTTCAAAAGTCTGTTACCGCTAATGACGATAGCACCGTCAACCATGGTGGCTTTGTCAAGGCTAGGCCAGTTCTAACAAGCTAAAACTTATTGGTTCAAGTTTAATTTGTTCCTCATCGGCCTCTCGCTATGATTGTCACTGGATTCAAGTTTTACTTATTAGGCTCCATTTGTGTCTTGAAAAATTTGGTAAAAAGAAAAAAATTGAGAAATTAATTTTTTTTCTTATGTTTGGTTTTAAAAAAGTCGCAAAAAAAAATATGAAGGAAAATTAGATGGATAAATTTAGAAACAAATGATGAAATTTTCCTCATAAACTTGTGAGTAAAGTTTGGGAAAAGTTTTCAAAAAAATTTCTAACGTCCTCCAACCTTGTAGTGCTTAGATGATATTAACATGATTTAAGTAATTCATCAATATTCAAATTTGTTATCCAGATTCATGTATTTTTTTTCAATCCAAACCAGAGGAAAAAAAACTCTCCCTACTTTTTACCTTTAACTTTTGTTTTCCATCAAATTTTTTAAGGACCAAACGGAACCTTAAATTTTATATAAGATCTTTTAAATTTCATGAGTTTTATTAATAATTTTTGCAACCAAGGAAACAAAATCCAAATGTTCATTGAAAAGCTAGAATTAACATTAAGAAAAAAAAATAAAACCCAAAATTATGTTTTTTTCGTTGTTCGTGAATTTGCCAGATGGTGATTAAACAAATTGCTATTTGTTATACTGGAAAAAGCACGAGTAGATCGGCAGGGAGATTAACAAACTCGACATTGCTAAAAGCGACAGTGCTCATTCCATCCTTTCTTTATCGCTTAAAATCAAACTGTTATGTTGAACTGACCTTTGTGGACTCTCTGTTTTGGCTCTCATTACCATATTTCTTAAGTTTTGCTTATGTTCACATGTGTAGAACAACCTAGATCAATGGTTATCCCATAAACTCTTCATCAGACCCTCCCTATAAACAAATGATATGTAATTTCAGAGGTTCACTGTCAAGAAATTTATACCAAAAAAAAAGAGAAAATTACATAAGAAATAGCAATTTTTTTCCCACGCTAAGATTTACCAACAAGAATTTCAAAGGATGAAGAAGAGTCATGGAGCAAATTTTTTTGTGCCCATTAAATTCTGGTTAACCACAAAATTTCAGATTCAATGACTATGACCTTTGAGCAACCTAACAAAGAGCTATAGAGATAGGAATGTTTCAGCTGTAGAGAAGGACAACCAAGCAAAGGAAACTATGAGATAGAAAGTGGGAATTATGGAAGAGAGAGAAAAGAGAATCAACTTGTATAATAGGTTGCAGGTAACCAATTGCAATGATTGAGATCTCTTCCATTCACATCAAGGACCAAGACTTTTCAATTATATGGTGTTGTTTTTATTGGGGAATAAGAGTTGGTAATGGATGAAATTAATTAAGATTAATAGATGTAGATTGAAATAAATTGAAGTGGATATTTTTTTATTGAAGTAGATTGAAATTGATTGAAGTAGGTTAAAGTGAGTTGAAATTTGGTAAAGTTGATTGAATTTTTTTTTGTAAAATAGATAGGAGTTGGTTAAAATAGTAAAAAGTTGGTTGAAATGATTTGAAGTTGGTTGAGGTTGATAAATTTAGATTTACCAACGAAAAGAATAAGGCCATAGTAGTTGAAAATATTTTCAACTATGGTAGAATTTTACATTATAACTAGTTATCATCAACTAATTACCTCCTCATTTTTTTCTCTTCGTTCTTTTGATTCTGCTCCCTTTTTTCGGGTGTATCACCCCACTTTCTTCTATAGGTGTGTGCAATTCCACCCTTTTTCTTTCTATTAAGGCTCTTGTTTTTTGATTGGTAAATTCAAAATTCCCAACCTAAATCCAAAGTTTTGTTTATGTTCACATGTTTGGAACAACCTAAATCAATGGTTACCCCATAAACTCTTCACCAGAACCTCCCCATAAACAAATGATATGTAATTTCAGAGGTTCACTATGAAGAAATTTATAACAAAAAAAGAGAAAATTACATAAGAAATAACAATTTTTTTCCTACACTCCTATTCTTTTCGTATGTCATTTTAGATTTACCAACCTATACTCACTTCAACTCACTTCAATCAACCTCAATCCACTTCAACTAACCTTAACCAACCTCAATCCACTTCAACCAACCTCAATCAACCTCAACCCATTTCAACCAACTTCAACCCACCCGTTCATAAATTTAATAATTTGTAAAATGTCATATGAGATTTAATTATTTTTACAAAGTAGTATGATTTAAAAATGGTAAAAATTTATAAGTAGCTTGGGGTAGGTAAAAGGGTGAAGTAGGTGGGTTGAGGTGAGTTAAGGTCAGTTGAAGTAGGTAGAATTTTTTTAATGTCATAAATTGAATTTTAGTTGATAGTGGAAGTGAGTTGAAGTAGGTTGAAGTGGATTTAGGTTGGTATTTTCAAATTTACCCATGAAAAAAGACATATATATAAAAGGTTGTCATCAATGAATTTTGTAACCCAAATCGTTAAAAATAATTGACACGTTGTGTCGGCCTCCAATTCCCAGAAAAATAGTTACAAAATTATAAATTACCATTCAGCGAAAAAATGCACTAAAAATTACAATAACTTCATCAATTATCACACATAATTACATTCTCATTATTTTAACTCACTTCAACCCATCACAAAAAAAAAATATATCAACTTCAACCTACTTCAATATACTTTAACCTAATTCAACCTACTTCAACCCACCTTAAAAAATATCAACTTTAACCCACCTCAATCCACCTTAATCAACCTCAATTCACTTTAACTTTTTTATCCATTCTCATTTACCCACGAAAAAAACAGGCCTACTAGCAAAATTTTCAAAGGATGAAGAAGAGTCATGGAGCAATTTTTTTTGTGCCCATTAAATTCTGGTTAACCACAAAATTTCAGATTCAATGACTATGACTTTGAGCAAACTAACAGAGAGCTGTAGAGATAGGGATGTTTCAGCTTTTGAGAAGGACAACCAAGCAAAGGAAACTATGCGGTAGAAAGTGGGAATTAAGGAAGAGAGAGAAAAGAGAATCAGCTTGCACAATAGGTTGCAGGTAACCAATTGCAATGATTGAGATCTCTTCCATTTACATCAAGGACCAAGACTTTTCAATTATATGTTCTGTTCTTTTTGTTGGAGAATAAGAGTTAGTAATAGATGAAATTGATTAAGATTAATAGATGTGGATTGAAATAAATTGAAGTGGATATTTTTTTATTGAAGTAGATTGAAGTTGATTGAAGTAGGTTAAAGTGAGTTGAAATTTGGTAAAGTTGATTGAATTTTTTTTTGTAAAATAGATAGGAGTTGGTTAAAATAGTAAAAAGTTGGTTGAAGTTGGTTGAAATGGTTTGAAGTTGGTTGAGGTTGATAAATTTAGATTTACCAACGAAAAGAATAGGGCCATAGTAGTTGAAAATATTTTCAACTATGGTAGAATTTTACATTATAACTAGTTATCATCAATTAATTACCTCCTCATTTTTTTCTCTTCGTTCTTTTGATTATGCTCCCTTTTTTCGGGTGTATCACCCCACTTTTTTCTATAGGTGTGTGCAATTCCACCCTTTTTCTTTCTATTAAGGCTCTTGTTTTTTGATTGGTAAATCCAAAATTCCCAACCTAAATCCAAAGTTTTGTTTATGTTCACATGTTTGGAACAACCTAAATCAATGGTTACCCCATAAACTCTTCGCCAGAACCTTCCCATAAACAAATGATATGTAATTTCAGAGGTTTACTGTGAAGAAATTTATAACAAAAAAAGAGAAAATTACATAAGAAATAACAATTTTTTTTCCTACACTCCTATTCTTTTCGTATGTCATTTTAGATTTACCAACCTATACTCACTTCAACCTACTTCAACTCACTTCAATCAACCTCAATCCACTTCAACTAACCTTAACCAACCTCAACCCACTTCAACCAACCTCAATCAACCTCAACCCACTTCAACCAACTTCAACCCACCCGTTCATAAATTTAATAATTTGTAAAATGTCATGTGAGATTTAATTATTTTTACAAAGTAGTATGATTTGAAAATGGTGAAAATTTATAAATAACTTGAGGTAGGTAAAAGGGTGAAGTAGGTGGGTTGAGGTGAGTTAAGGTCAATTGAAGTAGGTAGAATTTTTTTAATGTCATAAATTGAACTTTAGTTGATAGTGGAAGTGAGTTGAAGTAGGTTGAAGTGGATTTAGGTTGGTATTTTCAAATTTACCCATGAAAAAAGGCATATATATAAAAGGTTGTCATCAATAAATTTTGTAACCCAAATCGTTAAAAATAATTGACACGTTGTGCCGGCCTCCAATTTTCAGAAAAATAGTTATAAAATTATAAATTACCATTCAGCGAAAAAATGCACTAAAAATTACAATAACTTCATCAATTATCACACATAATTACATTCTCATTATTTTAACTCACTTCAACCCATCACAAAAAAAATATATCAACTTCAATCCACTTCAATATACTTTAACCCATTTCAATCTACTTCAACTCACCTTAAAAAATATCAACTTAATCCACCTCAATCCACCTTAATCAACCTTAATTCACTTTAACTTTTTTATCCATTCTCATTTACCCACCAAAAAAACAGGCCTACCAGCAAAATTTTCAAAGGATGAAGAAGAGTCATGGAGCAATTTTTTTTGTGCCCATTAAATTCTGGTTAACCACAAAATTTCAGATTCAATGACTATGACTTTGAGCAAACTAACAAAGAGCTGTAGAGATTGGGATGTTTCAGCTTTTGAGAAGGACAACCAAGCAAAGGAAACTATGAGGTAGAAAGTGGGAATTATGGAAGAGAGAGAAAAGAGAATCAGCTTGTACAATAGATTGCAGGTAACCAATTGCAATGATTGAGATCTCTTCCATTCACATCAAGGACCAAGACTTTTCAATTATAAATTCTGTTCTTTTTGTTGAAAAATATGAGTTAGTAATAGATAAAATTGATTAAAATTAATAGATGTAGATTAAAATAAATTGAAGTGGATATTTTTTTGTTGAAGTGGATTGAAGTTGATTGAAGTAGATTGAAGTGAGTTGAAGTTGGGTGAAGTGGTTGAGTTTTTTCTTGTATGATGGGTAGGAGTTAGTTAAAATATTAGAAAGTGGGTTGAAATTGATTGAAGTTGATAAATTTAGATTTACCAATGAAAAGAATAGGACCATAGTAGTTGAAAACATTTTCAACTATGGTAGAATTTTACATTTTAACTAGTTATCATCAACCAATTACCTTCTCATTTTTTTCTCTTCGTTCTTTTGATTCTGCTCCCTTTTTTCGGGCGTATCACCCCGCTTTCTTCTATAGGTGTGTGCAACTCCACCCTTTTTCTTTCTATTAAGGCCCTTGTTTTTTTCGCTGGCAAATCCAAGATTCCCAACCTTAACCAACTTCAACCCACATCAACCCACATCAACCCACTTTACGAATTTCAATTTAAAAAAATACCAACTTTAAACAACTTCAATCAATTTCAACCCACTTTTTACTATTTTAACCAACTTTTACCCATTATATAAAAAAAATTTAACTCACTTCAACCAACTTTAACTAACTTCAACCTATTTCAACCAATTTCAACCCACTTCAACCACTTCAACAAAAAAATATCTACCTACTTCAACTCGCTTCAACCAATCTCAACCAACTTCACCAATTTACCAACCCATACTTCCCAACGAAAAGAACATGCCCTAAATCTCTTCATTTTCTTATTTCCATGATTCAGAATTTCTCTTTATTTCTATTAAAACTACTAGAACAATAATTTTGACAGAGATGGAGAGGAATTTTGTGTGGTAAGAGTGCTTGGGGTTACTGATTTTGCAATGTTGAAAAGTCGTTGGATGTGAAGCGTTAGAAGTTAAGGACATACTTTAGTGCAGAAGTATAGAAATCTTTTGCTCGGTAATTGCCGACGTAGTGTTGAGTTAGGACTGATGGTGGCTACTAGAATCATCGTTGTTGTCACGCTCCAAACTTGATCCCAGTAATCAACGTGAAAGAGCATAGAGAATATTCTTATGGAGATGTTGTGTTTAAGTGCAGTATTTGTTCCCATGATCTGATCTCTTATCAATAATAGCACTAAACTTTACAAACTGATCAGATAGTTAATTCAAGATTAATACGTGATTAATCAACTTGTGATAACCCACTTAATGTGGTGATGAAGGTGACTGTTGCACTCAGTCAACAACTCCTACTCGGTTACATAGACCACAAATTGCATATCTTTCTGCCAACACATCTGTTCACGTCTTATACTAAGAATGTGGTGTGCGATCAAAAACAAACTAGTAGCGTTATATTAAGTCACCACCTAACTAACATAACACTTTCATATGAAAAAAGATATCCCGAATCATTCATAACATCACTGGTGGCATACACTATCCCTTTATGGCTATCGATATATCAAATGATTATATAGTAAATATGATCACCCGGACTTGATGTGGTCATGGAAACATATTCTTACATAGATAATTAAGATAGTCCGTCTTAGCTTAACTGCTTTAATTTCCTAACCACTAGGCTGTATACATCTTAACCCTTGGAAACCACATTAAAGTAGCAACACCAAGCTTTGGTTTCATATCATAACTCTAAGTCAAGGAATACCACAAATAGAAGTCACAGAGTGACAAGGAAAGGGAATTCACTTGTCACTCTCCAAGCATGTCGACATTTAGCACACAAAATATGAGAGCGTGTTTGTCATGGCATGCATAACTCCCACTAACTTGGGTGTATCACTCTTCTATGCCATGAGAATTGCAAGTCTGACTTTTACGAAAAAAACCAACCTGAGCCACTAGATCAACATACCTAATATTAACCTTGGCATTCAAGATTTGGCTATAAGCCTTCAATATGAGATCATTGTATTTCATACTCGACTTTCAAAAGTCTCATCTTAGACTTACTAAGGCAATTACTAGATATTATCACTTATCATTCATACAACACAAGTATAATGTTAATTCAGTATATCACACATCCAGTATTAATATTGAAAAGACTCATCCTGCCCACTACTACACACAATAACACACCCAATGTTAATATTGAAAAATAGTAATGAATTTTCCCTCATTGACCCTTATAAAAATCTAATTATGAATTATATTTTAATTTTGAAGAAAATAAAATGAGAAAATTTGGTAAAATGTATGCTATGCTAGCTAGGCGATCCATAGGAAAGAATCAATGATCAAGGAAAAAATACGTAATTTTTTTTGAGACATAAAGCTGTCATGAAACCCATATGTATGAGTTTTTTCATTCCCTTGAACTTGGCTTGCACCATGAGAGATCAAAATAGGTGCTACAATTCCAATTGTCTGCACTGAAAGGTGAGATGCCCCTAAAGGCCACCATCATTGTTCCTGAAAGGTTCTGTTGCCATTTTCTCTTGACAGTTCTATACCAAAAAGTAATATGATATACATTTTGCCACATGTATTAAATTGAAAAAATATAGCATAACTGAATAGTGGAAGATACTACTACATATAAATTGTGTAAAATAACCCTTTTAACTATAGGTATTTTACAATTATAAAATCATGGGTATCATATGTCTTCATAAATTTGATTCAATTCGGGTATCATTTGCACTCATCGTTGTCGGTGTAGGCGACGAATGCTAAAATTTATAATTGTTAATTAATCATAACTATTAAAAATTTAGATATTTTAAACCATACAATACTAATTTAGGCTAAAGTAAAACACTTAATAAAGTGTCTTGTGGTAAGACATACACTATCACCCAATTAAAAAGTACAATGATATACAGACCAAAAGCTAGCAGATAATTAATGTATGAGTTACTGATTGAATATTGCTGCTATTATACTTGTGGTTACCTATTGGAATGGAACCATTACAAATTATGTGAGGTACATATATACATTTCTTATCATTTTATAAAATACAGAAGCTGAATCTCATCTGCATACATGAAAATTTAAAATTTGATAGACGTAATAGCCTGACCCTAAATCATGTTTATTTATTTAATTAAGCCATGTTATTAATTTTTCATATTTATTTTTCTCGTGTAATCATCCCGGATTGGGAGAATTTAATTTTGCGCCCCACCTTGCAATTCAAATTTCATTTACCGTACTAATTTTAGGAAAATTGATAGTAAGCCTCGATAATTATTATTTAAAAGATTAAATTATTTTTCATATTATTATATTTAATTTCGAGCTTCGGAAAAACAAATTTAATTAATCGCACTTGGTTTGACCTTTTTCCCCCCCAACCCCAGCTCATTTAAGGCCAATTTTGGCCCAACAAGTTTCGAATTTATCTGTTTAGCTAATTACCATCATTACTCCTAATTTTCATTAGTAAGAGATATTTTGGAGGATAAAATCTCAGCCAAGTCTTTTGCTTTGCCTTCATTTCATTTCTAGCCAAGTAAAATGCATAAACCAACTAAGCAAGTAAGACCATCTTCTTCCTCCTCCACCTCCTCCTCCATGGCTGACCTCTACCCAACCTGCTGCCGCCATCTTCTGCCACCAGCCAGGGCTGCTGCTAGCCATCCTCACTACCACAACACCACCAGCTGCCACCCCCTCAACCACCACTAGCACCAAATACAATACCACCTTCACATCTTCTTATATTCAAGCTTAAGTGAGGTAATCTTTAAATCCAACTTCATTTAGTTCTTGGTTTTATGTTAGTTTTGATCATGAATCATGTTGTTTTGATGCAATCAAGAATTATTTTGATGTTTTATTGGTTGGATCATCTTGAAAACAAGTGATGTTTGAAGTTGTTCATGATCATGCAAGTTTAGGTGGTGATGATAGATTTTGATTGTTTTAAATGAGATTTTGTGATCTTTGGTATTGATAATGAATATCAAGATATTTATGTTCATTTAGATGAGTTAAAGAGTGATTTTAGTGGGTGTTTATGTGAAGAAAAGATTGAAAATATGTGAGTAAGAGCTGAGAAACAGACCTGAAATAGGGGCCACTTCGGGAATTAACTGGTACTATTTGGCACATCAAAAAACTGTGATTTTTAGTGTAGTGATATCCTGATGAGTTAGCTTTCAATAGGCTCTATAATTACTCAATTTTGAGTTGTGTGGACAAAGTTATGATCAATTTACTGAAGACTACACAGAATGCATCGAAACTGGGAGCATATTTGAACAGGAGAATTTACGGAAAAATTGGTACTGATTGGGGCATTGAAAAATTGTGATTTTTGGTGTGTGGATAGATCAATGAGTTAAATTTCACATGCCTTTCGAATCACCTTAATTCGAGTTCTGTGGAAAAATTTATGGTTGTTTTGCTACAATTACGCAAATTAGACCGAAGTTGTGCACGGTTGTGTTCTAGCCCAATTTTAGGGACTTTACTATGTGAATCATGTTTTGTGTCATTAATAAACTTTTTATAGGACTTCCTAAGCTTTATGTATTGGGGTTTTATATCTCAATTGGAGGTCGGGAGTGAAAGATATGGATTTTCTAATGCAGACCATTAAACGGTAATATGAGTGAATACAGAAACCGTGACATTTGGAAATATTTTCAGAAGTTTCTATATAATTATGGATATTGCAAGGAAATTACAAAGTGTAGTGAGTTCAACAAGTTTGATTATGTATAGAAGCTTACTTGGGTTTGAAAACCGAGTTAAGTGAGCATGAAAATGAAATTTGAGAAGTGGGCACAGTAATAACTCAAATTAGTGTCTATCAGATCAACTGAGGTTATTTGAGCTTTTTATGAACCTCACAACACCTCTCATGGTATTGAACCTTTTATTATCCATTTCAGAGGCATTAACCATTCTATTATCCTTTTGAGAAGTATCACACCTTCCACTATCCATTTCAAAAATATCAGAAACCCATATTTCATTTATATCGATTAAAATCTTTTTATTATTACCTCAATCATTTCCATTTGGTCTATTTTGCTTCAATTTGTTATATTTCAAGTTCGATAACCCTAACTGATTTATTATTCAGTTCATTTTGCTTTAACTTGTCTTATATTGGATTATTGGAATTGTAGAAGTCTTTTTAAATAAATCAATTTCCATTAAAGTTACAAATTATGTTAGTGAATATGGTTTACTAACTACATTTGCCTATAATTATATTTTTTTAGCAGAATCGGAGACTCGTCTATCGTTTTCAATGTGCATAAGTATTATCAAGTGAAATATCTTTTTAAAGACTTCAGGTACGTCCATTGCCTGTATCTTTAGAAATCCGAGTGTATTTATCAACGTTATCATGTTTTGGTAAGTACATTAATAAATCAGTTTACACAGTGATTATCAGTTAATTGGCGACCCCGTCCGTTATCATCTATAGGGCATTCGCCCTTCAGTTACCCGCGCGGTTTCAGGCCAGGTCCCCCATCAACTTGGCAGGTGTACACCTATCCATAGATCGTAATAGTATTAAGGGGTTCACTATCAGATAATAAGTAGCAATGCAATTTTATATTCATCTCATTCACTGTTTTAACTTAAATTGAATTGCAAAGCGGCCGCTCAAGCAATTTATTCAGATATCATTTAACAATTCAGGAGTACATGTACTGAGATTCGGCTCACAGTTCGAAATATTTTTCATGTTTTGTTTTAGGCAAATGCTCAGAGAATTGCCCTCATGCTAACAAATCAGTTGAAGAGAATAAGTGAAGTAAGAAAATCCGGATGGATCAGAAATAATGCAGTATATGCATATTTTAAAGTTATATATTAAATTCTTCAGTGGATGGAGATACAGATTACATGGTGAATTGATTTTACTATAGCGTAAAAACCTTATATTGGTTAACAGTTTATTATATATGGATTGATCAGGTGTGTATGTATATGTTTGAGGTTATGCTTAACTATGTTATTTGTAGTATTCATGTTTCAAGCCTTATCCTTTTTGGACGGCGGTTACGCCCCTATCATTGGGTTTATCAGATTATAATTGAGGGATTATTAAGGAAAATACAAATAGTGAATCATGTTTAATTTGGGGGCGTTACAATAGAGCATCCTAAAATAATGAAAGAAAACTGGGAACAAATACACGTGTGATATTTGATCAGCTCAGAGCTACTACATCTTCATTGTTTAATTTTATGAATCCTTTAATTTGTTCAAACATTAACTATTTATTTCATTGTGTTGGCTAACTAGGCTGATCATTCTCGCTTAAAAGTCTCCATAGGGAACTCAACAGTTAGTTATCTAATTGTAAATGGCATTGAATTCATTGCTGTTAAATTTTTATATTAATTGGGCTTTCAACAATGAGTCATGCATATAAGTTTAAATGAGGTTTCATCCCAAAATCAATTGGCATTGGGTGGAATAACTCACAAGCTTATATACATATTCAAACCCTTTAATTTTATCAATGTGGGACAACACCCACTATCATACTCCAACATTGCTTCTTCCGCCCCTGACTTTTAGCTTTGCGAGGGTTCTTCTTGAGTCCTGACGTCCCAGGAGCGAGAAATAGCCCTGAATATTCAATTCTTATCTGTTTACATGCAAGATTCAGATATGCAATGTTATTAATCAAAATTACTAAAATTCAGTATCTTGTTTGATATTTCATTTCTGCAACCAAAGAAAGATTTATGTGGCAAAAATCAGTGAAATAATTAGAGTTAAAAGTTAGTTTAGCTAAGAAAGTCTTTGTAATTGGCACCCCAAAATCTAATTACTTGTACCTGTACCACAGTCAAAATTAGAAAGTGCTCGAGAACGACACCCAGTAAGAACCAAGAGAGAGATATAAATGATGAGCCTATTATGGAGGCCTTGGATCTGTTTCTCCTTGGGCCTTAGGATCAATGTTGTGAATTGTGATAAACAAAATTACTCTCACGAATGGCACAACCGAATAACATATGGAAACCCAGGTTTTCAAAGGCAGCATTCTTATCAAGACACACACACTACACTCTTTTCAATTTGATTCTATCTTAATTTTTTCGGGTTCTATTTAGCTAAAAAATATATTTGATTAGATTTTCTTTTTACCTCATTGTAAGTGAATTTTTCTTTCCAATTCTTCATAGCTCCTCTCTCTTAATATATTTTCACTTTTTCTAACTAGGTGGTTTAAATGGCATGCAATATAATTATGTAAGGCTGATTAATTTCAACTGTTCTGTTACTTTTTCTTGAGGGGATTAATATCTATTAGATTTAGAAGTTATTAAAAATTTGCAAGCTCATTTTAATTGATGTAAGCAACTGTGATATTATTTTAAACTTTTTGTGTTCTTAATTAAAATTTACAGATTTCATTCGTACAATATTTGAAATTGAGCAACTCTCTAATCATTACTCGCTTAACGTTTTATGCAAGCATGAAAGTATAAAGATTTATGTTATACTATAACACAATGCATCAATTAGTGTATAACTTTTACTTTAGCTATTTTACCCTTACTATTAAAACTATTTTACTTCTACTCTTAGCTAAAACTGGGTAGAAATCATTAAACTAACAAAGATAAATGAGTCAAAATTAAACTGAGGAAAAAAAGGGATGGTGAAACATATTTATCTTAATTTCCATCAAAAATTAGGAAAACATAAAATGTCTCCGCATTCCCATTGGCCGCCACCCCCCCCCCCCCAATTCTCTCCCACTCCTCATTTGGCTTCATCTTTTACTCAAGAATTTCATTACAGATTCATATGGTCAAAGAGAGAAGGATTCTTTTACTACAACTAATTTAATTAGGATAATCAATACCAATCCAAATATCTCACCTCTTTTTAATCCCTCATTTTTTTTTATGTATATCCTCTTTAATCCAGTTCTCCAATGTTATGACAATTCCCCACCACAATTTCCAACCTATATTCTTTGAAAACTTTGTTAGGCCACAACCCGCTTCTTCGTTATTATGTATAACTTTCATCTGTTATATGCACCACATCAATTTTGGATTCATGTTCAACTTTACCCTTCATCATTTGCTGTAATATTAATAACGGAGTATCATAGGCTTCCATATCACATAAATTTTATATTAAAGTTATTCATTTTTAGTCAAAGATTTATTTTAAGTTGTGTAGATAATTGAAATTTTAACTCTTTAAAACTTTACAATGATGTAGGGCAGTTAGAAAAATAATTTTGCACAACAATTATCTAAATCCTTTTGTTTTATTAACTCCTTGAGTTAACCTTTTAATCCTTTAAGTTAGCAATTTAACACACTGTAATTTCACTAAATTACAACTATGTATGTGAATAAATGAATTTATATTAGGAACTGTTGGATGGATGGAATCTTAAAAATAAAAGACTTTTGGTGGATTTTTTTTTAGATCAACTACATTCGAACAACAATGTTTTATATATATAACTATTTTTCATGGCTGCATATCTTTTCCTATGGATTTTTCTTAATTTTAGCCTCAAATATGTTGATTAGCTATATCAATTTTGTTTCATAAGAACTTTCTAATACAAAAGGCACATGATAATTACAAGTTCCAATTCTCATATTTGACGCATATTGATGTCTAATGGTTGTTATCTACATTGTAATTCTAATATCTTGGATTCATATATGTAAATGAAAAAAAATAATAGCAAAACAATTTTATTCCCCATGAATACCTTTCTTCATATTAATCATCTAAAATAGATTTTTTTTTAACAGAATTTGCTTAGAACATTTGTTTCTTATATAAGATTACTTGATTTTTGTTCATAATTAAATTCATAATTAGTACTTAAGTATCATCAATCCTTCATTATTTAAAAATTTATTCATTATTAAGTTATACATCGTCCAAATTATTCTCTTAATTTGACTACTATTTATAATCTTCATATTTCTTTCCTTCTAATCTCTTTTTGACTAACTTTCATAAATGTTGGTCAAATTTGCAAAAACCTTATAGCTATCAAATTATCTCATAATTTGATGCTCATAACTTATTATAATCCTAAACTTCAGTGGACCTAAATGATTAGGTGTGCTTTTGATACACATTTTGTGATTGTGCAGTAATTAAAGTCTTCTAATAGGTAAAGTGACTATCTTGATGAAGGTTGAGTATGGTTCCAAATAGACCAAACATCTTCATCATACTGTACACTTATTTGTATTTAGTTTGGATTGCTATATCATTATGCAATTCAATCCTCCAAATTTGAGATAATTAGCCTTTACTAAATTTTTAGTTTATCATCTATGTCTTCTTCTTAGAAATTTTTTTGTCAAAACAAAAAAATTAACCACCCTAATCCTTCTAATACTGATAAACTTTTATATATGACAATAATTTTTATATATGATAATAATTTTTAAGATAAGGAGGGTTAAATAATAATTAAAAAAGTGGCATGCAAATAAAATTTATCTGAATATCGAGGGTGATATATGATAATAATCCTTTTAATACTGATCAACTTCAAACATAATATCCGTGTGTGTGTGTGTATATATATATATATGTATGTAAAATCTAGATTTGATACAGTGTATAACTTGGAGGTGTTTTTGTATTTTCAAGAACGTGGGAATAGAAAAAGAAAAATCACTACCTTATGTGGAAGTGTCCGACGGAAGGAATAAAAGAGGGTTGTTTTATTATGTTGGACGTTATATTATATAAGTCGATAGGATGCATTTGGATGTGTCACGTGTCACATGTCTAATGTAGATTATATTGTGGCCTTTGAGCCATATAGTTGTGTAGTTTGAGGATCACAAGATATCGGGGAAAAAATTCTAACAAGTGGGCCTTAGAGCTCCAATTATTTCGTAGAGTAACTCTGTGGAATTCTTGATCATTGTTAGTTCATGCTCGTGCGAAGCGTACTAGTTCAATTATACATGAACCTCACCCATCTCATCATTGACTTTTTTTTAAATCTTGAATCCTCCATTTTATTAGAATCAAGTTACTATTGGTTTAATAAAAAGTAGAATTTTTTAATCACATTTTTTTTTTATTCACAAAACTCAAACTCAACATCTGGGCAAAGCTGAAATCAAAACCACAAACTATAAGCCAAACCATAATAATGAATCTATGGAGGTATTTATTCTCTTTCTCTTAGGGAATATTGTAATAAATTAGATTGTTATCTTTGATGTGGCAATTAAATAACAATTGAAACCCGAGTTTTTCAAAGGTAGCATTTTTGTTATGGAGATGCAAAAACTTATTTGTATGGGTGTCGAACTCTTTAGTAATCATATTGTCTAATATGATTAACAACCTGGATGATGTAGAAGATTAAAGAGGGGGTTTGGCTCAATAAAGGAGGCGTTTGTAGGTAGTGAAGGATTTGTTATTTGGAGTGTATGAAGCTTGGCTGAGAGCACATACATATTTATAAGCTCTGCCAAAGGCTTTCACATTATTTCACAGTGATTGAATGGTGGATGAATTTCGGCACCGAGCTTACATATTTTACTTGACTGGTGAAAGTCAAGAGTATGATCGCGACCCCGATGCAAAGAAATTTACTATGTCACATGTTAAATTTAGAGATGGCCCCCTTTACGTGGTTTGTCCTTTTCCCTTCCTCTCCCTGTTGTCCCCCTTAAGAAAGGTCTCTCTCTCTCTCTCTCTCTTTTTTTGTCCTTTTTTGGATGGACCTTAGCTCATTTAAGAAAGACATTTTTTCAAAGCAAACATATGCGCCAACATACTAAACTTAGAGAACTTTTTGTAACTTATATTTTGTCAATTATTCATTGAAAATTTACTTGTTATCCCTCTACAATAACAAATTGTTGACTAAACTTGACAAATATATCATTTGATAATTTCATGTAGAGTTATATTTAATTAGGTCAAATAAATTCAATTCGTTTTTTATTTTGAATCGGGCCATCTTAAGTTCAGGTTGACTTCGAACTATTCGATTTTTTGGCCCAATTCGCGCAAAGAAAAATATGTTTGTAAAAAAATGTTCAGGTTGGATTGGTTTGGTTCCGTTTAGGTCAATTTGGCTTAATTTGGTTCAATTTTGGATTAATTATTTCGGGCATAGAGTCGAGTATGGATATAGTTATAGGCATTAAAATTTATTGGTGTCGTACCAAAATTAAATTAAATTAGTTAATTGGGCCAATCCTTTTAATTAATTTAATTAAGCCCAAAAACTTACAAGTCAAACTCAAAAGACTCACAAGTCAAACCCAAATATGAAGTCCAGATGACTCCCAGGTCCAAGCTCAGTCAAATTTCAAGTCAAAACCCAAATCGAGGTTCAAGACGACTATCAAGTCAAGTCACGACCTAAAACTCGAATGAAGTCATGGCGCGGTCAAAGTCAAAGTCAAAAATCAAAGTCAAAGTCAAAGTCAAAGGTCAAGACCTACATCGACTTACAAGTCAAACGTCAAAAATGACTCTCAAGTCAATGTCCGGTCAAAGTTCGAGGTGACTTCCAAGTCAACGCTCGGCTCAAACTCGGGAGACTTCCAAGTCAAAGTCAAATTCAAAGTCAAACAAACGAAAGTAAAACAAGTTTAGGGTAAAGCCTTATTGAAGGGTCCAAAACCTAGGTTAAAGCCCAAAGCCCAAATCAAGACCCATCTTGACTTTCAAAGGGGAGGCTTTTCTATAAATAGGCCCTCATCTCCCATAATTAAAGGGTTGGAAAATCCATCCTTGAAAGAGAAAGAATCAGAAGATTGTATTTATAGAGATTGTACCCAATTCAAATCGATTGAATCTAAAAATTCAATCTTTGTAATTTGCGATTACAAATTTGGCACGCTCGGTGGGACGTCTTTACCTCTCATCTCTTTCTCTTAAAGATCAAGACTGTCAAGTCATAAGCACATCATCTTCAACGGAGACATGGCTACGAAGAATGTTGCCACGCAAGCTTCGAAGAAGAAGAACACGGGATCTTTCTCTCTTAAATCCTGTGAAGCGAGCGTCACTTCTAGCAAGCGCGCTCATACAATGAACACTAGGAGCATAGCAAAAGCTGCTCCGTCGACCGCTGCCAGGCAGGCTGTGTCGCCCACGTCCAAATTCCAGGACTCAAAGACACAACATAAGGCATCGTTATGGATGGATGAAATTCAAAAACATAGCTTTCAGTCTCCAGTCTGCGAGGTTGAAGAGTACTATAACAGTGACTCATCTTCGCCTTCACTAAAGAGGGCGCGTATGTCAGAGATTGAAGCAGAATCTTCTGACACTGTCATTATGCCAGTCATGATGACAGGAGCTGCTAGCCTTGAAGAGCAGCTGACAAGTATGAAGGCTACCTTGGATAGACTCTATAAAGAGAGTGCAGAGAAGGACGCCCAAATCAAACGCCAGAACGACCAGATTATTGAACTAACAAAGAAGCTGGAAAAGAAGTTCTTTGAAGCTTCTAACAAGGGTTCGGGCGCTGAAAATTCTGATAAAGAGTCACATCGCAGCGATGAATCTGATAACGACTGCAAAACTAAGAAGGACTGCTCCTTAGACTCAATGTCGGTTAAGCAGATTCAGAGCTTGATAGCAAATGCAATCAAGGCTCAGCTAGGAGGAGGGCCTCACAAGACTCACTTATACACAAAGCTCTATATAAAGAGGATTGACGCGCTGCGCATGCCCCATGGCTATCAGCCTTCCAAGTTCAACCAGTTCGATCGCAATGGCAACCCCAAACAGCATATAGCGCGCTTTATTGAGACATGCAGTAATGCTGGCACAGAGGGAAACCGACTGATGAAGCAGTTTGTCCGTACTCTAAAAGGGACTGCATTCGACTGGTGCACAGACTTGGAGCCCGAGTCCACTGATACAACAACAACAACAACAACTCCCAGTATGGGGTCCCGCTTTTATAGGGTCTGGAGAGATCCAGATGTAGACAACCTTACCTCTATCAGTATTTCTGCCCATAGAGAGGCTGATTCCAAGAGACCCACAAAAACTAATTTTTGAGAAAACATTTTAAGGAGAAAGGTTTTGAGAAAACATTTTATGGGGAAAGCTACGTGTAATTAACAAGGAATGGGTTAAGAGGCGGCAGTAACTATGTAACCATAAGTGCAACAGAGCAGAGGGAGATGCTGTACCTTAACAACCAGAAGCAGGCAAACGTTGTCTCTTCCCAGACACAAGAACTGCCTGCATGCAAATATAACATACAAAGAAACTGCAACCAGATACATTCTACTGCCGCTGAGTGACCAACTACGAGACTACCTCTCTGCGCTCTAGGATCTTAATCCTATCCCGTCATAATCTCCTATCCTAAGCTAAGTCCTCTGTTAACCCTACAACTATCAAGTCCTCTCTAATCACCTCATCCAAACTCTTTTTTGGTCAGCCCCTTTCTTTTGTGCCTTCGGGGATGTTGATCCTCTCACACCTCCTTACTGGAGCGTCCATACTCCTCTTCTTCATATGGCCAAACCATCGGAGCCTTGTTTCCCTCAACTTATCTTCGATGGGAGTTACTTTAACTAAGTCCCTGATTACACCATTTCTAATTCTGTCTATTCTCGTATAACCGCACATCCACCTAATCATACGCATCTCTGCCACCATCAACTTCTGAACCTGCGCCTTTTTTAGGGGTCAACATTTCGATCCACAAAGAACTGCCGGTCTAACTACCATATGATAGACTCTGCCTTTCAATCCAAGGGGCACCCTCTTATCACAAAGCACACTTGAGGTAAACTTTTATTTTTACCAGCCCACCTTTATTCGCTGGTTAATATCTTCATCAATATCTCCATTCTGCTGAATGATTGAGTCTAGATACTTAAACTTATCAACCTTAGGTGTCGGCCTCTCATCCAGGGTGACTTCTCCCCCCGCATCCACCCTTCCACTAAAACAGCAATGAAGGTATTCCATTTTCAATCTACTAACTTTAAAACCTCTAGATTCCAGAGTATGCCTCCATCGCTCCAACTTGTCATTAACTCCCCGTCTGGTCTCACCAATAAGAACAATGTCATCTGCAAATAGCATACACCAAGGTAACTCATCTTAATTCCCTCTTGTAAGTTCATCCATAATTGGAGTGAAAAGAAAAGGGCTTAAGGCAGAACCCTGATGCAGGCCCATACCAACGAAGAAGTCATTGGTGACCCCTCTTGGCGTCGTAACACTCGTCCTACCTCCCTCGTACATATCCACAATAACTCGAATATATGCGAGCAACAATCCTTTCTTTTCCAGGCAACTCCATAACACTTCCTGCGGGACTTTATCTTATGCTTTTTCCAGGTCCAGGAACACCATATGGAGATCCACCTTTCTATCTCTGTACAAACCCATGAGCCTTGTAAGGAGTTAAATCGCCTCTAAGGTTAATCTGCCTAGCATAAAACCAAATTAGTTCACTGAGATGAAAACATCCTTCCGCAACATCCTCTCAATCACGCTCTCCCATAATTTCATAGTGTGATTGAGCAATTTTATACCCCTAATTATTACAACCCTCAATATCACCTTTGTTCTTGTATAGAGAGATGACTGTACTAGACCTTCATTCTTTGGGCATATTAGTGATCCTAAAAATAACATTGAAAAGGCCCGCTAGCCACTCTAAGCCTTCTTCACCTAAACACTTCCACACTTCCACCGGTATCTGATCTGGACCCTCTGCCTTCTCATTGGGCATCTTCTTTAAGGCCTCTTTAATCTCGTCCTTGCTGATAGGATCACACACCTGCGGATAAAGCCGCCTCTCACTACTCTCTCTCTCCCTACTTCAGGCATCCTCCATCACTTCACCATTAAGGAGTTTGGAAAAGTACCTTTGCCATCTCTCCTTGATTTCTGAATCCTCAGATAACACCTTACCATTCTCATCCTTGATGCACCTCACAACACCTAAGTCCCTTGATCTTCTGTCCCTAGCCCTTGCCAGTTTAAAGACTTTCTTCTCCCTTTCCTTGGACTCCAGTCTATGATACAACCTATCATAAGCCATACTCTTAGCTACCGCAACAGCTTTCTTGGCTACCTTCTTTGCTACCTTATACCTAGCTCTACTAAGCTCTCTCTCTTCATCCGCTCCACTGTTCAAGAAAACCGTATAAGTCTCTTTTTTCTCCTTGACTTTCTTCTTTACCTCCTCATTCCACCACCAGGCATCCTTCATTTTGTTACAACCTCTTCTGGAAGAACCTAGGATTTCTTTAGCCGACCTTCGAATACAATCTGCCATTTCCTCCCACATAGCATCTGCATCCTCTACTAGCCTACAAGCTCCTTCTTCCGTAATCCTATCTGATAATAACACGGCGTTCTCCTTCGCGAGTATCCACCACTTAACTTTATGGTCCCCGACCCGCCTCTTCTTCCACTTTGAACATTTGAACTCTACATCCAACACTAACAACGTATGTTGAGTCCTAAGGAACTCACTAGAAATCACCTTACAATCCTTACGAAACCTACGACTATCCGCTCTCAACAGGAAGTAATCAATTTGGGTCTTTACAGAGCCGTTCTTGAAGGTCACCAGGTGGTCCTCCTTCTTCTTGAAATAGGAGTTTACCACCAATAGTTTATAGGCCACCGCAAAGTCCAACACCGTAACTCCTCCGATGTTTCTCTTCCCAAAACCGAAACCTCCGTGGGCTGTGTCATACCCGTTCGAGTCAACACCAATATGACCATTAAAGTCTCCTCCTATGAACAGTTTCTCGCTCCGAGGTACCTCCTAGATGACCATATCCAAATCCTTCCAGAAAAGTTTCTTAATATCATCCAGCAAACCTATTTGAAGAGCATAAACACAAATCACATTGATGATTTCTGAACCCACCAAGACCTTAATGGCCATAGTTCGGTTACTCTTGCGCCTCACTTTTACAACCAAGTCTACCAACTCCTTCTCAACCAAAATGCCAACTCCATTTCTCGCCTTGGTTGACCCCGAGTACCATAATTTGTACCCATCAACTTCTCTAGCTTTAGCCCCCACCTATTTCGTCTCTTGAACACATGCTATGCTAACCTCACGCCTACGCAATGCCCTAACCAATTCTATAGACTTACCCATAAGGGATCCAATATTCCAAGATGCTAGACACACCTTCTGATACCCTACACCCCTCCTAACCCTATTACCCCCCGGAGGACTGGCTGAGGCTGCTACATTACTCGTCACTAGCTTACGCGGCCAACACCCCCCTCCCGCAATGCACTAAAAGCTCCTACTAAAAGCACAATAAGTTTGCACTGAAGATTAACGGAGGAGTAAGCGAAAAAAGCTCCCCAAAAAGTCTCGGGGTGGGCCCTAAAAAGGAAAAGGCTAGGCACTACAACTAAAAGGTAGAGAGATACTGGCTACGAAGAGCCACAAACTTAGAACATGGCCTTGGAGTCAACTTGGCAAGAAAACACACTAATCATTCATAAAACTGCTAACTAAAAATAATAAGAAAACACTAAACTACTAATACCCCAACACACCCTCAAGCAATACACACACTAGCGCTAAAGACTAAAGCCGCAAACAACCGTAACAAAAATACTATAGACACTAATAGCAACACTAATTTAAAAAACGGAAACTAATAGCAACACTAAATACAAATAATACTAATAAAGGCAATGACCGAGAGTTCCAACGAGAATACTAACAACACAAAAAATACTAATAATAACAACAAAATAATACTAACAATAAAAAAAATTGCCCAAAGACTTACCAAACAGTAACCAAAAATCAATTGCTAATATACAGCACCAAGGGCAAATAAATTAAACAGACGCAGGAGCTAAAGCACAGGAGGAGAGCTCTTCCAAAAATACTCCCAGAATTAGTAAAAAAATAGGATCTAAGGCAGCAAGAACAACGATCAGGGACCACCCGGAAAGATGGACTAACGTAGGACTAATTTGCAGGGGAACTACTCAGAGCCAAATTAAAACCCAAGCAATTAGGAAACACCAGAAAAGAAGGGCTAAAGTACGAACTAATTAGAACCAGAACTAAATTGAGCCAAAATACGACACAGGTAAGCCACCCAAACACAACCCTCCAACCGCACCACAGCACTCAATTCCAAAAACTCTAAACACTGGCCCTGAATTCGTATGAAATACCCTCAATTCAACGCCCGAATTCAAAAAAACAATCTAGCAAAAAAGGACCAAAACACTGACCCTCAATTCCAAAAAACTCAATACAAAAACACCTACCTTCAATCTAGTAAAACACTCTAGCAAGACTCTAAACTCTAAACACCCCTAAAAACACTGACCCTCAATTCCACCACTTAGTACTCAATTCGAAATTAAGACACGGATGAAGCCAGATGGAGACCAAAACCTGAATTCGGGGAGAAGCCCAAAACCTGATGCTCAGACGAAGCAATAAAAACGGACGAAGCAAAATAGGTAGCAGTTAAGCTGAAATGGGAGAGAGAGCGGACCTGAGATTACAGATGAAGGACGAGTTCCACTCTGCCACGGCAACCCAATACCGCCACGGGAATGAACCAAAGAAACGCAGCTTGATGCTTAAAACTCTTCATCGGCAACAATGACCTAATGTGGGAAGGATGCAGGCTTAGGGCTTGGTTGCAGGTTTTGTTACTCAGGGCTCGGTGTACCCTAAAAACAAAGAGGGCTCGGGGAGGGACCGAGGCGAGACTAGGCTGTGGTACTTACCATCGGCGACCATCGTCGGCTACCAGATTCTGCTGGTGGACACTACCCGAGGTCACCAGGTGACCGTTCTGTGCAAACGTGAAAGGGAAGCTGCTGACAATCGACCCAGAGCACAGAGAGAGAGAGAGAGAGAGAGAGAGAGAGAGAGAGAGAGAGAGAGCTTAGATTGAGCCTATAGAAGACTAAAATTAAAGCTAGTGGGGGGACGGAGGCTTTCCCTGAGTCCATTGATAACTGGAAACAAATGGAGCAAGAGTTCCTCAACAGGTTCTATAGCACTCAGTGCATTATCAGCATGGCTGAGCTGATAAATACAAAACAGTGGAAGGACGAGCCAATTCTTGACTACATCAACCGCTGGCGCGCACTAAGCCTCGAGTGCAAGGATCAGTTGTCTGAAGCATCCACCGTTGAAATATGCACCCAAAGCATGCACTGGGACTTGCTGTACGTCCTACAAATGAACAAACCTAGGACTTTTCAAGAATTGGCGATCAAGACGCATGACATGGAGATGATGATAGCTAGTCGTCGCGCCAGCTCCTTCTATTCTATTGAATCAAAGAGGGACAAGGTTGAATTCAAGAAGAATGTTAATTTTTCTAAGGGCACACCAAAGAAGCGATGTCCACCTCTATAAGTCAGCCAATTTGCATTATGGAAAAGCCAAAACTAGGGGGCAAGAAGAGCTTGTCATTCAAAGTTGTGACAAATAAGCGTCCCACACTGAAAGAACTTCAGGAAAAGAAGTATCCATTTCCTGACTCAGATTTGTCAGGCATGATAGATGACTTACTCGAAAAGGGTGTCATTGAATTACCCGAGTCAAAGCGCCCAGAAGAAGTTAGAAGGACCGCCGACCCTAAATACTGTCGGTACCATAGAATCGTTAGTCACCCTCTTGAAAAGTGTGTTATACTCAAAGAACGCATCATGCGACTGGTTGAGAAAGGAAGAATCATTTTAGATTTGGATGGAACAACACAAGTTGGCCACGTCACAGTGCAAGAGGCTGATGAGTCAGATTCTGAAATGGATCATGTTGAAGTACTAAAGGGCTCAAGAGAATGCTTCATAAATAGCTTCTTTGATAGTGTGGCTATCTACCTAACTTCATGTTTCGAAATTGACGACGACGAAACAAATGAAGAGCTGAATGTCCCTCCTGAAGAAAGTGGTGATGGCAACATCCAGTGATAACAACAATGGAAAGAAAAGAATGAGAAGACAATTTCAGGCTCGTCCGTCAAGTAAGCAAATGTCACGGCAAATTCCGCGACGCCAGTCTTCAAATGTATAAATCCTCAAAGTGCAACCAAGGTTGAACGCAAGCTCAATGAAGCAAGCTGGTGCGTTTTGAAAGAAAAGGGTGTGCTTTCAGTTCATAGGGTGAACCTAAGTAAATTGACCAAGGTTTCTCTCTCTGGTTTTGTTGCCTCTTCTAAAGTCTCGCTTCAAGAAGAAAGTGAGTTGTCAAAGATGTACATCAACAATGAGTGTGATCCTAATGCGCACAAGTTAATGAAGAGGTCCAGCCATGATTCCAGCCAACCAACATCTTTGGGGCATCTGATCAAAGGTAAGCCCTATAGACTTGACAGTGCGCAAAGGGTCATACAACGTTAAGGGGGCAACACTACAACCCCTAAAGTTGGTCTTAGCTACGTACCGCTCCAACCTATGAGGATTTCAGGACGACGTAAGAAAAAGCAAGCCCTCGCGCAATATATCACAGCTGAAGAGGTTGATGATAATGAAGGTGAAAATGCCAAGAACAACCCCTACACGACGGTGCTCCACAGGTTGCAACCGTCAACTTCGCGCCAACGCCCTTTTGTGTTTAGAAGGATTGGAAAGGGCAAAATCCCGAAGCCCTCTGTCTTTCATAGGTTGAAAAAAGATGAGCAACCTAAACCCTCGATCTTCACCAAAATCAAGATAGACAAAACGTCATCAAGCTCACTGCCTTCCTAAAAGAAGGATTCAGTGTTAAGCCACCTTGGCAAACTAAATGAAATCCAAAGTTCAATTCCTTCATGCATGAAGCGTGTTTCCACTTTGGATGTGAAGATAGATGACTCGCTGAAAGTAAAGAGGCGCGTCCTAATTCTCACTGGCCATGGGGCCAAGGCTAATTCAAAAGAAAGAACTAAGGAGGATGAACAAACTTTTTTCAACCGCAACGTGAGCTAAGAGATCGATGCCCTCCCTTGAGGAAATGCTGGATTAGCTCCTGGGCAAGAGCTTAAACTATTCACCATAAATTAAAAAAAAAAAACAAAAGTTCACATACATTCAAAAAAGAAGGCTCCTGAACAAGAGTCTAAACTGTTCACACGCATTCAAAAAAAGAAGGCTCCTGAATAAGAGTCTAAACTGTTTACACACATTAAAAAAAAAGAAGGCTCCTGAATAAGAGTCTAAACTATTCACACACATTCAAAAAAAGAAGGCTCCTGAACAAGAGTCTAAACTGTTTACACGCATTCAAAAAAAGAAGACTCCTGAATAAGAGTATAAACTGTTCACACACATTAAAAAAAAGAAGGCTCCTGAACAAGAATCTAAACTGTTCACACGTATTCAAGAAAAAAAAGTTGACTTCCAAACAAGAGGCTAAACTGTTCGCACATTCAAAAAAGAAGACTTCCGAACAACAGGTTAAACTGTTCGCACATTCAAAAAAGAAGACTCCCGAACAAGAGGCTAAACTGCTCGCACATTCAAAAAAAGAAGACTCACAAACAAGAGGCTAAACTGTTCGCACATTCAAAAAGAAAGACTCCCAAACAAGAGTCTAAACTGTTCACACACATCAAGAAAATGCTAACTCCTAAGCAAGAGTATAAACTGTTCACTCAAGCCAAAGAAAAAAAAAACTTTGTACTACTGCTGGCCCGCAAGAGTATAAACTGTGAACGGCAAAATAAATGAAAAAAGGATGCTTAATTGAACTACGTAACAACTTGATCTTATTGGGAATTGTAACTACCCATAAGTATGTAGGTAGCTTCAGCAATTCACCAAGTGCAGTCAAACACATCACACACAAAAAAGGGGGCATGAAAGAGAAGAGATCAAAGACATCACCTTTCTGCCGCCAAGCTTCTCTTCGCGACTTGCACCATTATGAATCACCTGAAAATAGAAGAAAACACAAAATTAAATTCTTTTTTCAGGAATGAAATCAGTAAACCAAGCAGCGTCCAGACAAAATAAATATTAAAGGAGGGAGAAGCGTGAAGCAAAATCAATCAAAATATTGGTTGTCTGCTGCCCAACTGCTCCTCGCTGCTCATACCACTTTCGTGCATATCAGTTCCGTTCAAGGCCCATGGCCAAACGGCGATCCGTATCGCAAATGGTTCTCCAAGTGTTCATACCATTTTTGTGCGTATCAGTTCCGTTCAAGGCCCATGGCCAAGCAGCGAACCGCATCGCAAGTGATTCTTCAAGTCTTTATACCACTTTCGTGCGTATCAGTTCCGTTCAAGGCCCATGGCTAAGCAGCGAACTGTGTCACAAGTGGTTTTTCAAGTTTTCATACCACTTTCATGCGTATCAGTTCCGTTCAAGACCCATGGCCTAGCAGCGAACCGTATCGCAAGTGTGGTTCTTCAAGTCTTAATACCACTTTTGTGTATATCAGTTTCATTCAAGGCCCATAGCCAAGCAGTGAACCGTGTCGCAAGTGGTTCTTCAAGTCTTTATACCACTTTTGTGCGTATCGGTTCCGTTCAAGGCTCAGGCCAAGCAGCGAACCGTGTTGCAAATGGTTCTTTAAATGGCTCATCAACCTGCACAAGCAACAATACAAGCGCAATGAGACTCTTCAACTTGCACAAGCAACAATATAAGCGCAACGAAAAAAAGGGAGTCTCGGCAATCAAAAAAAATAATAAGCACAAGCGACAGAAATGCGATTTTTCAACAAGTGAGCACAACGTCGTGATGCGCGAAAATGCGACAATAAATGAATGCGATGTTACAATGGCTCAAGTGGGCATGAGAAGACTATGAAGTGGCTTCCTTTGGTCTCATTTCAGTCAAAATTACCACCTCCATTGCTCATGGTCATCAAAAGAAAATGACAAGTCTTTCAAGGCCAAGATGCAACATTGCAAATTTCAATAAAAGGCTAAGTTATAAGCAACCTAGGGCTCATGAGCAAGACAAAATTGTCCTCATTTTCACGCATAGCTTGGCCACACACCCAAAAAAAAAAAAGACTTTACTCCAACAAACAAAAGAAACGAAAAGAAGAACTCGGCTTTCACATTCAAGGAAACTTAATCAAGGTTAATAACAGCAACAATTTAGCAAGGCGTATGGGAAGGCAAGACAAGCAGTCGCCAAACAGCAACAGAGAGGAAAGTAGAGCAACACTTTAGGGAAATTTGACATTAATTTTCCATTGCTGCCGAGAAATGGAACGAAGAAACAGGGCAACGCAAAGAAACAGAGGCCATGCTTAGGTCTTTCCTCCTTGATGACAGCCTCGCAAACCACAGATTTTCCCCTTCCTTCAATCCAGTTCACGGCAGCTGGCTTCTTATCAGAACAATAGTTTCCAGATATGTCGATGACATCCATGACAGGGAAATCCCTAAGGAGGAAATCCAAGACATTTTTGGACACCCTTGGAGACCATGTTCATCCCCATGGCATCACCAGCGCGGAAGCAGCTTACAGAGACCATGTCTATCTTCCTCTCATGGCTGAACAAAAAACAAGAGGAGGGGGGACTCTCTCCAATGGCTTCCTCCCCACTTTTCTCTCTCTTCATACCACCCAAACCCAAACCCAAAAAAAAAAACACACACACCGTTTTTACTGAAGATGATGATTCAAACGAAATGCATGACTGGAGGTGAAACCCAAACAAAATCCAATGAAAACCAGGCAAGCCAAAAACAAACAAACGAAGAAAAAAAAAAAAACAGAGCAAGCATGGCTTTTTCATGAAAAGAACGATGGAGGCATGCAATTTTATCAAAAAAAACCACAGGGTAAAGGGGGGGGGAGAGAGAGAGAGAGAGAGAGAGAGAGAGAGAGAGAGAGAGAGAGAGAGAGAGAGAGAACGACTTTTCACGCATCCAACTCACAAAAAAAAAAAGGGCATGGCTTTGGCATGAAAAGAGGATCAAAGTCAGCACCCTCTAATCAAAATCAGCAAAAAAAGGGGGGGTTTGCTCTGCTACAACAAAGAAAGAGGGGCAATAGAGCTTTGTCCAAAAAAAAAGGGAGGGGCGAAACAAAAAGAAAAAGTTGAGAAATGTGGAACCTTTGGTGGTCACCAAGATTGAGCATGGTGGTGTATAGATCAAACTTGGCAGGGTCGGACTTCCACTACCCACTGTGAATAGTAGCGGCAGTAGCAGTTGCTTGAAGACGGGTGCCTTGTTGATGGGTGGCTGGAGAATGACGCAGAGAAAAGGGGCTGGCGTTGGGTTTAGGGTGCTGCTGTGCGTGGCGGCTGCTGTGAAGGAAGGAAGAAGATGGAGGAATAGTGGCTTGTCACGTGATTTAGGAGTGGGACCTTAAATGAAGAAGAAAGCAAGCAGCAGCCCAAATGTGAAGCCCAATCCGCGCTGGCCCGTAGAAAGAGGAAGGCTGGTCACGTGACTAGCGTGTGTCATTTAAGTGACACAAAACCAGGGCTGGGTCCAAGCCTGCGCACGAACTAAGCCCAAAAAAAAAAAAAGGAGAGAGAGAGAGAACAGGCCTTGCCCAACAAAAAAAAGGAGACAGGAAAAAAGGCCCGACCCACACGAAAGGATAAGGCCACTCGGGCCAGGTCTGCCTAAAACAGGGGGAGCAGTACGGGTACAGCCCAGACGAAAAGAAAGGACAAAAAAGAAAGAGAAAGCTGGCCCAGTCCGCTTGAAAAAGAATGAAAGCTTGGTTCGGGTTCTGCTCACCATCCCTGTGGTCATTTTTTCAGCTTTTTGACAAAAGTTCTCATATGTTCAAGTCAACAGGTGACTAAACATTGCATTTCAGAAACAAATCGAGACCTCGGTCATGTTCAAACAACAAGTGTTGTACGTGACCTTGTCTCGAGGGGGCAATTTGTAGGTATTAAAATTTGTTCGTGCCGTACCAAAATTAAATTAAATTAGTTAATTGGGCCAATTCTTTTAATTAATTTAATTAAGTCCAAAGACTTACAAGTCAAGCCCAAAAGACTCATAAGTCAAACCCAAAGATGAAGGCCAGATGACTCCCAAGTTCAAGCTCAGTCAAAATTTGAGTCAAACCTAAACCGATGCTCAAGATGACTATCAAATCAAGTCACGACCTAAAATTCGAATGAAGTCATGGCGCGATCAAAGTCAAAGTCAAAGTCAAAGGTCAAGACCTAATCGACTTACAAGTCAAACGTCAAAAACGACTCTCAAGTCAATGTCCAGTCAAAGTTCGATGCGACTTTCAAGTCAACGCTCGGTTCACGCGTGGGAGACTCTCAAGTCAAAGTTAAATTCAAAGTCAAAGAAACGAAAGTCAAACAAGTCTAGGGTAAAGCCTTATTGAAAGGCCCAAAATCTAAGTCAAAGCCCAAAATCCAAGTCAAGGCCCATCTTGACTTTCAAGAGAGAGATTTTCCTATAAATAGGCCCCTACCCCCCATAATTCAAGGGTTGAAAAATCTATCCTTGAAAGAGAAAGAATCAGAGGATTGTATTTATAGATATAATACCCAATTCAAATCAATTGAATTCTATAAAAATTTAATCTTTGTAATTTGCGATTACAATAGTCATTTGGTTCTGGTTTCGGCTTTTTGGCCAATTTTGCTAGGTATATTGTTGACCATAGATATATAAAAGTGACATAAACTAATTATCATAGTATTAGAATTTAAAAGCATCTAGGAAGATATTTCTAAAAAGAGGTAAATACGTGTAGAAAGTTATAGTGGTCACCATAAATTAAAAGATCCCGACTGTGCACATGTCCTCATTAAATCCATCTCAACCATTATTTTTCTATGTATAATAATAATTGAATTAAAAATCAATTTTTAAAAACAAAAATCATATGTGTAACAATATTGTTGGGTGTGTTTTCGATGAGAAGCACCCAAATCCATTGTTCCGACATTGAGGGCCTGTTCTTTTCGTGGGTCAATTGCAATTTTTCAGCCTCAATCCACTTCAACCTATTTCAACCCACTTGAAAAAAAAAAAAAAACCAACTTCAACCCACCTCAACCTACCTCAACCTACTTCAACCCACTTCAACCAACTTCAACCCACCCCTTTCATAATTTTAATAATTTGTAAAGTATTATGTGAGATTTAATCATTCTTGCACCAAAAAGTTCACTATACTACTTTTTTTGTAAATTATCGTACTTTGGAATTGTTTTATTTTTGTATTTTTCTATTTTTTTAGTTTTTTATTTTTAAATTTTGAAGTTTTTAATTTTTCAACTTTTAATATTTAATTTTTTGTATTTAATTTTTTGTATTTAATTTTTTTATTTTTTATTTTTTATTTTTTGTATTTAATTTTATTTTTTAATTTTTAGTTTTTTGATTTTATTTTTTATTTCTTGTATTTAATTTTTATTTTTATTTTTTTACTTTTTAATTTTTAATTTTAAATTTGAAATTTTTTAATTTTAATTTTTTATATTTCATTTTCATTTTTTTATTTTTTATTTTTTATTTTTAATTGTATTTTTATTTTTTGTATTTAATTTTTATTTTTTAATTTTTAATTTTTTGAGTTTATTTTTAATTTTTTGTATTTAATATTTATTTTTAATTTTTTAATTTTTTAATTTTTAATTTTTAATTTTTTAATTTTAATTTTTTTATATTTCATTTTTTATGTTTTATTTTTTTTATTTTTGTAATTTTTAATTTTTTGTATTTATTTTTTAATTTTTTATCTTTTTAGTTTTATTCCAAACAAAAGCTACAGAAAATTCTAAAAAAATAAAAAAATAAAAATAACAAGTAAAAATAAAAAATAAAAAATAAAAAATAAAAAATAGAAAAGAAAAAATAAAAATAAAAAATAAAAATTAAGAAATGAGAAATAAGAAATAAAAAATTAAAAATAAGAAATAAGAAATAAAAAATAAAAAATAAAAAATAAAAAAATAAAAAATGAAAAATAAAAAATAACAAATAACAAGTAAAAAAATAACAAGTAAAAATAAAAGATAAAAAATAAAAAATAAAAAAGAATAAACAAAAATTCCACAAAATTTCAATAACTTCATAAATTATCATATATTAATTACATTCTCATTATTTTAACCCACTTCAACCCACCACATAAAAAATATACCTACTTCAACCCACTTCAACCTACATCAACTCACTTTAACCTACTTCAATCTATTTCAACCCACCTCAAAAAAAATACCAACTTCAACCCACCTCAACCAACTTCAGCGTACTTTATCCTTTTACCCACCCAATTTACCCACAAAAAGAATAGGCCCTGAGTAGTTTTCTATAGTATAGCGTCTCATATATACTCCCCAGCAATCATGAATGGTGCCTGAACCACAACCCCTAGAGAATGGCAACTCAAAGCCGAGAGAGAGAGAGAGAGAGTTAACTTGTTTTTTTCCACCGATAACACTAAATGGGTCGGCAAATTTTTGCCACAAGAAATGGTGTGATGGGGACTACATTTTCTATAGTAGGGTCATTAGGCTAATTAGAAACAAAGAGGGTGGCAATCAAACAAGCCTGTAGTCAATTGTACTTCTGCATTTTTCATAAATATGTTTTATGTTCAAAAAATAATCTTGATTAAGTTAGAACCCAAAATAAATAAATAAATAAATGACTGAGATATATATATATATATATATAATCCGTTTGTGGTTCAAATTATGCCATTTATAATGACTGTCATACAGTGATGACTATTATAACTGCCTCCATTAGCTAGGTCGTTAGAGTTTCTCCAGCGGTTATCTTGCGAGGGAAAATAGAGGGGAGAGAAAGGGGGTGAGGCAGGGGGAGTTCTCCAATGGTTACATCGAGGCAAGGGGTTTGCCGGGAGGCTCGTGAAGATGAGCCACTTTACGGGGCCTTTTGTTTGCTTTTTTATTTTTTTGTAATGTTTTTAGTTAGTTTTTCTTTTTTTTTTATTCTAAAAATAATGTTGTGTGTTATAAAGTAGGTTCATGAGTATTATTTTATTTGGTAAGTTAAAATGGTAAGTCTTTTATTGAAGAGGGAGAGAATTATGAGCTAAAAAAATTGATGCCAAAATAATAACTTACCGCTAACAGTGCGCTTAGCAAATATCAGTTTTTTTTTGGGGCATGCATGCTGCACATTTATGCCAACAATCTCGTTTGATTGCCTGAGGCGGCTACTTCACAGTAGATCAATCATTGAGCATAATGCCCAGATATGTGAGGTTTTTCATAGAGAGCCCCACTCACTGTCATCGCACGTATCTTCTCAAATTTTATTTTATTTTATTCCCCCCATGCATATCACCCTTGAATTTCCACCTATTTTCTGATACTACCGTGTGTGCTTGTTCATAGCATTAGGGTTTAATTTTCCTGACTTCCCCCCTTTTTTGAATTTGGTGGACGGAGGGGCTGCAAACAGCTCTCTTATCAAACTAGTCAGATTTTTTCATTTGTTTTTATTGTTGGTAATATTATTATATAAATATTGACTAATTTATAGATAAAAATTATATAAGATTGACAAGCGTCAATTGTACCGATAAGAACCACCCACAACATTACTTATGAATCAATAGTCGTTTATTTCTTATTAAAAAATTTTTTAAAAAAACCATTGCTTTTTTTTTTTTTAAAAAAAAGAATATGAAAGTTGCAAGGAGTTGGGACACAGGCCCACTGCTCATGGAAATATTATAAGATTACCGTTCCCATTAAACAAAAAAAAATTCAAACCCACATTTTTATGTAAAAGTACTTTATTTTTTACTTTATTTGGCAAACAAGATTCACAAGGCGAGAGAGGAACCGTGGTAACACTGCCGTTCGTGATTGAGCCCGTGTTTGGCATTGCAAGTTGAAAGAATCTCTTTCCTGTGGAAACTGTACGTTTTTTTTTCCCCCTCCAAATCAATTAAGTTGCAGATTTGCTGGTCGCAACCATATTATTAACTTAATCAATGGAGATTCTACCTTAATTATTTTTTTATTGCATCTACCATAGTTAAGTGTCATGTAAACTGTTGATATTTGAAAAAGTAATCTTATTTGTTCCTTTTTTTTTGAGTTACTTATTATAACCCAAATATTTGTCCATAATTGATTTTTTTTTTCGCAACTACTATGATTGAATTTATAAGCAGTCGTTGATTTTAAACTGATAATCCATGCCCTTGATTGAAATTTGAGTAAGCACCTATTATCGATTACTGGTAACCGGTTCGCTGTCTCCTCAATCTGCTGAGCCCACCACCGCCCCCATAATTCCCTCTGACTCTCTCTCTCTCTCTATAGAGGAGAAGATGATCAGGTGGATGTGTGGTTTTACGAGATTGGACAGAATTAGGAATGGAGTAATCAGGAGCTTAGCTGAAGTGGCCCCCATAGAGGAGAAGATGAGGGAATCGAGGCTCAAATGGTTTGGCCACGTAAAGAGGAGAAGTATGGCCGCCCCAGTGAGGAGGTGCGAATTGATCGTCCCCCCTGGTGGAAAGAGAGGGAGGGGTACACCGAAAAAAAGCCTAGAGGAAGTGGTTAGAGAAGACTTGAGAGTTGCTAGTCTGACGGAGGACATGGCTCAGGATAGGAGGTTGTGGCGGGATAGGATTAGGGTCTCTGATTGTAGGGGATCGGACGTGTAGATGGTAGTAGCTCCGGTGGTGCGGGTGGGTTTGGTTTTGGGGTGCTTGTCTGCAGGTCGTGCTTTTCTGGGATGTGACGGCATCTAGTGACGGCATCTAGCGCCCCTGGTGGGTTGAGGTATGTCTCTACTCCTTGGTTATTTCGCTCTCCGGCACATTTTCTCCTCCTTGGTTTTGGTTTGCATTCGTTTTCTCTATAAACTTTTTTCAAAAAAATTATTTTGTGGGTCTTAAGGAATCGACCTCTCTATGGGTAGAAATACCGGTAGGGGTAAGGTTGCCTACAGCTGGATCTCCCCAGCCCCCGCAAAAGCGGAACCCACACTAAAAGTAGTTGTTGTTGTTGTTGTGTCTCTCTCTCTCTCGCTTATTCATCTTCCAAGCTTCGCATCTCTATTTGAACCTAGAGGCTTCAATTCTTAACATGCTGCATGAACTTTATAAGAATCGAAAAAGTAAACAATTATATTGGAAAAAAAGGAGGAGAGGAAAAGTTGCAGTGAACCACCGTCGACGACTTCAAAAGTCTGTTACCGCTAATATCGATAACACCGTCAACCATGGTGGCTTTGTCAGGCTAGCCTAGTTCAAACAAGCTAAAACTTATGGGTTCAAGTTAAATTTGTTCCTCATCAGCCTCTCTCTATGATTTTCACTAGATTCAAGTTTTACTTATTAGGCTCCATTTGCGCCTCGAAAAATTTGATAGGAAGAAAAAAATTGGAAAATTAATTTTTTTTTATGTTTGGTTTAGAGAAAATCACAAAAAAAAAATATGGCGGAAAATAAGGTAAAAAAATTTAGAAACAAGTGATAAAATTTTTCTCATAAATTTGTGAGGAAAGTTTGAAAAAAGTTCCCAAAAGAATTTCTAACATCTTCCAACCTTGCACTGCTTAGATGATATTAACATAATTTAAGTAATTCATTAACATTCAAATTTATCATCTAAATTTACGTATTTTTTTTCAATCCAAATAAGAGAAAAAAAAACTTTCTCCCTACTTTTTACCTTTTACTTTTATTTCCCACCAAATTTTTTAGGGACCAAAGGGAGCCTTAGATTTTATATAAGATCTCTTAAATTTCATGAGTTTTATTAATAATTTTTGCAACCAAGGAAACAAAATCCAAATGTTCATTGAAAAGCTAGAATTAACATTAAGAAAAAAAAAGAAAACCCAAAATTATGTTTTTTCCGTTGTTCGTGAATTTGCCAGATGGTGATCAAACAAATTGCTATTTGTTATACTGGAAAAAGCACGAGTAGATCGGCAGGGAGATTAACAAACTCGACATTGCTAAAAGCGACAGTGCTCATTCCATCCTTTCTTTATCGCTTAAAATCAAACTGTTATGTTGAACTGACCTTTGTGGACTCTCTGTTTTGGCTCTCATTACCATATTTCTTAAGTTTTGCTTATGTTCACATGTGTAGAACAACCTAGATCAATGGTTATCCCATAAACTCTTCATCAGACCCTCCCTATAAACAAATGATATGTAATTTCAGAGGTTCACTGTCAAGAAATTTATACCAAAAAAAAAGAGAAAATTACATAAGAAATAGCAATTTTTTTCCCACGCTAAGATTTACCAACAAGAATTTCAAAGGATGAAGAAGAGTCATGGAGCAAATTTTTTTGTGCCCATTAAATTCTGGTTAACCACAAAATTTCAGATTCAATGACTATGACTTTTGAGCAAACTAACAGAGAGCTATAGAGATAGGGATGTTTCAACTTTAGAGAAGGACAACCAAGCAAAGAAAACTATGAGATAGAAAGTGGGAATTGTGGAAGAGAGAGAAAAGAGAATCAAATTGTATAATAGGTTGCAGGTAACCAATTGCAAGGATTGAGATCTCTTCCATTCACATCAAGGACCAAGACTTATCAATTATATGGCCTGTTCTTTTCGTTGATAAATAGGTAAAATTAATTGAGATTGATAGATATAGGTTAAAAGAAATTAAAGTAGGTATTTTTTTTATTGAAGTGGATTAAAGTTGATTGAAGTAAGTTGAAGTGAGCTGAAGTTGGGTAAAGTGGGTTGAATTTTTTTTTGTATGATGAGTAGGAGTTGGTTAAAATAGTAGAAAGTAGATTGGAGTTGGTTGAAGTGGTTTGAAGTTGGTTGAGGTTAATAAATTTAGATTTACCGACGAAAAGAATAGGGCCATAATAGTTGAAAATATTTTCAACTATGGTAGAATTTTACATTATAACTAGTTATCATCAACCAATTGCCTCCTCATTTTTTTCTCTTCGTTCTTTTGATTCTGCTCCCTTTTTTTGGGTGTATCACCCCGCTTTCTTCTATAGGCGTGTGCAATTCCACCCTTTTTCTTTCTATTAAGGCCTTTGTTTTTTTTTGTTAGTAAATCCAAAATTTTCAACCTCAACCAACTTCAAACCACATCAAGCCACTTCAACCCAATTTATGAATTTCAATAAAAAAATACCAACTTCAACCAACATCAACCAACTTCTATCCATTATACAAAAAAAATTTAACTCACTTTAACCAACTTTAACCAATTTCAACCTATTTCGACCCACTTCAATCACTTCAACAAAAAAATATCTACCTACTTCAACCCCCTTCAACTAATCTCAACTAACTTTACCCATTTACCAACTCATACTTCCCAACGAAAAAACACATGCCCTAAATCTCTTCATTTTCTTATTTCCATGATTCAGAATTTCCCTTTATTTCTATTAAAATTGCTGGAACAATAATTTTGACAGAGATGGAGAGGAATTTTGCGTGGGAAGAGTGCTTGGGGTTACTAATCTTGCAAATGTTGAAGGGCCATTGGATGGGAAGCGTTAGAAGTTAAGGACATACCTTAGTGCAGAAACATAGAAATCTTTTGCTCGGTAATTACCGACGTAGTGTTGAGCTAGGACTGACGATGGCTACTAGAGTCACCGTTGTTGTCGTGCCCCAAACTTGATCCCAGTAATCAACATGAAAGAGCATAGAGAATATTCTTGTGGAGATGTTGTGTTTAAGTGCAGTATTTGTTCCTATGATTTGATCTCTTATCAATAATAGCACTAAACTTTACAAACTAATCAGATAGTTAATGCAAGATTAATACATCATTAATCAACTTGTAATAACCCACTTAATGTGGTGATGAGGGTGACTGTTACACTCAGTCAACAACTCCTACTCGGCCATATAGACCACAAATTACATATCTCTCTGCCAACACATTTGTTCACGTCTCATACTAAGAATGTGGTGTGCGATCAAAAACAAACAACAACAACAACACCACCACCACCACATCCCAGTGTAGGTCTCGCTTTCGCGGGGTCTGGGGAGATCCAACTGTAGGCAACCTTACCTCTACCAGTATTCTTACCCATAGAGAGGTTGATTCCAAGAGACGCACGAAAAGGTTTTGTGAAAAAGTTTTAAAGAGGAAAGCGCTTGTGAAGCATTTAAAGAGGGAAATCAGTGCCAAAGAAGCTGAAGTTGAAAGAAGCTAAAAGAAAGCTGAAAGAACATACCTCAACAATCCACGTTAGGCAGTTGCCGTCAAAACAAACTAGTAGCGTTATATTAAGTCACTACCTAACTAACATAACACTTTCATATGAAAAAAGATATCCCGAATCGTTCATAACATCACTAGTGGCATACACTATCCCTTTGTGGCTATCGATATATCAAATAATTATATATTAAATATGATCGCCCGGACTTGATGTGGTCATGGAAACATATTCTTCCATAGATAATTAATATAGTCCGTCTTAGCTTAATTGCTTTAATTTCCTAACATGTTCCGCTAGGCTGTATACATCTTAACCCTTGGAAACTACATTTAGGTAGCAATAGCAAGCTTTGGTTTCATATCATAACTCTAAGTCAAGAAATACCACAAATAGAAGTCACAGAGTGACAAGGAAAGGGAATTCACTTGTCACTCTCCAAACATGTCGACATTTGGCACACCCAGTATGAGAGTGTGTGTGTCATGGCGTGCATAACTCCCATTAACTTGGGTGTATCACTCTTCTTTGCTGTGCAAATTGCAAGTCTGACTTTTACATAGAAAACCAATCTAAGCCACTAGATCAACATACCTAATATTAACCTTGGCATTCAAGATTTGGCTACAAGCCTTCAATATGAAATCATTGTATTTCATACTCGACTTTTAAAAGTCTCATCTTAGACTTACTAAGGCAATTACTAGATATTATCACTTATCATTCATACAACACAAGTGTAATAATAATTCAATATATCACACATCCAGTGTTAATATTGAAAAGACTCATCCTGCCCACTACTACACACAATAACACACCCAATGTTAATATTGAAAAATAGTAATGAATTTTCCCTCATTGACCCTTATAAAAATCTAATTATGAATTATATTTTAATTTTGAAGAAAATAAAATGAGAAAATTTGGTAAAATGTATGCTATGCTAGCCAGGCAGTCCATAGGAAAGAATCAATGATCAAGGAAAAAATACGCAATTTTTTTTGAGACATAAAGCTGTCATGAAACCCATATGTTTGAGTTTTTTCATTCCCTTGAACTTGGCTTGCACCATGAGAGATCAAAATACGTGCTACAATTCCAATTGTCTGCACTGAAAGGTGAGATGCCCCTAAAGGCCACCATAATTATTCCTGAAAGGTTCTGTTGCGCATTTTCTCTTGACAGTTCTATGCCGAAAAGTAATATGATATACATTTTGCCACATGTATTAAATTGAAAAAATATAGCATAACTGAATAGTGGAAGATACTGATAAACCTATATTTTACACACTTTTAGGCATGATTTTCACCTATTAACTCGGCAGTTTCTGGTATAATTTTGTGAGTTTAGAGGTCGATTATTCATTGTTTATCTCAAATCTGCCTAAAAGTCTTGTTTTTGTGTTTACAGGAGCCTGACTTGAATAAATGAGGAAAACAAGCTAATGCCGCGCCAAATTGAAGCAAAAAAGATCAATATTGAGTTAAAATAAGAGGCACGGTCACTCCAGGCGAGGTGGCACGAGCGTGCCACCCAAAGAAGGGAAGAAGCTAAGGACAGAGAAGTGGCACGGGGCCCCCGTGCCGAGTGGCACGACCGTGCCACTTTAGTTGTCGCTGTTTTGTCGCTGCTTTGGCATTGTAATTCGGGAGTTTTTTGGATTCTACCTTTTTCCTCTCTCTCGAAAAGGGGCGATTTGAGGGTTCCTAGGTCTAGTTTTATTGCAATTTTAATTCGAAGCTTTGGATTGAATTTGGTTACGCTTTTGGTAGATTACTGCTGCAGATTATATACAGAGTATATTCTTCTTCTTTTTCCTCTACGTCTTAATTCAAGTATTCGTATTCTTGGTATGTGTATGTTCTTGATTGAGATGTCGTTTAGAATCATGTTTAGCGGCTAAATTCCTTAATCTTGGATTGGGTGTAGCCCCTGTGATGTAAATTGGATTGTTAATTCTAGGTTTTTGTGAATTACGCCAGAGTATAGTTGAATTCTCACTTAGCATGCCAGGTGTTCGATGAATTGCCTGAGAGGGTTTTATTCATGTTCTTAATTAGGGTTTAGGAGACTAACGAAAGTTAGGTCCTTTACTTAGAGTAGCTTTGTGAGCAATTGAATTACCTGACACGAAAGTAGTTGGGGGTGCAATTGGGAATTGAAATTACATGATCTTGTGGTTTTGTTATTCTAGTTTCACGAAAGTAGACAACTAGGTTAGCTTGATCAGTCTAATGACCTTCGAAAGTAGGCGTAGATGCTTTAAACCGGTAATAATTCCATTTCAATTATCTTGCAGGCAGATTCACACGACCTAGTTTATTTTCCAATGAACGTCACAGTGCGGTGAACCCCAATCCAGGATTCCCTTCTCATAATTGACTTAGACCAAATAGAGTTAGAATCAGTTAAACCAACTTCACTCGACTTTCGCCTAGATTAAGTATTAGAAATCGATTCGGTGGTTGAAACTAAGTTCTCTGTGGACACGACCCGTACTTGCCTTTGCTAGCTACAACTGGCACCGTGCACTTGCGGTACATTTTTAACACAACAAGTTTTTGGCGCCGTTGCCGGGGAACTTGTTTGTTTTCAACATCGAAAGCGATTTTAAACGCTTGAGATTAGGCTTTTTCCTTTTTCTTTTCCTCTTTCCCTTTCCCCTTTTCCTCCTTCTAGCTTGTTTTTACTCTTGCTTGAGCCTGCTTACGCTTGGTATAGTTTTGGCTTTGTATGCACAGGCGCAGTCAGGGGAGTCACCACTTACTTCCCCTGAATCCTGAAATTGAAGCTACTGCTCGCAAGCGAAGCGGCGCACGAAAGAAGCAACAAGCAGAATCTACCATGGCGGCGCAAGACAACCGCGTCCTAAGGGACTATGCAATGCCTCAGTCGTCGGGTATCACCTCTTCTATAGTGAACCCCGCAGTTGAGGTGAACAATTTCGAGCTGCGCCCGGCCCTTATCTCGCTAGTGGAGCGAGACCAGTTCGGTGGGCACCCTTCTGAGAATCCTAACATGCACCTTCGCAATTTCCTTGCGAAGTGTGATACTATTAAGCTCAATGGGGTCCCCACCGACGCCATTCGATTGAGGCTCTTCCCTTTCTCTCTGCGGGATAGAGCCAGAGACTGGCTCCAAAATGAGGAGCCCAATGCTTTTGCCACTTGGGATGCCCTCTCCAAGGCATTTTTGAGCAAATATTTCCCCCCAGGGAAGACGGCCAAACTAAGGGCTGACATCACTTCATTCGCCCAGCTGCATGGCGAATCTCTATATGAGGCGTGGGAACGATTCAAAGATCTGCAACGCCAGTGCCCTCACCATGGAGTCCCAGATTGGCTCCTCATTCAAACTTTCTACAATGGACTCGATCAGTCTCTGAAGATGTCCATTGATGCTGCTGCTGGTGGGGCACTTATGGGAAAGTCCATTGAGGTTGCTAAAGCCCTGCTTGAAGACATGGCTGCTAATAACTACCACTGGTCTAATGAGAGAGCAGCCCCGAAGAAGGCAAGCGGGGTTTATGGGATCGATGCAGTGGATATGTTGGCAAGCAAGGTTGACGCCCTTGCCCAGAGATTCGATAGGATGGGTACTCCTCACCCAGGAAACCCATCTAGTGCCATGTATGCGGTTGGGGTCTTTTGTGAAGTATGCGGTATTCAAGGGCATGAAGCTACTGATTGTCAAGCCCATCTTCAGGGAGTGGAGCAAGTTAATGCTTTCCAAAATTACAGCCCACGGCCACAAAATAACCCGTACTCAAACACATACAACCCCGGTTGGAGAAACCATCCAAACCTCTCCTACCGCAACAATAACCCCTCGCTGGCTAATGCCTCTCAGCCTCAACCACCCAATCCTCCCTATAGAGCCCCGTACAATCCACCCCCTCCACCTCCTCAATCCAAGTCGAACTTAGAAAGCATCATGGAGCGTTTCATTGCGACACAAACTAAGACCAATGAAATTCTTAGTGAGTCGATCAACCAACTAAACACTAAGTTCGACGCTATGGCCGCACATCAAAAGGCGATGGATAATCAGATCGCCCAGATAGCTCAGCAGGTGAGCCACCTGTCTAGGCCACACGGGCACCTACCTAGCCAGCCCGAGACAAACCCCAAGAGCCATGTTAATGCCATCACTTCGGTAGGTGAGGGGTTTAAGGAGAGCCCAGTGATGGTTCTTCAGGAGGTCGTTTCCGATCCTAATTCTGCATGGGAGGGTGAAGAAAGGAAGGGGGATGAGAGTTTGAGCTCCACTGGCACGCCTAGTCCTTCACTTCCGATCCGGCCTCATCAAGTGCCTGCACCTTATCCCCAGAGGTTGACGTGTTCCCAGCTACTGCCGCTCGAGCCCCGGTTCGCAAGATTCTTGGACATGCTGAAACGGATCCACGTCAGTATTCCGTTTTTGGAGGCTCTTAAGGAAACGCCCATTTACTTGAGCTTCTTGAGAGAGCTCCTCTCCAAGAAAAGAGAGCTCAAGGAAGTTTCAGTACCCTCCATAGGAGAGGCCTACAGCGCGATCTTGCAAAATGACTCACCATCGAAGCGGAATGACCCTGGTAGCTTCTCCATCCCCTGCTGCATAGGGGATTTGCGAATTGAAAGAGCCCTTTGTGATTTGGGCGCCAGCGTAAGCTTAATGCCTCTCTCCCTCTGCAAGAAGCTTCAACTGACAGATCTACTCCCCACGCCCATGACCATACAGCTCGCTGACAGTACTGTCAGAAGACCTGTGGGCGTGTTAGAGGACATTCCAGTCCAGGTTGGTAAGCTTGTCATCCCCTGTGACTTCATGGTATTAGACATGGGTGACAACTCTGTCGTTCCCATTATCTTGGGACGGCCATTTCTGGCTACCGCTGGGGCAAAGATAGACGTAAGGGCTGGCTCGATATCGTTTGAGATATGTGGGAAGACGTTGGACTTCTGCTTCCCCACAGCACCCATCACCTCTGCCTCTCCTGTCGCGCCCACTCCAACCCCTCCTTCTGTTACTGCCTTGAAGGTCGAGGTTTTTGATGGGGATGGATGGCCCCACATATGGCCCGTAGCATGTAGGGATCCGCTGTTGATCTCACCCACTTCGGAGGCCACCTCCGCTGATGTTGGGGCGTTAGTCGAGCTTGCTCCATCATTCTACACCCCCGTATCTACACCTCCCGCATCACCCCTACTTACCATTTGGAGGTAAGGGTCAAGCTAACGACCTAAAACAAGCGCTTCTTGGGAGGCAACCCAAGCTTTACTGCTTTTCAAAAAAAAAAAAAAAAAAAGGAAAAAAAGGGGCAGGAACGCAGAAGCAGGGATACGGCACGGTGTGACCGTGCTCCACGGCACGACCGTGCCACGATTCTCTTTCAACCCCACAAAAACCCCCCCAAAAAAAAAAACCTCAAAAAAAAAAAAGGAAAAGGGCAGCACGGGGGCAGCGTGCCTCGGGACATCCCGTGTCCCCTTTCTTCCACCCAAAAAAAAAAAAAAAGAGACGAATAGAGGAAGAGAAGCGCGCCGGGCAGAAAAACGGCACGGTCAAGCCGTGCTTTTGGGCACGACCGTGCTGCCCAAATAAATTACAGCTGTGATTCGAGGCGTGGCACGGTCACCCCGTGCCTATAGGCACGACCGTGCCACATTAAATTTCAGCGAAAACAGACCTTCTTTTCTTCCTCCTCCGCGCTGTTTCTCTCTCCTCGACGCAGCTCTCTCTCTCTCTCTCCTCACTCGCCCCAACCTCACTCTCACACCACCCGGCGACCACCACCAGCCGGCCGCCCCTCTTGCCGGCGTCGTCGCGCCCCCCCCGCTCAACCCCCTTCCCTTTTTCATCTCCCTCTCTTCTCAATACCCATTCTCAACTTTCTCTCTCTAAAACCCCAAAACCTCCATTGTTGAGGTTTAAGGCTGTAGAGAGCGCAATTGACCCCATTTCCACCATCCTCACCTCCTTTCGAGTTCAGATCTGCAATTTGGGCAAAAATGGGAAGGAAGCGAATTGGGGAGTCCTCTGCGGGTCCATCTGCACCCAAGAAGTCATCTAGAGCAGCAACGTCATCCACTGCGCCTACTGCGGCGAAAGGTACAAAAGATGCTTTTCCTCTTGTATTACCTGCTAGTACCCGAGGTTTGCAATTTATTTCTGATGCACAAAAGGCCCGTTACGAGTCATTAGTCACTAGATATGCTAGTGAACAAAAATTCTTTCATGCTGACTCATTACGAACTCTAGGCCTGTTAGATGACATGTTGGTTTTGTTTGGTCGTTTAGGCTGGTCTGATTATATAAACATGCAGTATGCCTCATATGATCGACTCATGGTTGAGTTTTTGAGTGCCTTGAGTATTGATTGGGATGGTCGTTACAATGGTCAGGAGGTCGCCATTAGCTTTAGGATGTTTAACGTCGATCACCGGATGAGCCTGCGCATGTTTAACGACCTTTTGCGACTCCCGGTGGCCGACGGGGCATATCGTGATGTGCCCTCGTTATGGCGCCCTGACCCCGTTTGGTTGAGCATTACTTGCTCCAAACGGAAGGACTATCGTGATAGGTGGGGGAGACTCAGGGTCTATGACCCTAGACAGGCGAAGGCTACCGACATTTGTAATGTCAACTTACGGTACCTTCAGCGCCTTACCGCTAACATTATTTTCAGCCGAAACGATACCCAGAATGGGTGTCGTAAGGCTGAATTATTTATTATTTGGTGCGCCCTGTCCAGTACCCCTATTGATACGGGGGCCTTCATTATCCGCCACCTGGCGGAAGTGGCCAAACCTAGCAACCGAAACGTCCTTAGCGTTGGCGGTACCGTTACCGCCATTGCTATTGCTTTAGGCTACAGCTCGAGACTCTCTTCTCTGGAGTCTCACTTTTTAGGTGGTCACCTCGACCTTGGTACCCTGCATCATATGCATATCATAGATACCAGAGGTGACACTATTCGGTACCCCCACCATAAGACCATCCTTTTCAACCTTCCCAATCCTCAGCGCACCGCAGTAGCAAACAAAAGAAACTGGAATTGCGACGGGCGCATCCTTAGGGCCATTGTTCTTCCCAGCGAGGAGCAGCTGGCCGCTGATCTGGATTTAGATGAGGGAGAGGAAGGCGAGGAGAGTGCGGAGGAGAGTGACGAGGGCGCTGAGGCTCCCGAGGCTACAGCCGAGGATAGTGGAGCTCCTACCTCCCATGAGCCTATTCCACCACCACCACCCCTTCACCCACCATTCCCTCATTCCATGGGTGGGTCCTCCTCCTCCGCATCTTATATGCTGCTGGACCCCACGTTCCTTCAATCTTTCTCAAACCTCCAACTGGAGGTATCGGGTCTTAGAGAGGGTTTTAGTGGCATGAGCCGTGATATCCAGCGCATTTCTGGACGCATGGATTCCATAGAGGAGGGGGTGAGCCATTTTCGCGGTTATATTGACCGCCAGGAGCAGAGGGAGTTGCGGCGGCTTCAGCGTGAGGAGGAGCGGGCCATTCGCGAGGCCCGTGAGTCTGTGGAAAGGCGTCGGATGAACGAACTGCTTTGGCGTCAGTCCGAGACAATTCGGCGGATGGAGGAGCGTTTTCACTCTTTCCCTGGCGCCCCGGCAGGTTCTTCATCCACTCTACCCTTTGACCAGGGTAGCTCCACCCATTTCTATCCCTTTCCCCCGTCCTTTTGGCCTCCCCCTGGGCCCGATGGGGCCCAATGACTGCTTTCTGTCCCCCCTCCCTTCCCCACCTGTTCTGTATCTCTTCCTATCGTTTTCATTGGGGACAATGAAGAGCTTCGGCATGGGGGGTTAGCTCACCAACTGCTAGGTGACTGCTCGTAGTTTGTGGTGGTTTGTACATATCCATCTGTTTATTGCATCCTTGCATGCATTAGTTTTCATTAGTTTTTATTTTTATTTTTATTTTATTTCTTCTATTTCTTTTTGCATGTAGGATAGAGCATATAGATAGGTAGTGCATTGTATATATTTTATTTTATTTTCTAACCCTTGGCTTCAAGTGGACTTCTGTTGAGTGGAGCATTACAAGACTGCGAGGTAATTCTTTCAACTCTTCTCTTCATCTATCCACTCTTGCTTAGGGTGCTTTATTGTTTTCATCTTCCCCCCCCCCAAAAAAAAAAGAGAAAAAAGTTTTTGAAAACCCCTCCTATGACGATTACCAAGACCTTGTGGATCAGTTGGCTGACTTGGTTGTGTATACTTGTGGGTCCCTTGTGGCAAAAATGTGTTTGCTTGATGATATTGAAATTGTTGTGACCACACTGTTTAGTTCGCATTCCTGATCGCCCTTGAAACCCCCTTTTCGTGAATGATTACTCCTATCCAGTAGGATCTTTGGGGTTAGTTGTGTTATTTGGTAGTGTGACCCGTGAGACTTTGAGCCTATAGACTAATTCATCAATTTAGTCTCATTTCTTTTCTATGTGTGTCTCTTCCATGATAGCATCTCTAGAACTTGGTTGGATTCTCTTTGAAATCGCTTTTAGCATGTATACAGCAATCAAAATGATAGAGGCATTCATTTCTTTTTGAGCTACATAGCCAAATTGCCACCTGTGATGTAATGTTTACCCTTTGCTTACCCCCTTGAGCCTTATCTGTTTTGTTGTGAACCTCTCACTGCTAGCATTTGGCCTTAACATATTTCCTACCTTCAAGCCAAAGCCAGTAGAGCAACGCTTCACGTTTGTGGGTAACTTTTGGGTATCGTTGTGGTTATTTTGGCATTTAATGGGGATACATCATGATGATTATTCGGGAAACTTTCTTACTGTTATTGCGCATGCCAAGCACTTATTTATCTTATCCCTCGCCAACCAAAAAAAAAAAAAAACAACAAACAAACAAACAAACAAACAAACAAAAAAAAGAAAAAAAAAAGTAATAAAAGTGTTTGGCATGTTAAGCATAGTGCGTTCCCGATGGTCCATTGGGTTTAGGTATGTTTGATTTCATTGAGAGTGCGATGTGATCTGTTTAATTGTTGGTTGCTCACTAGCTATGGCTTTTAGCTCCACATTTCCCAAACTGTTTGTCCCTCTCTTACCTATACCCTTAGCCCCATTTCAACCCTGCGAAGTCCTCTTGATTGTTGTCGTGTATTTTGCACTTTAGCGGTGGAGAGTTGAGAATTCTCCCAAGCCTATGGTAGATTGTTTTAGTGGAAGCGAATCGAGTGAACCTCTTTACATCTTAAACACATGTGAGGGAGAGCATTTACATTGCCCCCCTTATGAGAGTCACTACCAAGCCAACTGGCCCACTACTTGTTTGGATGCGTCATGATTGGGGAGGGGGTGATATGGTTCGACGGTGTGTTGACTTGAACGTGTGGTCCTCCAATGATTTGAACTGAATCTTGCAAATTGTATTTATGCCTCAAATTATCCCATTGGCTGTGCGCAACTGTGTTCGATTCGACTGATCCACTGTTAGCCTTGCCTGAGGAGGCGAGTAGCTAGAGGTTCTTGACTCCCTCTTTTGGTTCTAGTCTTGCTTGGGGACAAGCAAGAGATAGGCATGGGGGAGTTGATAAACCTATATTTTACACACTTTTAGGCATGATTTTCACCTATTAACTCGGCAGTTTCTGGTATAATTTTGTGAGTTTAGAGGTCGATTATTCATTGTTTATCTCAAATCTGCCTAAAAGTCGTGTTTTTGTGTTTACAGGAGCCTGACTTGAATAAATGAGGAAAACAAGCTAATGCCGCGCCAAATTGAAGCAAAAAGGATCAATATTAAGTTAAAATAAGAGGCACGGTCACTCCAGGCGAGGTGGCACGAGCGTGCCACCCAAAGAAGGGAAGAAGCTAAGGACAGAGAAGTGGCACGGGGCCCCCGTGCCGAGTGGCACGACCGTGCCACTTTAGTTGTCGCTGTTTTGTCGCTGCTTTGGTATTGTAATTCGGGAGTTTTTGGATTCTACCTTTTTCCTCTCTCTCGAAAAGGGGCGATTTGAGGGTTCCTAGGTCTAGTTTTATTGCAATTTTAATTCGAAGCTTTGGATTGAATTTGGTTACGCTTTCTGGTAGATTACTGCTGCAGATTATATACAGAGTATATTCTTCTTCTTTTTCCTCTACGTCTTAATTCAAGTATTCGTATTCTTGGTATGTGTATGTTCTTGATTGAGATGTCGTTTAGAATCATGTTTAGCGGCTAAATTCCTTAATCTTGGATTGGGTGTAGCCCCTGTGATGTAAATTGGATTGTTAATTCTAGGTTTTTGTGAATTACGCCAGAGTATAGTTGAATTCTCACTTAGCATGCCAGGTGTTCGATGAATTGCCTGAGAGGGTTTTATTCATGTTCTTAATTAGGGTTTAGGAGACTAACGAAAGTTAGGTCCTTTACTTAGAGTAGCTTTGTGAGCAATTGAATTACCTGACACGAAAGTAGTTGGGGGTGCAATTGGGAATTGAAATTACATGATCTTGTGATTTTGTTATTCTAGTTTCACGAAAGTAGACAACTAGGTTAGCTTGATCAGTCTAATGACCTTCGAAAGTAGGCGTAGATGCTTTAAACCGGTAATAATTCCATTTCAATTATCTTGCAGGCAGATTCACACGACCTAGTTTATTTTCCAATGAACGTCACAGTGCGGTGAACCCCAATCCAGGATTCCCTTCTCATAATTGACTTAGACCAAATAGAGTTAGAATCAGTTAAACCAACTTCACTCGACTTTCGCCTAGATTAAGTATTAGAAATCGATTCGGTGGTTGAAACTAAGTTCTCTGTGGACACGACCCGTACTTGCCTTTGCTAGCTACAACTGGCACCGTGCACTTGCGGTACATTTTTAACACAACAGATACTACTACATATAAATTGTGTAAAATAACCCTTTTAACTATAGTATTTTACAATTATAAAATCATAGGTATCATATGTCTTCATAAATTTGATTCAATTCGTGTATCATTTGCACTCATCATTGTCGGTGTAGGTGATGAATGCTAAAGTTTATAATTGTTAATTGTTAGAATTATGCCAAACAATAGCAGTAACAACACAACTACATAGCAAGGATGCCAGCTTGTACTTTCAGTTAGTTGAGGTTGTTAGAATCAGTAACCACATTCTGTTGTTCTGTTGTGGTCTGTTAATGATAGGCTATTGGCGGGAAAGCTTTTCTTTTCAAAATATGCCTCATATATAAGGCATTTTCTTGTATTGCTTAGTTATATATGGAATGAGAAACTTATCTTTCTTCTCTCTCTCATTCAAGCCTTTTCTGGAAAACTCATTTACACTATGAATCTTATCATGGTATCAGAGCACAAGACATTGATTCCAGATTGTTCATCCATCTTTCCTTCTTCTTCGATCAACTGAATTGATGCTTCAGTTGATCTAACTTACAAATTTTCTTTTCGACTTCTTTCTGTTTCGATTGGCTGATTTGATTCCTCAGCTAATCAAGCCCTCAATTGTTAAATCTGGAATCATCTGTCTAGGTTTTTCATTTTATCTTGATTCTTTAACTTAGTAGTGTATGACCTACGCCGTGGCTGTTCAAGGAAATCGCATACCACATATTGAACCTACAGATCCTCTTTACATCCATCCCTCAGACAATCCAGGCATTCCTCTTGTTTCAAATGTCTTCAATGGAGAAAACTTCGATAATTGGAAGAGGTCAGTGATTATTGCTCTATCATCCAAGCACAAATTGGCCTTAATTGATGAACATTGCGCCAATCCAGGTTCTGCATCTCCTCTTTTTACTTTTTGGCAAAGAAACAATGCAATGGTTCTTTCTTGGCTTCTGAATTCATTGACTGAGAACATTAGGAACAGCATACTGTATTTTGAGATAGCAAAAGAATTATGGCAAGATTTGGAAGAGAGATTTGGACAGTCAAACAAAGCTAGACTGTTTCAAGTTCAAAAGGATGTTTCATGCCTATCTCAAGGAGATATGGACATTGCCAACTATTACACCAAAGCTAAGCAGCTTTGGGATGAATTCAATGCTGTAGGAGGAGTTCCTAAATGCGCCTGTACAAAATGTGAATGTGAAATAAATGGGAGATTGCAAAAATACAGTGAGGAACAAAAGCTCATTCAATTTCTCATGGGCCTTAGCAGTAGCTACACTGCTATGAGGGGAAATATCCTCATAATGACTCCATTTCCTTCAATGAGTCCAGCATACTCCTTACTTATTCAAGAAGAGAGATAGAGGCAGGTCAAAACTGAGTCACATTTTCTCAATGAAAATGCTTCTCTATCTGTAGCAATAGACAAACAATCTTCACAGCAAGAAACCTGAAAACCTAGGTAGAAAAGAATGATTCAAGGAGGTCACAGCTGTCCTGTGATCATTGCAAAATGTCTAGACACACAATAGACAAATGTTTCAAGATTCATGGTTATCCAAACAGACCACTGAACAAAGGGAGAGGAGGATATACATCTTCACAAAATAGAAGAGCTTACAGCACCTGGACTGAGAATGAACAGCAAGATGCATCACTTGAACCACAGACCCCAATATTACCTGGCCTGAACTCAGAACAAAGCAAGCAACTATTTCAATTTTTCTCTAATCTTACTAGCAGCAATTAGCCAAAGCACAATGATCAGAATGATGCTAGAGCTCATATGACAGGTACAGTTCCTCTTTCAACAACTATATACAACACCAATGCTATATGTTATCTTTGCAAATTGGAGGGTGGCTCTTGGAGTCTAGATTCTGGTGCTAGTGACCATACGAGCTTTGATGTTAGAGCTTTGCATGACTTAAAAATGCTTCAAAGCCCTGTCTTAGTCTCCTTATCAAATGGACACAAGGTCCAAGTTACTCATTGTAGGAAACTGAGAATTGATGAATTGAATCACGTGCTATTAGTGTCACTTTTCAAGTACAACTTACTGCCTATAAAAAGACTGGCAAATCAATTGCATTATGAAGTGGTTTTCATAAAAAGTTTATGCTTATTGCAGGGCCCTTCTCTGAAGAGGCCAGTGGTAATTGGTAGAGAAAATTATGGACTCTACATATTGGACAGGACACTGATGAAGGATGCCAAGAATTTTAAGACATCTTGTAATCATACCACAAGGCAGTTGAGTTTTGATCTTTGGCATAAAAAGATTGGACATGTACCCTATAAGAGAATGAGACTGTTAACTTTAAATGCTGATTTTAAGGATGTACAACAAGACATCCCATGTGATGTTTGTCCCAAACCAAAGCAACAAAGATTGCCATTTCAGCTGAGCAGCATATCTACCACCTTTCCTTTTAAACTTATTCATGTAGATACATGGAGTCCATATCACACAAAGACTCATGCAGGACATAGATTCTTCTTAACCATTGTAGATGATTTTACAAGAGCTACTTGGACTCACTTAATGACAACAAAGGATGAGGCAATGGGATTAATTAAATCCTTTGTTAAGATGGCACAAACACAATTTTCTGCCACTGTCAAAGTGCTTAGATCAGATAATTCCTTAGAACTTAGTAATAGCAATGTTGCTTTGGATTTCTTTGCTACAAATGGCATTATACATCAAACTAGTTGTGTCCAAACTCCACAACAAAATGGAGTTGTGGAAAGGAAGCACAAGCATTTGCTTGAAGTATCAAGAGCCCTGTTATTCCAATCTAACTTGCCACTAAGATTTTGGGGTGAGTGTGTATTGACAGCCACTTACCTGATCAATAGAATGCATACTGTTCTTCTTCAGAATAAGACACCATTTGAGTTACTTTATGGTCAAAAACCATCATATGAACATCTAAGAGTTTTTGGGTGTCTTTGCTATATGTCCACTTGCAAGCAAGGCAGAGACAAGCTCAAGGAGAGGGCTATCCCTTGTGTATTTCTTGGGTATCCATATGGTAAAAAGGCATATAAAGTTATGACACTTGATACTTGCAAATTTCATACTTCAAGAGACATTATTTTTGATGAAAATATCTTTCCCTTTTCTACTCCAACACAAAAACCTCTATTTCCTACAACCTCAGAAGCTTTTCCTGATTATCAAGACCTACTACATTAGCCATACTGTAATGCCCCAAAATTTCAGTTACTAATTTCGATTAATGTGTGAATAAGTGTTTTATATTTATGTATTTTAAGTGTTTTATTTCGATATATATGTGTGATTTAAGTTCATATGATTATGTTTGGGAAATAAAAGAAAATGATTCGACTCAGGAAAAAAAAACAAAAAAGAAAAAGGGCTTGACCGAAAAAGGGAAAAAAAACGGGAAAAGAACACCAAAAAAAAAGGGGGCGAAACAAAAAGGAAAAAGAAAAAAAAATGGGGAGGGGGGATTATTTCTTTTGTGCGTGAAAAAGGAAGGGGGGTTGGGGTTTTCTCTTACCCTCTCTACTTTTCATTTCACACACCACACACGCACGAACAGAGAGAAGGAGAAGGAGAAGAAGAAGAAGGAGAAGAGAAGGGGAAGAAGATTTGGATTTTGGGAAATCAACTAAGGTGAGTAATTTTTGCTTTTTTTCAACCTAAAATTGGGTTGGGAAAGATTAATTTGAGATTTCTATTCAAAATTTGCAAGATTAATGTCGAATTGAAGCTTTGAATTTGATATTTTCGGGTTTAGTAGATTAGAACCCTAATTTCAATTGAAAGAAACCCACAATTAAAATTTTTATGGCAGTTTGTGATTTGAGGGTTATGTGAGTGTTTTGAATTGATATTTATGTTATGGGTTTGTTCATATGTATGTTAGACTATAGATTTTTGGATTGATTGCCTGTATTTGGTTGAATAATATGGTAGAAAAATATGGGGGGAATTTTCTAATTTTTAGATATGTCGATACTGTTCGAATTTCTGGGTATTATTGGCTTGTTAGAAAATGTGAAAGTTTTATTATAGATTACCCATGATATGAGGCAACTTTCTGCAAATTTTAATGATTTTTAGATGAGTAGTTTATAAGTTATGAATTTTGAAGTGAAACTGCCCTGTTGTTGAGTGCAGAAATTCAAATAATGTTTGAATTACTGTGAGTTATTGGGTTGGATCAAAATTATGAAATTTTTACTGTAAATGGCTGAGGATGTCTGGAAAATTTCTGTAAATTTTGATGAATTTTGGTTGTGTAGTTTAGGAGTTATGAAGTTTCTATTGAGACTGCCCTGTTTTGGGTGCATGGTTTTCGATTACTGTTTTGATTATTTTGGAGGATTTGTTTGGACCAAAATTATCAAAATATTACTGTAGATTCCTCATGATATAGGGTCATTTCTTGTAAACTCTTGTGAATTTTGGTTGTGTATGCTATAAGTTATGAATTTTTGAGTTAAAGTACCTTGTCTAGTGTAATTATAGATTATTTGTATGTTTAATCTGTAAATTAGATATGAAAGGGCAATTGTTGAGCTTCCTAAGAATTTTGATTGTGTGAAATTATTTTGAGTTGAATTATGCTCTGTTTTGATTATGTTTTTGTTAAATAAATTGTGGAACTTAATTTCTTTGAAAATAACAATGCAATTATATGATTTCATTAAGTTGCGTTTCTGGGGAAAAAAGTTCATATCTTGTTTTAGGCTATTACAGAGCATTCTAGAGTTATGGCCATAGAAGTAGTTGTCTTTATGTTTGGAACTGTGTGGGTCGTTGGTTGGTACCTTGAGTGGGCACTGCTCGGTCCGCCAATTGGCTCCTCAGTTTGTGTTATTTGAGGAGCTGTGTGGGTCCCTAGTTTTCCAGGATGTAAATGTGACTCCACAGTTTGTGTTTTGAGGGCTTCTACGTACTCTATAGCATTGAGTCCCTGGTTGGTACCTTGAGTCGGCATCGCCCGGTCCGCCAGGATGTGTTTGTGACCCCTGTGTTGTGATGGTTCTTTGTGTGATTCATGAGTTGATTTTCCCTAAACTAAAAGTTTTGCATTGAGTTAAGAATATGTGATGTGTTGTGAAATTGGTTTTGGGCTTAGATTTGGACTGTGGATATGTTATGAAATGAGTTTGGCTTGGATTTGAAATTTGGGTAAGTTATTAAATTAATTTTGATCTTAGTTTTGGATTTTAGATTTGGTTTTGGATTAGGATTTGAAGGTCCATTCAAAATATCTATGAGCTTGTGATTGATAAGCATGTTTTAAGACACATATAATGTATTTATGGCTATCATGTGAACTTTTGTGATAAAGTCGCTTCGATGTATGTGCTAATTACGATTATGGACGGGCCGTTAGATTGCTTAGCAGATTTTGCTTTCTTTTAGGTTCCAGTGAGGACCATGAGCCCAAAGGACATAATTAGTATGAGACAATCATGGTTAGTTTAGTGAATGGACTAACAGCAGAGTTTGTTTAGGGACTTAAGTGAAAACGAGAGTCCTTGAATCGTACCTAGTATGGGATAAATACAACTAAGCTACTCTAATTGTCCGTTCCATGACATAAGTATGTTGTGTGTATTTGTGATATTTGTGAACATATTAAATAGGGAAGGTATGAGTTTATTTTGATTCTTAAAGCATATGAATGTTCTTATGTCACCTTCTACATGCCATATGATATGTTCAGTCTGTATGTCATGAGATACCTGTACTGTGTGATTATGTGTTAACTGGTTAATGTGTAAAGTGTAACAGCGGAGAAGGTAAGGGTTATTCACTGGGCTCGGGGAGCTCATGACCTCACCATTTTTTAGGTTTGGAAGCAAAAAGGGATCGTAAGGGCATTAAGAAAGTTAGCCAGTTGTGAAACACTTTTGAAGAGCCGAGTTGGGAATGCAGGCCTCGTTCTATGTTTATGCTATGATTATGTTTAGTAAATACAACTTTGATTGTATTTTTGGGATGAGGCATGTGTAAGAATATTATGGATATGATTTAAGTATGCATGTAATGTATGATTTTAGAATAACCCTACCCAACCTCAGTTGAATTTCGATTAGAGCTTCCGCTGCTATCGGCTATTAGCAAGTTAATTATGATTAATAAGTTCATAGGGGCCTTGTGGGTGCTCCTAACTGGGTTCACGACGGTGATGCGCCTGCCCCCTTCGGGCGGGGCGTTACAGAAGTGGTTTCAGAGCAAGCAACCTGCGACCCATAGGAATTATGTGCGTGTGTGCTTGATTGAATGTCACAACTATGTGTTTATGTGATCGCATATGTGCTTAACTGAATTATTTATACCTAACTCAGTGGTGGACCATATTCGAGCAATCATTCAGCCTACTAACGTACCTGTAGCCAACTCGTTTAGATGGCCGCTACAGGAGGAGGCGGTGGGTTTGGGTTTGGGTCTGGTGATGGAGGTAGTAACACTGACCCTATGGTAGGGATTAATCTCTTAACAAGTTTCTCAAATTGCAGCCTTCAAAGTTTAGAGGAACTACGATTCCTTCAGAGTTAGATGAGTGGATGAGGGAGCTTGATAAGATATTTAAGACAACGATGTGTCCTGAGGAGTATAAAGTGGGTTTGGCTACGCATTTGTTCATGGGCGAAGCGGATCATTGGTGGGATTCCGTTAAGCCGAGTGATGAGGAGGAAAAAACAAACCCACTAACTTGGGAAAAGCTAAAAGAGAAGATGAATGAACAATATTATCCTAGGGATGTGCAGAGGGCTAAGGAGTTAGAATTCTCTAATTTGGGGCAGGGTAAGATGACCGTGATGGAATATGGTGCTAAGTTTACAGAGTTCAGTCGGTTTGGGAGACACCTTGTGGACACGGAGCAAAGAAAAGTTGATCGATTTGAAGATGGTTTAGATATTGAAATTCGGAAAGGTTTATCATCTCAGGTTTTTACCAAGTATCAAGACATATATCAATGAGCAATGCGAGTTGAAAAAGTTTTGAATGAAGGTAAGGCCGAGAATGTAAGTACTACAAAGAAATTCAATAGAGGGGACGCAACACCTGAGAAACAGAAGAACGTTATTCAGGAAGAGCGGAGGTCTGAACCAGTTATAGATAAGAAATACTGTAAATTCTGTAAGAAAATTCATGGTGGAACTGAATGCCACCGTGCAACGGGAAGTGCTTCAACTGCGAAAAACTTGGTCATATAGCTTCTTCTTGCCCCCAACCAAATAAAAGGGCTCCTGCCAGTACTAAGAGGCTATTCTCAGATGACAAAGGCATACCCCAGTTACCAAACAAGAAGATGGACTCTGATAGGAGCAAAAGTTCCGCAGGAAGGATCTATGTCATGAAGCCGCCTGAGAAAAACTAAGTTGACTCATATCAAGGAAAGGAAAGGTAAGTTTCGAGGACGAAACTTATTTTAAGGGGGGAAGGATATAACGCCCCGAAAATTTCAGTTACTAATTTCAATTAATATGTGAATGCGTGTTTTATGTTTATGTATTTTAAGTGTTTTATTTCGATATATATGTGTGATTTAAGTTCATATGATTATGTTTGGGAAATAAAAGAAAATGATTCGACTTAGGAAAAAAAACAAAAAAGAAAAAGGGCTTGACCGAAAAAGGAAAAAAATGGGAAAAGAAAACCAAAAAAAGGGGGCGAAACAAAAAAGAAAAAGAAAAAGAAAATAGGGAGGGGGGATTATTTCTTTTGTGCGTGAAAAATGAAGGGGGGGTTGGGGTTTTCTCTTGCCCTCTCTACTTTTCATTTCACACACCACACACGCACGAACAGAGAGAAGGAGAAGGAGGAGAAGAAGAAGGAGAAGAGAAGGGGAAGAAGATTTGGATTTTGGGAAATCAACTTAGGTGAGTAATTTTTGCTTTTCTTCAACCTAAAATTGGGTTGGAAAAGATTAATTTGAGATTTCTATTCGAAATTTGCAAGATTAATGTCGAATTGAAGCTTTAAATTTGATATTTTCGGGTTTAGTAGATTAGAAGCTTAATTTCAATTGATAGAAACCCACAACTAAAATTTTTACGGTGGTTTGTGATTTTAGGGTTATGTGAGTGTTTTGAATTGATATTTATATTGTGGGTTTGTTCGTATGTATGTTAAACTATAGATTTTTGGATTGATTACCTGTATTTGGTTGAACAATATGGTAGAAAAATATGTGGGGAATTTTCTGATTTTCAGATATGTTGATACTGTTCGAATTTCTGGGAATTATTGGCTTGTTCGAAAATTATGAAAGTTTTACTATAGATTACCCATGATATGAGGCAACTTTCTGCAAATTTTCATGATTTTTAGATGTGTAGTTTATAAGTTATGAATTTTGTAGTGAAACTGCCCTGTTGTTGAGTGCAGAAATTCAAATAATGTTTGAATTACTGTAAGTTATTGGGTTGGATCAAAATTATAAAATTTTTACTGTAAACGACTGAGGATGTCTGGAAAATTTCTGTAAATTTTGATGAATTTTGGATGTGTAGTTTAGGAGTTATGAAGTTTCTATTGAGACTGCCCTGTTTTGGGTGTATGGTTTTCGATTACTGTTTTGATTATTTTGAAGGATTTGTTTGGACAAAAATTATCAAAATATTACTGTAGATTCCTCATGATATGAGGTGATTTCTTGTAAACGTTTGTCAATTTTGGTTGTGTATGCTATAAGTTTTGAATTTTTGAGTTAAAGTACCTTGTCTAGTGTAATTATGGATTATTTGTATGTTTAATCCGTAAATTAGATATGAAAGGGCAATTGTTGAGCTTCCTAAGAATTTTGATTGTGTGAAATTATTTTGAGTTGAATTATGCTATGTTTTGGTTATGTTTTTGTTAAACAAATTGTGAAACTGAATTTCTTTGAAAATAACAATGCGATTATATGATTTCATTAAGTTACGTTTCTGGGAAAAAAGGTTCATGTCTTGTTTTAGGCTATTACAGAGCGTTCTAGAGCTATGGCCGTAGAAGTAGTTATCTTTGTGTTTGGAACTGTGTGAGTCGTTGGTTAGTACCTTGAGTGGGCACTGCTCGGTCCGCCAATTGGCTCCTCAGTTTGTGTTATTTGGGGAGCTGTGTGGGTCCCTAATTTTCCAGGATGTAAATGTGACTCCACAGTTTGTGTTTTGAGGGCTTCTACGTACTCTATAGCGTTAAGTCCCTGGTTGGTACCTTGAGTGGGCATCGCCCGGTCCGCCAGGATGTGTTTATGACTCCTGTGTTGTGATGGTTCTTTGTGTGAGTCATGAGTTGATTTCCCCTAAACTAAAAGTTTTGCATTGAGTTAAGAATATGTGATGTGTTGTAAAATTGGTTTTGGGCTCGGATTTGGACTATGGATGTGTTATGAAATGAGTTTGGCTTGGATTTGAAATTTGGGTAAGTTATGAAATTAATTTTGATCTTAGTTTTGGATTTTGGATTTGGTTTTGGATTAGGATTTGAAGGTTCATTCAAAATATCTATGAGCTTGTGATTGATAAGCATGTTTTAAGACACATATTATGTATTTATGGATATTATGTGAACTTTTGTGATAAAGTCGCTTCGATGTATATGCTAATTACGATTATGGACGGGCCGTTAGATTGCTTAACAGATTTTGCTTTCTTTTAGGTTCCAGTGAGGACTATGAGCCCAAAGGACATAATTGGTATGGGACAACCATGGTTAGTTTAGTGAATGGACTAACAACAGGGTTTGTTTAGGGACTTAAGTGAAAACGAGAGTCCTTGAATCGTACCTGGTATGGGACAATTATGACTAAGCTACTCTATTTGTCCGTTCCATGACATAAGTATGTTGTGTGTATTTGTGATATTTGTGAACATATTAAATAGGGAAGGTATGAGTTTATTTTAATTCTTGAAGCATATGAATGTTCTTATGTCACCTTCTACATGCCATATGATATGTTCTGTCTGTATGTCATGAGATACCTGTACTGTGTGATTATGTGTTAACTGGTTAATATGTAAAGTGTAACAACGAAGAAGGTAAGGGTTATTCACTGGGCTCGGGGAGCTCATGACCTCACCATTTTTCAGGTTTGGAAGCAAAAAGGGATCGTAAGGGCATTAAGAAAGTTAGCCAGTTGTGAAACACTTTTGAAGAGCCGAGTTGGGAATGCAGGCCTCGTTCTATGTTTATGCTGTGATTATGTTTAGTAAATGCAGCTTTGATTGTATTTTTGGGATGAGGCATGTGTAAGAATATTTTGGATATGGTTTAAGTATGCATGTAATGTATGATTTTAGAATAACCCTACCCAAGCTCAGATGCATTTCGATTAGAGCTTCCACTACTATCAGCTATCAGCAGGTTAATTATGATTAATAAGTTCATAGGGGCCTTGTGGGCGCTCCTAACTGGGTTTACGGCGGTGACGCGCCTACCCCCTTCGGGCGGGGCGTTACACAGATAACTCTGTGTTACATCTACCTTAAGAAGACCATCACCATCAGGAAACTAATGAAGCCACCTCAAATGAGAATCAACATCAACAGCACAGGAGATCAGAGAGACCTCATAAAACACCAAGCTACTTGATTGACTATGTCTGCAACACCTTAACATAATCAACTTGCCTCTCCACTCTCACTAACTTCAGCATAAAACCACCCAGCATGTCCTATCATTGCCTTAGCAGTGTAAGCCAACTGCTCATTGAGAATCTAAACTTCACTGAGCCATAAAGCTATGACCAAGCAGCTTCACACCCAGGTTGGCAGCTAGCCATGGACAAAGAATTACAGGCCTTAGAGCAAACCAAAACCTGGGAGATAGTTTCACTACCTCAAGGAAAGAAACCCATAGCATGTAAGTGGGCATACAAGGTTAAATGCAAGGCAGATGGAAGCATTGAAAGGCTAAATGCAAGACCTGTGGTTAAGGGTTTTACTCAAAAGAAAGGCATTGATTATACAGAAACTTTTTCCCCTATTGTCAACATGACAACCATTAGAGTTCTTATGACAGTAGCTGTTAAGAAAGGGTGGAATTTATATCAATTGGATGTGAATAATGCCTTTCTTCATGGTGACTTACATGAAGAAATTTATATAAAGCTACCTCAAGGAGTATACTCCTCAATTCCCAATGCAGTTTGCACATTAAGAAAGTCTTTGTATGGCCTCAAACAAGCATCCAGACAGTGGTATGCAAAGCTCAGCCAAGTTCTTTATCAAAGGGGTTACAACCATTCAAAGAATGACTATTCTTTATTTTGCAAAAAGAATCAAGAATCTGTGGTTTTTTTTGGCAATTTATGTAGATGACATTTTGCTAACTGGAAATGATGATGCAGAAATCGCATCACTCAAGTCCTTTCTTGATGATACCTTCAAGATTAAAGACTTGGGTATGCACACTGCTTCCTTGGCATTGAAATACTTCAGATAGACTAAGGGCTTCTTCTTCCACAAAGAAAGTTCACTATGGATTTGTTGCAAGAATTTGATCATAATCAGGACTCTCCTGTAATATGTCCCCTTGATTACAGCACAAAGTTAACTCCAAAAGCAGGAGCTTTATTGGAAGATCCCAGCATATACAAAAGGCTAATTAGAAAGCTTAATTTCCTCACCAATAGACATTGCCTTTCAGTTCAACATTTAAGTCAATTCCTTCAGCAACCTAGAGAGCCACACATGCAGGCTGTACAGCATGTACTCAGATATCTCAAAGGTGAGCCTTCCCTTGGCATTCTCCTAAACAAGAGTCCTACTTTTGATCTCTTGGCATATTGTGATGCAGATTCGGCTTCATGCCCTCATAGCAGGAAGTCAGTAAGTGGCTTTGTTGTATTCTTTGGTGATACATTAATTGCATGGAAGTGAAAGAAACAAGTTACAGTCTCCCTTTCTTCTGCTGAGGTCAAGGATAGAAGTATGGAAAGACTCGTTGCTGAATTGTCTTGGCTCAGCAGACTATTGCATGAAGTTACAATCATTTCTGTCACACCAATACCTGTGAAATGTGACAATTTAGCTGCTATCTACATTGCCAAGAATCTTGTCTTCCATGAAAGGACCAAGCACATAGAAATTGACTGCCACTTTGTCAAACACAAGCTCATGGAAGGACTTATCAGCTTATAGTATGTACCAACAAAGCAGCAATTGGCTAACATCCTGACCAAACCTCTCACAGGCATCCAACACCACTCCATTATGTCCAAATTGGGGGTTTCCACACCCTCCAATTTGAGGGGGGTGTTAGAATTATGCTAAACAATAGCAGTAACAGCATAGCTACACAGCAAGGATGCCAGCTTGTACATTCAGTTAGTTGAGGTTGTTAGAATCAGTAACTGCATTCTGTTGTTCTGTTGTGTTCTGTTAATGATAGGCTATTGGCGGGAAAGCTTTTCTTTTCAAAATATGCCTCATATATAAGGCATTTTCTTGTATTGCTTAGTTTAGATATGGAATGAGAAACTCATCTTTCTTCTCTCTCTCATTCAAGCCTTTTCTGGAAAATTCATTTTCACCATGAATCTTATCATTAATTAATCATAACTATTAAAAATTTAGATATTTTAAACCATACAATACTAATTTAGGCTAAAGTAAAACACTTAATAAAGTGTATTGCGGTAAGACATATATCATCACCCAATTAAAAAGTACCATGATATACATGCCAAAAGCTAGCAGATAATTAATTTATGAGTTATTGATTGAATATTGCTGAGATTATACTTGTGGTTATTGGAATGGAACCATTGCAAATTATGTGAGGCACATGTATACATTTCTCACCATCGTACAAACTGTAGAACCCGAATCTCATCTGCATACATGAAAATTTAAAATTTAATATAGCATCCTAAAATAATGAAAGAAAACTAGGAACAAATACAAGTGTGATATTTGATCAGCTTGGGGCTACTACATCTTAATTGTTTAATTTTATGAATCCTTTAGTTTGTTCAAACATTAACTATTTATTTCATTATGTTGGCTAACTAGGCTGATCATTCTCGCTTAGAAGTCTCCATAGAAAACTCAACAGTTAGTAAACTAATTGTAAATGGCATTGAATTCATTGCTTCTTCCCCCTCCCCCCCCCCCCCCCCCCGACTTTTAACTTTGCGTGGGTTGTTCTTGAGTCCTGACGTCCCAGGAACGAGAAATAGCCCAGAATATTCAATTCTTATCTATTTAAATGCAAGATTCAGATATGCAATGTTATTAATCAAAATTACTAAAATTCAGTATCTTGTTTGATATTTCATTTCTGCAACCAAAGAAAAATTAATGTGGCAAAAATCAATGAAATAATTAGAGTTAAAAGTTAGTTTAGCTAACAAAGTCTTTGTAATTGCACCCCAAAATCTAATTACCTGTACCTGTACCACAGTCAAAATTAGACAGTGCTCGAGAACGACACTCAGTATGAACCAAGAGAGAGATATAAATGATAAGCCTATTGTGGAGGTCTTGGATCTTTTTCTCCTTGGGTCTTAGGATCAATGTTGTGAATTGTGATGAACCCAGTGGTGAAGGATTTTTATTGAAATATTTTCATATACCATTGATATATAAGCTTATCATGTCACTAAAATATGATAAGAAGCACGAAAATTAAACTAGCTAGCGTACAGTTAGCTAAACCAAATGACAAATCTATCTATGTTATATAATAAGTCAAGGCCTTAATGAAAGTATACATTTTGCATTGCATATGGTACCCTTCTTTTTATTGAAAATCCCCTTAATTAATAAGGATAATTTTATCATAAAACAAACATTACATATTAATTTTGAACTTTAAAAAATATATAAAAAGATGATAACTTCTCAACCCTCAATTACATGTTTTATAGTTTTCTCTCACGCACTCTCTCTCTCCCATATTTTCACAATAAGTACTCTCTCTCTCTATCCCGATGTTCCCCCTAAAAGTACAAAAGGTGATACACTTTAGATTTGAACGTAACCCCTCTTCTCATGTCAGAAAACAAAGGAAACAAAATTCGGCCTACCCCTATTTGTCTCACAATAATATGCATCCCAATTTCTCAGTGCCATGAAAGGAAAAATCAAGTACATGTAACCTGACGTAACCCTTGCCTCCATGAACAAGCAATTACTAAACAAAATTGTTGTTTCCTTTCACTGCCTAATCATTTTTTTGGGTAAGTTTAATATTCTTTTTTTATATTAAGTTGGTAAAATTCTTTTAAATTTGATTCTATCTTAATTTTTTCGAGTTCTATTTAACTAAAAAATATATCTGATTAGATTTTCTTTTTACCTCATTGTAAGTGAATTTTTCTTTCCAATTCTTCATATCGCCTCTCTCTTAATATATTTCCACTTCTTCTAACTAGGTGGTTTAAATGGCGTGCAATATAATTATATAAGTCTGATTAGCTTCAACTCTTTTGTTACTTTTTTTTTGAGGGGATTAATATCTATTAGATTGAGAAGTTATTAAAAATTTGCAAGCTCAATTTAATTGATGTAGGCAACTGTGATATTATTTTAAACTATTTGTGTTCTTAATTAAAATTTACAAAATTCATTCGTACAATATTTGAAATTGAGCGACTCTCTAATCATTACTCGCTTAACATTTTATGCAAGCATGAAAGTATAAAGATTTATGTTATATTATAACACAATGCATCAATTAATGTATAACTTTTACTTTAGCTATTTTACCCTTACTATTAAAACTATTTTACTTCTACTCTTAGCTAAACTGGGTAGAAATCACTAAACTAACAAAGATAAATGAGTCAAAATAAAACTCAGGAAAAAAAAGGGATAGTAAAACATTATATTTCTCTTAATTTCCATCAAAAATAGGGAAAACATAAAATGTCTCCGCATTCCCATTGGCCGCCACCCCCCCCCCAAAATCTCTCCCACTCCTTATTTGGCTTCATCTTTTACTCAAGAATTTCATTACAGGTTCATATGATCAAAGAGAGAGGATTCTTTGAATTTAATTAGGATAATCAATACCGATAAAACCTTTCCTGAGAGCTCTTCAATGGCGAGAGGGTGTAGGGGAAGGCCCCGAGTTCAATCAACGGTGAGTGAGGCCCAATCACCGACAATATCAACAGGAGGTCGAACAACGGTGAACACAGCTGACTTCCCGGCACTGGGAAACCCGAATTTGGAAGGTGGGGTCAATGAAATCAATGGAACTAACCAACAAAGCCTGCAGGTCACAAATGAAAATCCCACATCCAAGAGCTCATATGCAGCAATGGTGAATCCCGAAGAGGGCTAGAGTTGAAGTTCATTGAAGCTCCCATATTCAGTGGCACAAAATGTGCAAAAATTATATAGTAGCAGAGGTTGAATACTGGAACCAAGCGATCCTATGCAATGTGTTAGGTGCAAACCCACCACTAAGTGTATTCGAGGGCTATGTGCGAAGAATCTAGAGCCAGTATACAATTAATAAAGTGGTAACAGCTCGAAAAGGGCTATACCTAGTCAGGTTCGGGGTGATGGCAGATAAGGAGGAAGTATTAAAGAAACGTATTTACTATTTTGATCGCAAGCCATTCATTATCAAAGCATGGAATGAAAACCTAGACTTGGACACAAATGCTATCAAATCTCTTCCCATATGGGTGCTATTGCCAGATTTGGATATAAAATACTGGGGGGCTGACGGCTTAAGTAAGATTGGCAGTGTTATAGGAATACCCCTAAAGACTGACAAACAAACCATGAACAAAACCTACCTTAGCTATGTAAGAATCATGATTGATACTCCACTGGATGGCCCGTTTCTGGACCATGTGGATTACATCAATGACAAGGGTAGAGTTATCAGGCAGCAAGTCAAATATGACTGGCAACCAGTGAAATATACTCATTGCACTATGTATGGACATACAGAAGAGCAATGTAGGAAAAAACGGGTAGTAAGGCAAGAATGGAAAGTGGTCAATTAAGAAGTGGAGTAAGGACAAAACCAGCAAAACCAGCAAGACACAAATGAGGCACATGAGACCCGAAGAAGAACTGCCAGGAGATCACCCCACCAGGGAAGAGGGACTGAAGAGCCTGCTTCGAACTCCTTTCAGGCATTGTTGAAGACAGAGATAATGGAGATGGTGACACATGAAAGGGGGTACTAATAGGCCCACATAGATAACATAATCTGTTGGAATATAAGAGGCCTTAATGGCCTGAATAAAAAGGAGGATATCTCCATGGTGTTGAGGAAACATGATGCAGGTATGATAGGACTCCTTGAAACTAAAGTTAAACCACTGAACATAAGAAAGGTTGCAAACAAGTTATAAGGATGGCAGCACTACTCTAACATACAGACAAAACCCAAGGACAGGATGTGAGTAATCTGGAAATGTCAAAGATATACTATTAAGATTGGGAAGATAACGGACCAGCTAGTCCATTGTGAAGTGATGCAGGTGAGAACCCAGAAGCACTTCTACATCACATTCATCTATGGATCCAATAAAGCTGAACAAAGAAGGCAGCTATGACATGACATAAAAGAGATAAGTTAGAACACTACAGAGGCATGGTTAGTAATAGGTGGTTTCAATGCAGTCCTATATATGCTTGACAGACTAGGAGGGGATGAAGGATAAGAAAATGAAGTAAAGGAGTATGTGGATTGCATGGATTACTGTGAATTAACAGAAATGAGAAGCTTTGGGAATTATTATTCATGGACAAACATAGGGCGAAATGGGAAAAGGCTATGGTCCAGGATTGACAGGGCCTTCACAAATTTGGAATGGATACAGATCTTTGACTTCACCCAAGTAGACTACTTAGTAGAAGGAATTTCAGACCACACACCACTGAAGATAGCATTCCACAATAGGCCTCGAAGTAAGCAGTCATTTAAGTACTGTGATATGTGGAGTAAGGACAATCAATTTCAACCCACAGTGGATAAGGTAGTGAAAGGGGAAACCAGGGGGGACAAGATGCATCAGCTGATGCACGTATTGAGGAAATTACAAAAGCCATTCCAATATCTGAATGGAAGTAGATTTAGGGACATACATGGTCAGTTAGCTATCAGCAACGTAAAATTGGAAGAAATGCAAAACAAGATGCACCAGGACCTCAGCAATAGCCAGCTGCAAAACAGGAAAGGGAGGAGATGGACAAATATATTGACATCTTGGACTCCTCAACAAAGCTTATGAAACAGCAGAGCAAGGTAGAATGGATTAATAAAGGAGATCACTGCACCAAATTCTTCTTTGCAAAAATGAAGCAAAGGAAACAGGCCAACTACATATACTCTATCAATGATAACAATAGCAATAGGGTGGATGGCTTTATAATAGTGGCAAAGGTAATGACAAACTACTATCAGCAGCTTTTAGGTGAACAAGGGGTGAGTAGAATATCTGTTATATAGAAGATTATGGATGAGGGACCAAGTCTTAATAGTGAGTAGCAACTAGCATTATGTTCCTCTATCACCACTAATGAAATTAAGGAGATGCTGTTTTCAATACCAAATGAGAAGTCGCCAGGACCAGATGGATACTCAAGTGGCTTTTTCAAAACAACATGGGGAGAGGTAGGGCCATTGATGTGTCAGGCTATCAAAGATTTCTTCAAAACAGGACAAATGAATAAGGATTGCAATGCAATTAATTTGGTGGTAATACCCAAAACACCACACCCGATGAGTGCAAATGATTTTAGGCCAATCTCATGCTACACAGTGGTACACAAGATCATATCAAAAATCCTTTGCAAAAGATTGAAGAAAGTTCTCCCAGTCATAACCCATCCAAGTCAAGGAGCATTTGTACAGGGCAGGAAATTGCTATATAATGTCTTATTATGCCAAGATCTCGTTAGGGGATATAATAGACAACACATTTTCCCTAGATGCATTATGAAGATTGATTTAAGAAAGGCATATGATTCGGTTTATTGGAGCTTTATAGAGGAGGTGCTAGAGCATCTGAGATTTCCAAGGGTATTTATCACATGGATTATGGCCTGTGTCACAACAGCAAACTTTACCATTACCCTGAATGGAGGGGTAGCAGGACATTTCAAAGGAGGGAGGGGATTGAGACAAGGGGATTCACTTTCACCACTACTGTTTGTCCTGACAATGGAATACCTGTCCAGAACTCTCAAGAATGCCTGTGCAACACCATCATTCAAATTTCACTCAGGATGTAAGAAGCATGGCATGGTACACTTGATGTTTGCAGATGACTTGATGCTATTTTGTACAGCAGATAAGAACTCAATCCACTATTTGATGAGGGCTTTCAATATCTTCTCAAAAACCACAGGACTGGAAGCCAACTACAGCAAATCAGAGATAGTCATAAAGGGCTGTAAACTACAATAAGAGCAGGAATTACTCAGAGCTACAGGCTTCTCTAAAGGGGAACTTCCCCTTAGGTACTTAGGGATTCCCACAATAGTAAATAGGCTCAGCAAAATGGAATGCAGAAGCTTGGTTGATAAAGTCACAGCAAGGATCAAGACATGGTCCACAAGGTCCCTATCCTATACAGGTAGAGCTGCCCTTATTCACTCAGTGCTAACGGGGATATTTACATTTTGGGCACGGATTATCATTCTACCTCAAGAAGTGATAAATCAGATCACAACACTGTGTAGGAACTTCTTGTGGGGGGCACACAGTGAGTACAAACGAGCCCCTTATGTGGCATGGACAGATGTATGCTTACCAAAAGCAAATGGAGGGGTGGGCCTTCGGAACCTGGAAGCATGGAGCAAAGCATGGATTGCTAAACTTGTATGGGAAGTGGCCAATAAAAAGGATAGTTTGTCGATTAAATGGGTGCATGGAAAATACTTGATTAACAAGGACTGGTGGGACTATGTGACAGTTAATGACGTATGCTGGTACTTGTCCAAGATGTGCATGGTAAAGGAGGAATTCAAATGGGGGAGCTCTGACTAGAGGAAATGGCACTGGAAAGGGAACCAGAGACGGGAATATAGAGTGAAAGAGGGGTATGAATGGTATTTGAACATCCATACCAGAAGACCCCTATGGACAAAGATAATCCGGACAAATTTAGCAACCTCCAGGCACTCGTTCATAGCATGAATTTTGATGTAGGGGAAAGTGCCAGTGAATACCAGAATAGCAAGATACAGCACGGGGGTTCCCACTGGCTGTGACATGTGCAATGAGGGGGAAGAAACACAAGAGCATCTGTTTTTCGAATGTAAGTATGCCAAGAGTATATGGGGGAACATAACATCCTGGATAGCGATACAGTGTACAGCAACAAGCCTCAAGGAATGGTGTGAGCATATGTTACATAGTCCCTTGCCCAGGATTCACAGGGAGATCATCTGCTCCATGTTTACAGTAGCAATTTACCATATTTGGAGGGCCAGGAACAAGCTGAAATATTAGGGGGCACCAAAAGGATGGAAGACAATTGCATACAGCATCAAAGAGCACACAAGACAAAGAATATTGTACCTGGGACAGAATAGGAAAAAATATAGAAAGTACATAGATCTGGTACTTAACAGGGGTTAGGAAAGATGTCTGGGTTGTACAAAAAGGGTCATGGATTGAAAGGGTTGTATTTTTCTTGTGCAAAAAAAAAAATAAAATCAATGCCAATTCAAATATCTTACCTCTTTTTAGCTCCTTTGACCTCTCTTTTTTTGATGTATTTCCTCTTTAATCCAGTTCTCCAATGCTATGACAATTCCTCACCACAATTTCCAACCAATATTCTTTGAAAACTTTGTTAGGCCACAACCCCGGTTCTTTCGTTATTGTCTATGACTTTCATCGTTTATATGCCCCACATTAATTTTTGGATTCATGTTCAACTTTACCATTCATCATTTGCTATAGTATTAATTACGGAGTATCATAGGCTTCCATATCATATAGATTTTATATTAAAGTTATTCATTTTTAGTCAAAGATTTATTTTAATTTTTGTAGATCATTGAAACTTTAACTCTTTAAAACTTTACAATGATGTAGGGTAATTAGAAAAATAGTTTTACACAACAATTATCTAAATTCTTTTATTTTATTAACTCCTTAAGTTAACCTTTTAATCCTTTAAGTTGGCAATTTAACACACTGTAATTTCACGAAATTACAACTATGTATGGTAATAAATGAATTTATATTAGGTACTTTTGGATGGATGGAATCTTAAAAATAAAGGACTTTTGGTGGATTTTTTTTGGATCAACTACATTTAAGCAACAATGTTTTATATATATAACTATTTTTCATGGCTGCATATCTTTTCCTATGGATTTTTCTTAATTTTACCCTCAAATATGTTTGATTAGCTATATCAATTTTGTTTCATAAGAACTTTCTAATACAAAAGCATCCAATTCTCATATTTGACGCATATTGATGTCTAATGGTTGATATCTACATTGTAATTCTAATATCTTGGATTCATATATGTAAATGAAAAAAAATAATAGCAAAAGAATTTTATTCCCCATGAATACCTTTCTTCATATCAATCATCTAAAATAGATTTTTTTTTAAACAGAATGTGCTTAGAACATTTGTTTCTTATATAAGATTACTTGATTTTTGTTCATAATTAAATTCATAATTAGTACTTAAGTATCATCAATCCTTCATTATTTAAAAATTTATTCATTATTAAGTTATACATCGTCCAAATTATTCTCTTAATTTGACTACTATTTATAATCTTCATATTTCTTTCCTTCTAATCTCTTTTTGACTAACTTTCATAAATGTTGGTCAAATTTGCAAAAACCTTATAGCTATCAAATTATCTCATAATTTGATGCTCATAACTTATTATAATCCTAAACTTCAGTGGACCTAAATGATTAGGTGTGCTTTTGATACACATTTTGTGATTGTGCAGTAATTAAAGTCTTCTAATAGGTAAAGTGACTATCTTGATGAAGGTTGAGTATGGTTCCAAATAGACCAAACATCTTCATCATACTGTACACTTATTTGTATTTAGTTTGGATTGCTATATCATTATGCAATTCAATCCTCCAAATTTGAGATAATTAGCCTTTACTAAATTTTTAGTTTATCATCTATGTCTTCTTCTTAGAAATTTTTTTGTCAAAACAAAAAAATTAACCACCCTAATCCTTCTAATACTGATAAACTTTTATATATGACAATAATTTTTATATATGATAATAATTTTTAAGATAAGGAGGGTTAAATAATAATTAAAAAAGTGGCATGCAAATAAAATTTATCTGAATATCGAGGGTGATATATGATAATAATCCTTTTAATACTGATCAACTTCAAACATAATATCCGTGTGTGTGTGTGTATATATATATATATGTATGTAAAATCTAGATTTGATACAGTGTATAACTTGGAGGTGTTTTTGTATTTTCAAGAACGTGGGAATAGAAAAAGAAAAATCACTACCTTATGTGGAAGTGTCCGACGGAAGGAATAAAAGAGGGTTGTTTTATTATGTTGGACGTTATATTATATAAGTCGATAGGATGCATTTGGATGTGTCACGTGTCACATGTCTAATGTAGATTATATTGTGGCCTTTGAGCCATATAGTTGTGTAGTTTGAGGATCACAAGATATCGGGGAAAAAATTCTAACAAGTGGGCCTTAGAGGTCCAATTATTTCGTAGAGTAACTATGTGGAATTCTTGATCATTGTTAGTTCATGCTCGTGCAAAGCATACTAGTTCAATTACACATGAACCTCACCCATCTCATCATTGACTTTTTTTTAAATCTTGGATCTTCAATTTTATTGGAATCGAGTTACTGTTAGTTTAATAAAAAGTAGAGTTCTTTTATCAATTTTTTTTTTTTATTCACAAAACTCAAACTCAATACCTTATTTAAAAAAATAAGTGTTAAATTATTTAAATCAACCTGTAATGATCCACCCATCATTAACTAACTGGTACTAGGTTTACAATATTTTGATAAGTTTTTGGTACATGAATTACATTTACACGCACCTAGTTCACTAATCTTGTTCTTGTATCTGATGGGAACCATCTAATTAAAGTGCCAAAGTGCCTAACAGCTGTCTTGCATTGAAAAGTCCATCACAAATCAGAATACCCTCGTGCGTCGTGGATTTATTTGGAGATTATTCACTATCTAAAAACAGACAAGTCTTATCTACACTCTACAGAGGGTGACATATTAACAACTTGTTTTGACTTTTTTTTTAAGACTACATAATTGAGTGTATATTTTCATACTAAACACCGGCCAAATTCTAATCATTCTAAATTATGTAAAACAATCTCCAAACACCAAAAAGGTTGAAATTAGAGAATACCACAACTAGGGTGCATGGTGTTTAGCTCAACTTGGCTCGACACACACACACACACACATATATATATATATATATATATATATATATATATATATATATATATACTATATATATATATATATATATATATATATATATATATATATATATATATATATATACATATATATATATATATATTTATTTATTTATTTATTTATATATATATTGTGTGCCTATCTTTGGCTAAAAAGTTTTCAAAGTTAACTCTAAAATTTAAGCTAGATTTTAGCTTTTTACATTGAATTCAAGAAATAAGGATCAAAATAGAATTTTGTTGATTCTAAATGTTATTTCATACTTTCAACACATGCGCATAATAATAAAAAAAAAATTAGGCTTAACCGAGCCAAAATAGATTCGAGTCAAGCTAAACCTTGCTTGGATTGAGCCTTGGCTCAATTTTCATTCGAGCTGGCTCAGGCTCAGGTCAACCCAAGCCTAAACCGAGCTTTGACCAAGTTGAACTTGAGGGCTCGGCAAGCCTGCTTGGTTTCATTACGGCCCTAACCACAACAAAGATAACCAAAAAGTACCCATAGGGATTGATTCAAGTGGTTTGATACTTCTCTTTAAGGAAGGTTTTGACTCCAATTCTTATTAATAAAGTAAATGTTATCTTAAAATGTTACCGCAAGCACACAGTGCCAGTTGTAGCTAGCAACGGCAAGTACAGATTGTGTCCACAAGGAACTTGTTTTCAACCACCGAATCAACTTATAACGCTCTATTTAGGGAAAAATCGACTAAGGTTGATTATCGCTAAGTAGCAGTTCTAATATGCTGATAGCTAATGTAATTGTCTAAACCAATAATAATAAATATTTTGGATTGGGGTTCACCACACTATTACACTATATGAATCATAAATAAGATCATGCAATCCTGCCCATGAAAATAACAAAAGTGGAAACGATTATAATTTAAAGCGCATCCAAGCCTTCTCTAAAAGGTCAATAGACCAACTGAGTTAATCCTAGTTATCTATTTTCATAAAATTAAGATTATTAAAGTCACAAGATTTAGCAATCAGGTATCCCCAATTGAACCTGTAACGGTTTTCAAGTCAGGAAAATCAATTACCTACAAAGTCACACTAGGTAAAGGATTTAATTTTCACTGATCTTCTAAACCCTAATTAAGAACAATGAATAAAACTCTTTCAAGCAATTCAACAAACAGTTGGCACACTGAATAGGAATTCGGATTACAATTATGAGCATAATTCGCAAAAACCTAGAACATGATTCACTTTCGCATAATAGGGGTTACTCCCAATCCAAGACTACAAATTTAGCCCCTAAACATAATCCAAATCATAATCGCAAGCCTAAATTGATGAAACATGTCAAAACAATGAAAATTAGGGCAAAATCGCATAAAGGGAAAGAAAAGGTACTAACTTGAATTGATTCCATTGCATGATCCACAATTATCCTTGATTCCACTTGCAAATCTAATGCTAGAAAAGTGTGCAAAGAAACCAGAGAAAGAACCCTAAAATCGCTGCCTAATCATCTTCTCTAAAAGTCTAACATAAGATACATTGACCGCTATAGGGAAATAGTTAAGTCACAAAAAACTAGCCAACGCATGGGCAACCGTGCGTCCCCAGGTTCATGTATGGTTAGAACGCTCAGTTGTGCGTCCAACAGTGCGCAGCTTCTGGCTTCAAGGCACGATCGTGCACACCCGGCAATCGACCGTGTGTTTGCTGCAGCTAGCAGTTTTGATCCTTTTGTTTCCCGGGGCTTCTTCATTGAACCTTCATTCTTCTCAGGATTCCACTCCTAAAGCTTCCCTTTTCGACAGGATTGGTAAAACTTTCACATTTTTGGGCAAGCCACCTGAAAATCGAGAAATACCACTTGTAAGCACAAAATAAGCCAAAGAAGGCAGGTTCAACTTTTTTTTTGGCTAAGATTAGTCTTGAGATTCTGGAAGAAAAAGGGACAAATTAGGATCAAAAATCAGTCAAAATAGAGGTTTATCAATTCCTCATACTTATCCCTTGCTTGTCCTTAAGCAAGATTACCAACTTATAGATCAACGGGGAGAGACTCGCCTCAGTGTAGCATCCTCCTTAGGTAAGAGATGACAGCTAGATTGATGAGAGTGGCAACTCATACCTACAAGACCCGACAAGGGGAAATTCATTTTTTCAAATAAAGCATATGTACTAGAATGCGAGTCATTGGACTATAGTGCAAGATTAAATATCCCATATTGAATCGCTTAGAAGTGCCTAGTCTCCCCGAATTGTTGGTGAGCTAGTTAGGCTGACAGGCCGTCACTATAAGGGTGGAGTTGGAAACGCTCCTCTCTTGTGTTTAAGTTAGGAATGATCACTTAAAGCCGTGCTTTGTGTAAACAAGCTACCATAGGCTTGGTAGGAACTCTGAATTTTCCATCAGTGAAGTAAAATGCTCGAATGTCAATCATGAGGGCTTTTGGTTGTAATGGGGTTATGGTCTAAGGAAAAGGGAGGATTGCAATTTGGGCATGAGGGGCTAAATAGCCAAGTAGAGAACAATCATAACAACTCCAAAGTATCATATAGTTACCGCCACTATCCCCAACAAATGCGTAACAAGAAGGAAAGGGAGTAAAACTTCCGTCTTTCCTTTTGAATGGGAATTCCTATGCCAACCATCTTATTTTTTTTCCTTTTTTTCTTTTTTTTCCCGAAAGAAAAAGAGGATGAATGGCATAGGTCACCAAAAAAAAAAATAAATGAAACTCCAATTCCTGCAAAGCTTGAAAATAGTCAGGATAACCCACTAGGGTGCAACCACATGTAAAACTCCCAAATCAAGACGATTCACATCTTTGCTCTGCTAACTTGGCATAAGATAGGATTGTTCAGTTCAGGCCAAGGGTTCAGTAGGCATTAGGTGAATGAAGTGAAAGGGGGAAAATGCTCAAAAGATTAGCAAAGGGATTATAGACACACAGGGTGGCTTTTTGGCTTATGTGGGTTAAAAGTCAAACAAATGCCTCAATCATATCAACATTAAGCACAAGACAAATGCCATTTTGAAGAAAGTCAAGTTAAGTTCGAGAGTTACACACAAGAAGGGGGTTAAACACTCATGAAGGATATTCGAGACCATGTATAATGAATGGTCAACAAGGCTCAAAAGTCTCACTGGGTCTCACTTGCCACAATCCAAAACTAGCTCAAAGGGGTAGCCAACAATCACGGCTCAACTGTTTCACATCAAAGCAACTCGCAGGGGTAAACACACAGGCATAACAAGCCCAACAATCACAGCATTTTCGCAACCATTTCACAAGATCTTGGCCCCCAATCAAATTTAATTTGCCACAAGTTGCCACAATAATCCATCTGAGCCATCACCCCTTGAACATCATCATTAGAGGGGTTTTCACAATCAGGAAGAAGTCTCTTTTTTATCTTCTTTTTTCTCTTTTATTTTTTGAAAGCAGTAAATCTAACTAGGAAAGCAATAAAATGCTTAAAGGGTAATGAAGAGTATGGTAAAAAGGGTTACCTCGAAAGCTTATGCGGCCCAACTTGACAGATCTCCTTTTGTGATGCAGATTTTCTAACCTAAATGCGCTAAACTACATGCTAAACTACGTGCTTAACTAAAAGTAAAAATAGAAGTGAAACTAATGCATCCTAATCATGCAACTAAAATGCTAAATCCTAAGTGTATGTACAAGATGCACAATCTCAATCTCCAAAAAATGCACTTCAAAGATAGCAATATGGAACCCACTCCCCCATGCTTATAAACATTTCATTGTCCCTAATGAATAGAATAGAGATGCAAATGTGGGGACGGAGAATATACTCACAGTGCATCAATCAGTAAGGCCCCAGGGGGCCGTTAGGTCGCCAATCAGGTGGTGGATAAGGCTAGTGATGCTGCTCATGTGCATAGTGAACCAGGTGAGCCCTGTTCTGCTTGTTGCACAAGATCTCCTGGTTCTAAACTTGTAACTGATCGAGACAGTCGATAACCGTCTGAAACATGGAGGGACCCATGGCCCCAGCAGAAGTAGCAGCAGTGCCCGTGGTGCCAGTTCCACGGCCTTCAGGAGCCTGCATCTCGTCCCTCGGACCGCGAGGGACCTCCTCAACATCATCATCACTACCATCATCACCGTCGCCATCTGACTTGTCCCCAGACTCACCATCCTCATCATCATTATAAATGAGGTTTGAAAGATGAGTGATGGTGGTCTTGGTTCGGTTGGGTAAAGGAAAAAGGGCACGGCCATGGTGATTAAGCCACAACTGACCACTACCGAGTGCTTTAAAAAGTTTCATGTTAATGCACGTGAGGAGATCAATGCGGCCCGGACAGTACAAAATGCTCAAAACATCAACTTGGGTGTCATAGCCCAAAGCCTTGGCCAAAGCCATGATGATACCACCATCACTGATAACCACCTTAGTAGATTTAGCATGTTGATCGAGGTGGTAGGCTATGAAGGCACCAGTGTTGATGGTCTTTCTATTCAAGGCTGCCCAAAGAATGAAGAGCTCACTGGCTCGAACTCCATTTTGACTATCAGCTCGGGGAAAGACATGGTTGGCAGTCAGGCGCTAGAGGTAACAAAGTACAGGATTGCAAGTCTACGTTACCTTGGTGGATCGCGCCTCATACCTCCGCCTTGAACAAGTGAGAGTGGTCCAGAAGTTCTTGGCATTATATTCCGTATGGGCAGGGGTAGTAGCACCAGAGGGTGGCAAGTGCAACAGCTCATTGAATCGGACAAGATGCATTTCATGGGTGTGGTTAAACAACCTAAAACGGATATACCCTCTAACTTCATCAAATTTGCAGGTAAGTCAATAATCAGGGAACTCATAAACTCCCAAATAAGCCATTCATAGATGGCTTCTTGCAATGCCACAAAGTTTTCCCAACCAAGATTACATAACAAAATCAGTAAGTCATCATAAAGATGCAAAGTAGTAAGCATTTCGACATCCAAATAGTTGGGGGCACAAATCTTCCTACTAACTATGGCATCATAGCGACAGGCTTGTTCAGCATCCACAAAAATAATGTTATACTTGTTGAGCACATGGGGGATAGAAGAGTTACCTCGGGCTACTTGGGCCTGGCTAGTAGAGGCGTCAGACACTTCTTGGGGGCCTTGGTGATGAGAGAGATGAGGGCTAGCAATCCCAAAAATGCCCAAGCAAGTTTTGGCCAAAGAGCACCCAAATCACCGGCAAGGACACTTGATTGAACCCAATTAGGCACTGAATTACACAATTTTTCCAGTCACAATCCCAAAGGAGCCCAAAAATTGAATGGAAATTGGGTTGGGGTTTCAGCTTTTATGGTTGAGAAAGCAAGGAGAATGAGGGATGGTGAGGGGTGGGCCACCGACGAGACGGTGGTACAGGTGAGCGACATCGGCTATTGGGTGGTGTGGCCGGTGAGAGAGTGATGGGTGGGCAAGAGGAAGAGGGCAAATGAGAGAGAGTGAGTGAGAGCTGAATGGTGACCGGCGCAAGAAAGGGCGGCTGGTGACGGTGTCAGTGACGGTCACCGGTGGATGAGTGGTGTCGCCTATGGGTGGCGATTTGGGTGAGAGGGAGGATGAATCGAGTGAGAGAGAGGAAGGGGGGAGATCGCGATGGAGGAGAGAGAGAGTCGGGTGAGAAATGTGCCATGAGGAGAGAGAAAGTCGGGATTAAAAGGGAGCTGCACGGTCGTGCCAATACTCACAGTTGATCGTGCATGGTCAGTTTCTCAAGCCTACTGTGCACGGTTGAGGAGCACCATCGTGCGTCCAGTCATGCGTAGCTGTGAGTCCTGACGCACACTCGTGCGTCACTATTGCACAGACGTGCATCTGAAGCAAGAGCACTAATTTTACTGAAAAAGGCCTGAACTCATACTCCACTGCCCCTTTTTTACCCCCGCTATGGTTCTTGGCTCGCGCTTCGGCCCTTTTGTCCCTCGTTTTGTGGTTTTTTTCCCTTTTTTTTCTTTTTTCTCTCTTTTTTTTCTTTTTTTTTCCCGAAAATAATGAAAAGGGCTTGGGTTGCCTCCCAAGAAGCGCTTGTTTAGATCCTGAGCTTGACCATGGAGCATCTCTAAGAAGAAGAGATATCGGGGAGGGCACAAGTAACCTTTTCCTCAAGTGTCTCACCGGCGCTGTAGTGCTTCAACCGAGCATTGTTCACCTTGAATGAGCATGTGGCATCCGTGCCAATCTCGACAGCCCAATGTGGATAGACCTTCAACACCTTGAAGGGGCCCGACCACCTAGAGCGAAACTTTCTTGGGAAGAGCTTTAAGCGGGAGTTGAATAGGAGAACTAAGTCTCCTTCTCTAAATTCACGACGGTTAATGAACCTTTCGTGCCACCGCTTCGTTCTCTCTTTGTAAATCTTAGAACTCTCATAGGCATCCAAGCGGATCTCCTTGAGTTCATTCAATTGCAACATCCTCTTCTCCCCTGTAGACTTCAAATCGAAATTGAAGTGCTTAATCGCGCAAAACACTTTATATTCCAGCTCTATGGGGAGATGACAAGCTTTGCCATAGATGAGTCAGAAAAGGGTGGTGCCAATGGGGGTTCTGAAGGCTGTGTCGTAGGCCCCAAGGGCATCATCAAGTCTATCTGCTCACTCCTTCCCTGATCTCGCAACCATTTTCTCTAAAATAGACTTGATTTCACGATTGGAAATTTTCACCTAGCCACTAGTGTGAGGGTGGTAGTCAAGTCCGTACTTATGGTGTACTCCATACTTCTTCAATAAGATCTCCAGCTTCTTTTCGATAAAGTACATCCCATTATCACTGATTAGCACCATCGGGACTCCAAATCGAGGAAAAATGATCATCTTGAATAGCTTAGTCACTACTCTTGAGTCATTAGTATGGCTAACTACTGCCTCCACCCACTTGGAAATGTAATCCACTGCAACTAGAATGTACTTGTTACCCCTCGAGGACGGGAAGGGGCCCATGAAGTCGATGCCCCAAACATAAAAAATCTCAACTTCGAGGATGAAGTTAAGGGGCATCTCATTCTTTTTTGATAAATTCCCCATCCGCTGGCAACAATCACATGAGCGAACATGCACATAGACGTCCTTGAAGAGTGAGGGCCAAAAGAACCTAACTTGGAGGACCTTAGCTGCAGTCTTAGAGGTGTTCGCATGTCCCCCACATGGAGAGTCACAATAGTGAGAAATCACGCTCTGAATCTCCTCTTTGGGGAGTCAACACCTATAGATCTCGTACTTACACAGCTTGTAAAAGGAAATGTTCCTCCCAAAAATAATGATTGTTATCATAGAAGAACTTCTTCTTGTGATGGGAGGACTAGTCATGCGGCACGACTCCTGAGGCTAGGTAGTTTGCAATGTCAGCAAACTAAGGGGCTTATCCCTAGGAGATAACCAAGAGATGCTCATCGCGGAAAGCATTATCAATGGGGGCATCATGGCTCTCAACAATGAGCCTGGAGAGATGGTCAGCAACGACGCTTTCTATCGGTGCCTTGTCCTTGATCTCCAAATCGAACTCTTGAAGGAATAGAACCCACTGGATGAGGTGAGGCTTCGCATCCTTCTTGTCGAGGAGATGCTTGAGTGCATAATGGTCGGTGTATACGATGACCTTGGAGCATAGGAGGTAGGGTCGAAACTTCTCCATTGCTTACACGACCGTGAGTAACTCCTTTTTAGTCGTTGTGTAGTTCTGTTGTGCCTTATTCAGTGTTCTACTAGCATAATAGATCACCACTGGCTTCTTATCTATTCTCTGCCCTAAAACTGGCCCCACCATATGATCACTAGCATCACACATGATCTCAAAAGGGAGATCCTAATCTGGTGGTTATATGATGGGGCCAGAAATCAGTGTGTGTTTGATGCTACAAAAAGCCTCATGGCACTCATCCGTAAAAAGAAATGGGGCATCTTTGGTAAGAAGTTGAGTTAAAGGTTTAGCAATCTTAGAGAAGTCCTTGATAAAGCGGCGATAAAATCCCGCATGACCAAGGAAACTCCGCACCCCTTTTACCAAAGTAGGAGGGGGCAACTGCTCAATGATCTCAACTTTGGCTTTATCCACCTCGATGTCCCTAGCGAAGATGACATGACCCAATACTGCCCCCTCCTGTACCATGAAATAGCACTTTTCCCAATTCAGCACTAAATGGATCTTTTCGCATCTATAGAGTACCGTAGTTAGATATTCTAAACAAAGGTCAAAGGTACCCCCATAGACAGAGAAGTCATCTATGAATACCTCCATGATGTTCTCAATGAGATCAGAAAATATTGCAATCCTGCATCGCCGGAAAGTGGCAGGGGCATTGCACAATCCGAATAGCATTTTTCGATAAGCGAAGGTACCATACGGGCACGTGAAGGTCGTCTTCTCCTGGTCATCAGGATAGATAGGAATCTGAAATAAACCTGAATATCCATCCAAACAACAGAAGAAGGAATGCCTTGCCAGTCTTTTTAACATTTGGTCAATGAAAGAGAGGTGAAATGATATTTCCGGGTGGCTTGATTCAGTCTACGATAACCAATACACATTCGCCACCCCGTCACAGTCAAAGTTGAAATGACTCATCCTGCTCATTCTTGATGATAGTCATCCCACTCCTTTTTGGGAACTACCTGAATTAGACTCACCTACTCACTATCTGAGATAGGGTAGATGATCCCAGCGTCAAGCAGTTTGACCATCTCCTGTTTCACAACCACTTACATATTAGGATTTGAACATCGCTGAGGTTGTTGGGAGGGACGATAACCTTCTGTTAGGGAAAAATAGAGTTTTGATATTTGTAAACCCCAAGTGCAAGGTGTATCATTGAGTACTTAGGATATCGTCCGCAGGAAGTTGTGTTTCCAACTACCAAGACCAACTAAAGCATCTCGAGCTATGCAAAATCAAAGGGGATAGAAAATAGAACTAAACTACTAAAGCGAAAACAAAGAGACTATGATTAGACTTAAGATGAACTAAGTAATCCAGTTAAGCCCTCATCTTCCTAAGTTGTGCTAGTATTCAGAGATGGTCGGTTGCATCATTAAAACCACCCAAGCCCTCTCTCAAGGGTCATGAGTTAGTCTAATTGTTCCAAGCTCCTATTTTCATGGGATTAGTTCAACTAAACTACAAGATTGACAACAATCTCAACTATTCTCTCTACGCACACTAGACAATCGACCTCACCTCTCAGCATAAGTCGATTGCCCCAAAACATGGATGAAAACTCTCTCAAATATTTCATCGAACTTTTGGCGGGTATGAAAGAAAACTCTAAGTTCTAGGCATAAACAAGGAAGGGTTGAGGCCTAAACAAGGTTAATTAGCCATCAAGAGCTAATCACAATCCAATCAACCAAGATTAACGACTAATTAAACATGAAAATATGAAAACCTAAACCAAATATGAACTAGCAAATAAGAGCATAAACATGAACAAAAGAGGAATTAATCCAAACTACCACGAATGAAAACTAAAGGAAACACAAAATCATAATAAAAACTAAACATTTAAACTAAGCAAATCAAATACAAGAATTAAATTAACAAAATCAAAACAAGAACAAAAATATTAAATAAATAGAGAGGGAGAAAAAGAGAAACTTATGCTTGAGTTGATTGAAGAATTGAAAATTCACAAGCTTGAATCCCGAAATACAAACTACAATCCTAATCTAACCCTCCTATTGAGGTTTTAATTAGCTAAAATCTAACCTAAATTACTCTAAAAATCGCCCCCAGGAGAAGCCCGGCCAACAAAACCTCCTCAAGAAAGAGAGAAAAGTTGCTTATAAAGGCTAAAAAACCGCTCTGCCGTACAGGCCCGAGGGACGCATGACCATGCCATGATGCACGGCTGACCGTGTGCCACGCATGGCCACTACACACGCCGTGCGTGTGGTCGTGCTACCTATGCGCAGCTTTGGTCTTCGTTGTACGGCTGTGCCTACCCTGTTGCACGGTCGTGCCTTCTTCTACGCATATTCCGTTGGCTCCCGGGCTTCGCTAGACCCCTCTTCTTTGTAACGCCTCGCCGCTGCCCGAGGGGCAGCGGGCGCGTCACCACCATGGACGCTCGGTCAGGGGCGCCCACAAGGCTCTAAGATCTTAATTAACTTATCGATAGCAGCGGAAACTCTAATCACAGTCTAACGAAAGTTCGGGCCGGTAATTCTAAAATATACATTGCATATATACTTAAACCATATACAAAATGTTCTTACATATATCCACAAGACTGTATTTACTAAACATAATCCATAACATATACATATAACGAGCCCTCCAGATCCAAATAAGTTCTCTTAATGCTCCTGTGATCCCTTTTGGTTTCCAGAACCTGAAAAATGGTGAGATCATGAGCTCCTCGAGCCCAGTGAATAACTCTTACCTTCCCCGTTGTTACATTTTGCACATTAATCGATTCACACATAATCACACAGTACACGTATCTTATGACATATAGACAGAACATATCATATAGCATGTACAAGGTGACATAAGAACATTCATATGCTTCAAAAACCAAAATAAACTTATACATTCCATACACACAACATATTTATGTCATGGAATGGCAATCAGAGTAACTCAGTCGTACTTATCCCATACCAGGTACGTTTCAAGGATTTTCGTTTTCACTTAAATCCCTAAACAAACTCTGCTGTTAGTTTATTCACTAAACTAACCATGATTGTCCCATACCAATCATGTCCTTTGAACTCATAGTCCTCACTAGAGTCCAAAAGAAAGCAAAATCTGCTAAGCAACCTAACGGCCAGCCCATAACCATAATTGGCACATACATCAAATCAACTGTATCACAAAAGTTCACATAAACACATAATATGTATATTATGACATGCTTATCAATCACAAGCTCATAGATATTTTGAATGAACCTTCAAATCCAAATCCAAATCCAAAATCCAAATCCAAGCCAAACCGAATTCATAGCATATCCGAAGTCCAAATCCAAGTCAAACCACTTCATAGCATATCCAAAGTCCAAATCCAAGTCAAACCCATTTCACAACGCATCACATATCCTTAACTGAATGCAAAACTTTTAGTTTAGGGGAAATCAACTCATGGCTCACACAAAGAACCATCACAACGCAGGGGTGACAAACACATCCTGGTGGCCCAGCTACGGCTTAAACATATGGTACCAACCAATTGTGGACCAGCCGCAACTCATTCATATGGTCCAAACCAGGCACCCAACGCTCTGAAGGACACAAACTGCCCACAACACAAACCATGGAATCGCATTCATATCCTAGTAAGTTTAGGCCGAAACCCTCCTCACTAGGGATCCACATGGCTCACACACATACATAAGGTCGACATTCATATCCTAGGGGATTGGTTATAGCCTTTCCCACTAGGCGACCTGAACATAACGACAGTCACTACTATGGCCATAGCTTTAGAACGCTCTGTAATAGCCTCAGACAAGACATGAACCTCATTCCCCAAAAACGTAACTTAATAAAATCATATAATCACATTTTTATTTTCAAAGAAATTCAATTCCACAATTGTAACAAAACGTAATCAAAGCAAAGCATTCTTCCATTCAAAATACTTTCACAAGTTTCCTATGCTTCATCGCACAATCAGAATTCTCAGGAAGCTCAACAATGGCCTTTTCATATTTAATTTATGGATTACACACACAAATAATCCATAATTATACTAAGCAAGGTACTTTAACTCAAAAATTCATAACTCACAGCATACACATCCAATCTTCACCGAACTTTGCAGGAAATTGACAAATAACATATAGATTCTAACATATTAATTTCATGATTTTTGCCCAAGCCAATCATTCCCAGAAATTCAAACAGTCACCCAAAATACTCAAAAATCTGTAAATTAAACTCAAAATTCATAACTTTTAGCATACACAACCAAAATTCACAACAATTTACCAGCAAACACCCCATATCATGAGGAATATACAGTAATAATTTGATAATTTTTCTCCAAGCAAACCTTTCATAACAAATTAAAACAGTAACCGAAATCAGGTACCAAAACAAGGCAGTCTCACTCGAAAATTCATAACTTCTAAAATACACATCCAAAATTCATGAAAATTTACAGGATACTTCTAGACATCAGCATTATTCTACAGTAAAAATTGCATAATTTTTCTCCAACCCAAAAGCTCACAGTAATTCCAAACACCATCTGAATTTACATACTGAAAACAGGGCAGATTCAAATAAAAATTCATAACTTACAAACTACACATCTAAAATTCATGAAAATTTACCAGAAGTTGCCTAATATCCTAGTAACGTACAGTAAAAATTTCAGAATTTTTCAACAACCCAATAATTCCCAGAAAATCAAAGAGTACTCGAGCTCTGCACAAATCCGAAATTTCAATCTAGCTTTCTTCCATTTTGTTCTTTGAATACGATCAATCAACCCAAAAATCCATCATTTAACATGTAATTGGATGAATTCACAACATACCCAACAAGTCACAAGCTCCTAATCAATCCAAAAAGTACAATTAAACAAACAACTTTAGGGGTGAGTTTCTATCAATCGAAGGTTGTTTTCTCCTCTATCAAACCCTAAAAACATCAAATTCATACTTCAATTTTCGCTTAATTTCTCAGATTCGAACCCTAGGTTTTCAAATTCTTCTTGCCCTAATCAATTTTAGGTTGAAGAAGAATAAGAATTACTCACCTTGAATTGAAATCAAAATCAAAACTGTAATCCTCTTCTTCTCCTTCTTCTTCTTCTTCCCCTTCTTCTTCTCCTTTTTCTTCTTCTTCTTCTCTCCTCTCTGCCTCTCTCTGCGTGTGTGGTGTGTGTTGAGAAGCAGAGAACCCCCCTCCCCTTTTGATAAACATCACGTGCAATAACCCCCCTTCCCCTTTCTTTTGTTTTTTTTTTTTTGTTTTTTTTTTGGGTCAAGCCCCCTTCTTTGACTCATCTCTCCTTTTTTTTTTTTTTGGGGGTTGTTGAAACAAAGCCTTAGTAATATACTCACTCAACAAATTATTCCCAAAACACAATCATATTAACTTAAAACACATATATATCTAAAATAAAACACATAAAATACATACACATTAATTAGGAATTCACACTTGAATCAAAATTAGTAACCAAAAATTTCGGGGCGTTACATCCTTCCCCCCTTAAAATAAGTTTCGTCCTCGAAACTTACCATCACCAAGTTTCTAATCTCAAGTTCTATGTCATACAAATTCACATTGCAACTCAAGTCACGTGGAGCACACATAATGCACAGAATCACGTAGATGCACATCATCAAACATATAGTCAATCACATGCGCACACAGGTCCTACAGGTCAAAGGTCGCAGGATTGTTGCTCTGATACCATTCTGTAACGCCCCGCCGCTGCCCGAGGGGCGGCGGGCGCGTCACCACCGTGGACGCTCGGTCAGGGGCGCCCACAAGGCTCTAAGATCTTAATTAACTTATCGATAGCAGCGGAAACTCTAATCACAGTCTAACGAAAGTTCGGGCCGGTAATTCTAAAACATACATTGCATATATACTTAAACCATATACAAAATGTTCTTACATATATCCACAAGACTGTATTTACTAAACATAATCCATAACATATACATATAACGAGCCCTCCAGATCCAAATAAGTTCTCTTAATGCTCCTGTGATCCCTTTTGGTTTCCAGAACCTGAAAAATGGTGAGATCATGAGCTCCTCGAGCCCAGTGAATAACTCTTACCTTCCCCGTTGTTACATTTTGCACATTAATCGATTCACACATAATCACACAGTACACGTATCTTATGACATATAGACAGAACATATCATATAGCATGTACAAGGTGACATAAGAACATTCATATGCTTCAAAAACCAAAATAAACTTATACATTCCATACACACAACATATTTATGTCATGGAATGGCAATCAGAGTAACTCAGTCGTACTTATCCCATACCAGGTACGTTTCAAGGATTTTCGTTTTCACTTAAATCCCTAAACAAACTCTGCTGTTAGTTTATTCACTAAACTAACCATGATTGTCACATACCAATCATGTCCTTTGAACTCATAGTCCTCACTAGAGTCCAAAAGAAAGCAAAATCTGCTAAGCAACCTAACGGCCAGTCCATAACCATAATTGGCACATACATCAAATCAACTTTATCACAAAAGTTCACATAAACACATAATATGTATATTACGACATGCTTATCAATCACAAGCTCATAGATATTTTGAATGAACCTTCAAATCCAAATCCAAATCCAAAATCCAAATCCAAGCCAAACCGAATTCATAGCATATCCGAAGTCCAAATCCAAGTCAAACCACTTCATAGCATATCCAAAGTCCAAATCCAAGTCAAACCCATTTCACAACGCATCACATATCCTTAACTGAATGCAAAACTTTTAGTTTAGGGGAAATCAACTCATAGCTCACACAAAGAACCATCACAACGCAGGGGTGACAAACACATCCTGGTGGCCCAGCTACGACTCAAACATATGGTACCAACCAATTGTGGACCAGTCGCAACTCATTCATATGGTCCAAACCAGGCACCCAACGCTCTGAAGGACGCAAACTGCCCACAACACAAACCATGGAATCGCATTCATATCCTAGTAAGTTTAGGCCGAAACCCTCCTCACTAGGGATCCACATGGCTCACACACATACATAAGGTCGACATTCATATCCCAGGGGATTGGTTATAGCCTCTCCCACTAGGCGACCTGAACATAACGACAGTCACTACTATGGCCATAGCTTTAGAACGCTCTGTAATAGCCTCAGACAAGACATGAACCTCATTCCCCAAAAACGTAACTTAATAAAATCATATAATCACATTTTTATTTTCAAAGAAATTCAATTCCACAATTGTAACAAAAACGTAATCAAAACAAAGCATACTTCCATTCAAAATACTTTCACAAGTTTCCCATGCTTCATCGCACAATCAGAATTCTCAGGAAGCTCAACAATGGCCTTTTCATATTTAATTTATGGATTACACACACAAATAATCCATAATTATACTAAGCAAGGTACTTTAACTCAAAAATTCATAACTCACAGCATACACATCCAATCTTCACCGAACTTTGCAGGAAATTGACAAATAACATATAGATTCTAACATATTAATTTCATGATTTTTGCCCAAGCCAATCATTCCCAGAAATTCAAACAGTCACCCAAAATACTCAAAAATCTGTGAATTAAACTCAAAATTCATAACTTTTAGCATACACAACCAAAATTCACAACAATTTACCAGCAAACACCCCATATCATGAGGAATATACAGTAATAATTTGATAATTTTTCTCCAGGCAAACCTTTCATAACAAATTAAAACAGTAACCGAAATCAGATACCAAAACAAGGCAGTCTCACTCGAAAATTCATAACTTCTAAAATACACATCCAAAATTCATGAAAATTTACAGGATACTTCTAGACATCAGCATTATTCTACAGTAAAAATTTCATAATTTGTCTCCAACCCAAAGGCTCACAGTAATTCCAAACACCATCTGAATTTACATACTGAAAACAGGGCAGATTCAAATAAAAATTCATAACTTACAAACTACACATCTAAAATTCATGAAAATTTACCAGAAGTTGCCTAATATCCTAGTAACGTACAGTAAAAATTTCAGAATTTTTCAACAACCCAATAATTCCCAGAAAATCAAAGAGTACTCGAGCTCTGCACAAATCCGAAATTTCAATCTAGCTTTCTTCCATTTTGTTCTTTGAATACGATCAATCAACCCAAAAATCCATCATTTAACATGTAATTGGATGAATTCACAACATACCCAACAAGTCACAAGCTCCTAATCAATCCAAAAAGTACAATTAAACAAACAACTTTAGGGGTGAGTTTCTATCAATCGAAGGTTGTTTTCTCCTCTATCAAACCCTAAAAACATCAAATTCATACTTCAATTTTCGCTTAATTTCTCAGATTCGAACCCTAGGTTTTCAAATTCTTCTTGCCCTAATCAATTTTAGGTTGAAGAAGAATAAGAATTACTCACCTTGAATTGAAATCAAAATCAAAATTGTAATCCTCTTCTCCTTCTTCTTCTTCTTCCCCTTCTTCTTCCCCTTTTTCTTCTTCTTCTTCTCTCCTCTCTGCCTCTCTCTGCGCGTGTGGTGTGTGTTGAGAAGCAGAGAACCCCCCTCCCCTTTTGATAAACATCACGTGCAATAACCCCCCTTCCCCTTTCTTTTGTTTTTTTTTTTTTTGGGTTGTTGAAACAAAGCCTTAGTAATATACTCACTCAACAAATTATTCCCAAAACACAATCATATTAACTTAAAACACATATATAATAAAACACATAAAATACATACACATTAATTAGGAATTCACACTTGAATCAAAATTAGTAACCAAAAATTTCGGGGCGTTACATTCTTCCTTGAAATCACTCCTAAGGTTTTCCTTTCTGTCAAAACTCGAGAATTTCTCCTAAAAGTAAAACAAAACATATTATGAGCACAATTAAATCAAAGGAAGTGAATTTGACCATTTCTCATCTAGATTCGGCATGAAAACCATGAGAAAAGTGGATCAAATAAGGGATAAAATGAGGTCAAATATAGGTGCAACACCTTCATCTAGAAGAATACAATGCATGCAGAATGAAGGACTAAGTCCCTGAATATCATAAATACTATAACCGATAGTACCCCTATGCTTACGAAACACATCTAATAATTTTTCCAGTTGGAGGCGACATAGTTTAGCATTGACAATAACAGGAAACTGATAAGCGGAGTCAAGAAACTCATACCTGAGATGGGAAGGTAGAGGCTTTAACTCTACCTTTGATGGGCACTTCTCCTGCTCCTTGGAGGCAGGCTCCTCCACACTAAGGATCTCTCTGGGGGACTGCCTAGGCATATAGGCAGTAGACTCATTAAGGAGCCTAACATACTACTCCTTCTCCCCCAAATGGGAGTCGGTTGCATAGCAGCCGATCAACGCGGCCTCTAGTGGATCCTTCATAGAAGGTTGAATCTTAGCCTCTTGATTAAGTGTTTTCTTCAGCACGAGCCGCATGAGGTGGGGGAGGCCATAACTTGCGGCAAGCTAAATTCTACCTTTTCATCCTCTACTTGAAGGTAAAGCTTGCTGTTCTTTACATCTGTCGTCGCTCCCGCTGTGGCTAGAAAAGGTCGCCTAAATATAATAGGGATGCGGGAGTCTTCCTCCATTTTCATAACCACGAAATCACATAAGATGAAGAATTTGCCTACTTGCAGTGGGACATCCTCAAGAATACCCATAGGGTACTTGACGGATCTATCAGCTAGTTGCAGAGAGATAGTGGTGGGTTTCAGATCCCCCACTTGCAGCTTCTTACATATAGAGTAAGGCATGAGGCTCATGCTAGCCCCAAGATTGCATAACGCCCTACTGATAGTCACATCCCCAACTGAACAAGCGATAAAGAAGCTTCCTGGATCTGAAGCTTAGGAGACAGCTTGTTCTGAATAATAGCACTACACTTCTCAGTAAGTGCTGCGATAGCATTTTCGAGCAGTTTCCCTTTGTTGGATAGTAGATCCTTTAGAAATTTAGCGTATGAGGACATGTCAGTAATAGCCTCTAGGAAGGAAATGTTGATGTGGAACTTCTTCAACATCTCGAGGAACTTCCCACACTTATGCTCCTCCTTGGCCTTCAGTAGCTTCTCAGGATATGGGACAGGAGGCTTGTATGGCTTCACTAGTGGTGAAACATGCTCAGCTTGACCTTCCTGGGTCCTTTCAGTGTGGACCCTCTCACTTGGAGTCTCAATGGGGGCCTCCTTCTCATGATCTTCCTCTTTATCAACCTCTCTCTGTTATTCTCTCATGGGCATTTGAGGACCCTCTAACTCCCTATCACTCCTCAGTCTAATGGCATTCATCTGACCCTTATGATTGGTCTCAGGTTAACTTGACAGATGTCTCAGGGGTCTAGACAAATGATTCACCTACTGCGTAATCTGGGTAATCTGGTTCTGTGTTATCCTCTGGTGAGTGGTCATAGTCTTAAACATAGAAGTTAATTGGCTAACCAACCTATCAAGTGCCTAATTGGTCTTAGCTTGGTTCACTATGAAGCGCTCCATAAGACTATTCAGATTGGACTTGGGCTGGGGTGGCTGTTGTTGTTGTGAGGGTGGTGTGCAGAGAGCCCTGTATTGGAAATCAGGAGGCTGTGGTTGAATGGCATTGGGTGGAATGTGATTGTTGTTACTGTAGAAGAAATTTAGGTGATTTCTCCAACCGGAGTTAGAGGTGTTTGAGTAGGGGTTATTTTGTGGGCGTTGGTTGTAGTTTTGCATTACATTGGCATGTTCAACACCCTGGAAAGTAGATTAGCACTCAACAACAATGTGACCTTGAATGCCACAAATCTCACAAGGACCCCCAACTTCAAATATTGCACTTGAAGAACTTCCCACTAAACTTTCTACAGAAGGAGTCCTAAGCCTATCAAATCACTGTGCCAAAGCATCAATCTTGCTAGCTAGCAAGTCTACAGCATTAACTCCATAGACCCTACCAGTCCTCTTCAAGGTTGTCCTCTCGCTAGACCAATGGTAGTTGTTGAAGGCCATCTTCTCTAATAAGTCCTTCGCAGCTTCTATTGACTTCCCCATGAGCGCGCCGCCAGCTGCATCGTCAACGAGCATCTTCAGAGACTGATCTAATCCATTGTAGAAGGTTTGCATTAGGAGCCAGTCAGATACTCCATGGTGGAGACATTGGCGTTGAGGATCTTTGAACCTCTCCTGCGCTTCATAGAGTGACTCATCGCCCTGTTGAGAGAAGGAAGTGATTTCCACTCTCAACTTAGCGGTCTTCCTCAGGGGAAAGTACTTGCTTAGAAATGCACTCGATGGGGCCTCCCAGGTGGTGAAGGAATTAGGCTGTCCATTGAGGAGCTAATCACTGGCTCTATCTATTAGCGAGAAAAGGAAGAGCCTCAGCCTGATTACGTTGGCGCTTGATTGTATCACACTTTGCTAGGAAGGTCAAAAGGTGAATGTAATCCCCGCATTCCCTATTTTACATTAAGATGGTCATATTACCTTTTTTGGTCGTAAAATCGAATTTTTATTAACTATATAAGTTAAATTATTACTGATGTGCTTATGTGAATGGTAATTTTATTAAAAAGAATATTTTTGTCGCCAGTAATATTATTATTATTAGCTTTGAAAATCTTTCGATGATTTTTAGTAAGCATTAATATAGATTATTAACGAGTACTAAATCGATTAGGAACCCGAATACGATTAGGTTGTCAACCTTAAATATAGTGCGATGGTTATTTGGTTGAACCTTGATACATTTGGAAACGAATGATCGATGAAAGGTTATATTAGCAATTCGGGTTTAGAGTTCAGGATACAAACTAGACTAGCGGTGCTAGTAATTAAGCAGCTTGGAACCCCAAAAAAAAAAAAAAAAAAAGAGAGAGAGAGGAGGGGCAATTTGGTAAAATCGTGTAGGCCTCATTTCTTCTCCATTCTTCGCAACAGCCCCGATAGCCCCCTCTCTCTCTGCTCTTCACGTTCTTCATCTTCTCCTCCATACTCACGGCTCAAAGCACCAGAATTCTACCGAATTTTTGCCTCACCCAGCTCGAAATCCGTAGATTTCATCTCCCCATCATCAAACAAACCTTTAGCTATGAAATCTGAGCAAAAATTCGAAGGATTCCGCTGTATTTTTGGTTGAATTGGCGGCGATTCGAAGCTCCAAATGTGTGATGAAGCTCGACCATGCAACCCTATCTTTAGGCACTTTAATTCCTCCATAAATTAGGGTTGAATTCACAGCACAAGCATCTCCCACAATTTCAAGTCAGTAAGTGAGCATTTGGGGTGAATTTACTGTCTGAATTGCGTGGATTAAGCGTGAAATAGGGTTTGTTCGCGTAGGTTTGGGCAAAGCAGTAGAGGAAGGTCGAATTTATGTTTTTCAAGCATCCAAATCGAGGCCCAAAAGTCCCTAAATCGGGCCCTCCGGCTTGAAATCGAGGTGGGGATTTCTTTACTCCTAATTATTACTATTTTCAACTATTTTAATTAAATTTAGTTAATGCATGTCGATTCTGAGCTTGGAAATTAGTTTGTGTGAATTAGAATCGATATTGAGAAATTACAACATGATACTTATTTTGGGTTAGATTGCATATTGATTCGATGCATGGTTGAATGAATCATTTAGTTGAAGATTTCGGAATAAACAGAATGTGCTGTAGGACTGTTATAGCAGCAGTTTATCACAATTCAATCCTGTTTTGAAGACTAAAGAGGCTAGCTGAGTAATTGAAATAATGGTGGAGTAAACTGAATTGGGTCTAAGGATTATGACTTAATCAGTTCGGGCATGTTAATGGTCTATCCGTAGTAATTGCAATGAAATACTATGCCTATAGATATTGGTTTACAAACTAGAAAGTAAATATTGCTTTGAAGTTTCTATTTGTATCAATTAAGTATACGTTAAACTCTATGTTGGTTACTAAGCACGAATGTTATACCAATATATGATCGTTCTATGTATTATTTGTTTATGCATGTCAATATTGAACCGAGCTTGGTAATTGGGTGATTTGAGGTGGAACTAATCAGAAATTTGAGGCTCTTGTGGTCGGTGTTGTGTGAGGAGGGAGCCTGGGTTGTGAATTGCCGCAATCGTGTGGATTGCGAGGCCATGTGTGGCTTATTGAGTAGATTCTACCTAGTTGTGCTCTGAAGTGTGTGAATGTGCTATGTGCGAACCCTGTTCCCCCAATGTGCAATGTGACACTATGTGACCAATTCGTGAAATTTTAGACGTCTCTTAAAAGAAGGATCGTTTAGAAAGCTTGTTTTCATGATTGCGAATGCTTTTGAATACTTATCAATTGCCTGACAGTTTATGAAAATGTTTGTAGTCTAAAAGAAATCCTAAATCATCGAACTATTCAGTGAGTGGCTTGATTAAATAGTCGATAGGCTTAGGAAGTTTAAAAGCGAACTAAAAGCAAGTTCAAAAACATTTTAAGGCATTGGTTTTTATATAACTTCTCCTTGTGTTTGATAGGATTTAAATGACTTAAAAAGGATATCTTAAGGTGCTAATTATGAAATTTAACTGACTTGTATGATAGCTGCTTATTTAAGTTTCGATTGAGTTTCGAGTTACGAGCTAGTAAAATCATTACGATTTTTAAGAAGCGTTTATGTTGAAAAATTATGAAGAAACTTTGTTTGAATCATAAGCAAGCCAAGTATTCTAAGTTTTGAAGAGTAGTTAGCTGATAATGATTTAAAGTTTCAATTTGCTTAAGCATCCTTCTTTGAGTATAAAAAGGATTTGAAACGAACTAAAATTGGGCAACTGAAAGAGTTTATTACGAAACTTAGTTTGAGTTATATGCTAGTTTGAATGAGTTTATTACTTTAGGTTTCAGTAAGTTTCAATTACGAATCTAGTTTGATTATTACTTTATAATTCAATATGCTTCAATTACGAATCTAGTTTGAATTAAATGCTAAAGAAGTAGCTTAAGTTCCAAATGAGTTTCGATTTACGAGTTAGCAAAATTATTACGTTTATAAGAAGCTTTTAAGTTAAAAACGAAGTCGATTTATGAGTTAGCGAACTTATTATGTTTATAAGAAGTTTTAAGTTAAAAACGAAATCGATTTACGAGATAGCAAACTTATTACATTTATAAAAAGTTTTTAAGCTAAAAACGAAGTCGATTTGCAAGTTAGTAAGCTTATTACGTTTATAAGAAACTTTTAAGTTAAAAACGAAGTCGATTTACAAGTTAGCAAACTTATCATATTTATAAGAAGTTTTAAGTTAAAAACGAAGTCGATTTACAAGTTAGCAAATTATTTACATTTATGAGAAGCCTTTTAACTTAAAAACGAACGACCTATACACATTTAGAAAAGTTATGGTCGTTTTGTTAAGAGCAAGATTTCAAAAAAGTAATCAATTGAAAAAGAGAAATGAAATGCGATTTTAAACGCTAAGAAAGTGATGGCAAATGGCCAGATCTTAAGGGTGGGAACTGAATACAAAGATGACATGAGCTGTTTCCCCCAAAGGTAATATTGGGAGCTGGACGCAAAGATGGCGTGAACTGTTCCCGGGAACTGGACTCAGGATATGATCATCTTAATGTGAGCTGCTCCCTAATGTGTGATGCGTAAGAAAATCTTGAGGGAGACTGGATTCAAGATATGACTATTTTGGTGTGAACTGTTACCCCACAGAGGATAGTATCGAAGTTAGAATTACTCTACTGAGACACATTTTGGCCAATGTTAAGTTACGTATACCCCAGGGATAACGTGAGTTGTGAGTGGCGATCTCACTTAGGTGTAGTGTAGATCTCCCCTAGCTAGCACAATAAGATTTTTTTTTTTTTTTTAATGCTATGAGTAAGTTCCTAATAAATAGAAAAAGCAGTTGGCATTTTCCCATTTAAAGCATTTCGAAAAATAAAGATTTCTAAGGGCCACTACAAGGCCATATTGAATAAGATTTGAGAAGCTTATAAGAGTCATTAAAGGACCATTATGAAAGAAGTTTTTTTAAAGAATATGAGCCTCAAGAGGCTAAGTAAAGTGTTTCTAAGAAAAGAAAGAAAGTTTTCAAATGTATATATCCTGCACATATTTTATAAACGTGTTTTCAAGTATAGTTTAAATGAAATTTCAAATGAAGCATGGTTACATCCTAGTAATACATCGAACATTTAAGCTTTTAAGGATGCATATCTTATGAAAGAATGTTTCTTGCCAAGTCTTTCTTACCAATTTGGATGTTTCGGGAGCTTTTAGAAAGAATTATAAGCTTTAAAGAAGTTAGCGTGATTTATAAACTACTCTTGGAATATATCAAGAGTCACTATGCTTTTAAAAGTGTATTTGAAAGCATCATATTCATTCCTTGTGCTAATTGATTTCGTGCCTGAATGCTTGTTAGAAAGGAAGATTGGTCATTAAGGGCCTAGGAATGAGTTGAGGGGGTAGCATGAAGTATAAGGGTGGTAATCTTTCCTTGGGGATTATGATTACCTAATATGATAGTAGTATACAAATATGTGATATATGACTAATATTGGTGTTATTGCCTGCAAATGATTTTGGTTTTTAAGGAGTAGGGGAATTCTCACTGAGCATGTGGTTACTCATCCCATTACTCTTTCCCTTTTTTTTCCTAAGCTTTTGTTATGACAGGTGGAAGTCAAGTCACTTACACCGAGTTAGAGTTTACCCCTACTTGAAAAAGAGTTATGTGTGCCATATAGAAGTAGATTCATGTGTTTAACGATGTAATATAACGTATTCCTAGTTTGTAATTATTGTAAACTAAGTCTTCTAACCCATATAATGCATACTGTTTACGAGTCGTTCTGTATGGTCGTATGAGTCAACCATCTGATTAGTTAGGTGTCGCCTTGGTCAAACTAAGCTATATTTTGGGATGTAAATCCCAATACTCTGGATGTATGATTCGTTGAGTTATATATTTGATTTCCTTCTTTATTAATGAACTTTATGGTTGGTGTACTCCGAGCGAGTGACGCGTAGAGTGGTGGACTCTGGGATATAGCCGTGGAGCTTGTTTTAGGAGTTTTGTATGTTTCCATTCAATGTAGGGAGTTGTCGTACGGCTTTTAGCCTGGGAAATGACTAGTTTTCACGTGAAACTCTGTCCCTTTTGTCCCAGAAGTTAAGTAAGAAGTAAGAAAATATAACGCTCCTAGCCATAGGGGTTGGGGGTGTTACAGTGAATATGGGGGTTCTCCGTGGGATGCACACTGAATTGGTCCTTCTCCACGAAGGACACGAGAGTAGGCCGCAGCTCAAAGATATTTGCTTCGACAGCCGGGTTGACGATGGACGAGGTGATACCAGTGGCATGCGGTAAAACATAGTCCCACAGCACCCTAGGATTTCTCGCGGTCATGATGACTTCTTGTTGTTGTCGCTTCCTTGCACTGCTTTGCCTCCGCGCAGTGGCTTCTATCTTAGGGTCAAAGAGAACGAGTGGTCGATCCCTCTTAATGAGCCTATACGTACAAAGCCAAAAACTACACCAAACGTAAGTAAGTCCAAGCAAAGCTTAAAGAGCATAGGAGAAAAAGAAAAGGAAATCGAAAAAGAAAGAAAATGCCTAATTTAGAGTATTTTGGTCGCTTCCGATGTTGAAACAAATAACTTCTCCGGCAACGGCGCCAAAAATTTATTGTCTTTAAATGTTACCGCAAGTGCACGGTGCCAATTGTAGCTGTCAACGGCAATTACTGGTCGTGTCCACAGGGAACTCGTTTTCAACCACCGAATCAACTTACAACACTCTATTTAGGCAAAAATCCACTAAGGTTGATTATCGTTAAGTAGCAGTTCTAATCTGCTGAGAGCTAATGTAATTGTCTAAACCAATAATAATAAAGGTCTTGGATTAGAGTTTACCACACTATTACGCTATATGAATCATAAAAAAGATCATGCAATTCTGCCCATAAAAATAATCAAAGTGGAAACGATTACAATTTAAAGCGCATCCAAGCCTTCTCTAAAAGGTTAATAGACTATCTGAGTTAATCCTAGTTATCTATTTTCATGAAACTAAGATTATCAAAGTCACAAGATTTAGCAATCAGGTATTCCCAATCGAACCTCTAACTGTTTTCACGTCACGTAAATCAATTGCCTACAAAGTCACACTAGGTAAAGGATTCAACTTTCATTGATCTCCTAAATCCTAATTAAGAATGATGAATAAAACTCTTTCGAGCAATTCAACAAACAGTTGGCATACTGAATAGAAATTCGAATTACAATTATGGGCACGATTCGCAAAAACCTAAAGCATGATTCACTTCCGCATAATAGGGGCTACTCCCAATTCAAGACTACAAATTTAACCCCTAAACATAATGCAAATCATAATCACAAGCCTAAATTGATGAAACAATATGACAAAACAATGAAAAAAGGTACCAACTTGAATTACTTACAATGAATGATCCACAATTATCCTTGAATTCCACTTGCAAATCTAATGCTAGAAAAGTGTGTAAAGAAACCGGAGAAAGAACCCTAAAATCCTCGCCTAATCGTCTTCTCTAAAAGTCTAGCATAAGATACATTGACTGCTACAGTGAAACAGTTAAGTCGTGAAAAATTAGCCGACGCACGGTCGTTCACACGCATGGGCAACCGTGCGTCCCAAGGTTCACGCACGGTCAGAACGCCCAGTTGTGCGTCCAATAGTGTGTAGCTTCTGGCTTTGAGGCACGGTCGTGCGCACCCTGCAATCGACCGTGCGTCTACTGCAGCTAGCAGTTTTGATTCTTTTGGTTCCCGGGGCTTCATCGAACCTTCATTCTTCCTGGGATTCTACTCCTAAAGCTTTCCTTTTCGGCAAGATTGGTAAAACTCTCACATTTTTGGGCAAGGGACCTGAAAACTGAGAAATACCACTTGTAAGCACAAAATAAGCCAAAGAAGGCATGCACACCCTTTTCTTGTTAAGATTAGTCAGGAGATTGTGGAAGAACAAGGGACAAATTAGGATAAAAATTAGTCAAAATAGACGTTTATCAGTAAATCTGTAATAAAATATATATTTTACTCTTTTATAGGCTAATAGTAGTCTGACTATGACAATTAAACACAAACCCAAAAACCAAAAGATTAACACGAAATAGTTACCGGATACCATCAAAAATTTAATAAGATATCTTCAGCCAAAAATCATCCATAAAAGCTCGTGGAAATACAAACGGAGAGGAATTGATTGAGGAAACAACTAGTATTCCTATGCTCATGCGGTGCATGAGTTATCCCATGAGTTTTAAATTGTAATAATTATTTATAAACATTAAAACAGCAAATATGTCACAATTTTTTTTACAATTATAATTTGTTTGTAGTTTGATATTAAGACATAATATAAACCTATAACACACTTTTGCACATCTAGAAAGTTTTTACATATCAAACTAAGGTCATGTTATCAAAAGGGAATCTAATCTTGGCTTGGACTCTTGTGCTTCAAAAAATTGAATCCATTTCGAACCTTTTGGTGGTGATTTGGCGTTGATATTATCTTGCGTATATGGGACATAATTATGATTGTATTGTATCTAATATCTCTAATATTTTATTTTTATATTTATATTATGCTCAAATAGATAGAAAAAATAATAATAATAAAAATGAAATATTTTATTATTTCTTGATAATAATAATGATAATAAAAATAATAGTGTCTTTATATAGAGTAAATAAGATATAGAATATTTGGTTGTGGCTGTATGTGTCTTTATTATAATATTGCACACTAGTTGCCATGTTTTCGACAAGTATTAGAAACCAAATATGCACAATAAATTATCCGTAATTGATGCATTTATTTCATTATAATATAATATATTATTTTTGATAATATTGGTAATGGTGTTAGTAATATGATATATCATGCATTATCATATATTGAACATTTTTTTTTTCTTGAAAAGAAAATCTTCCTAATTGTCATCAATTTTATAAATTCTTTTTTTGAGAAAGAAAATCTTCCATAAATAATTGACTTACTTTTGTTTTTTTAACAAGAAAAAGGCAAAAACTATTAAATATTTTAGAAATTTTGTGAGAGTGATATGTGTCCAAAAATTAGGGAGATTTATTTTGTTTAATATATATATAGATATATATAGATGTCACACGTTGAATACCAAACAAACAGGTGCGTACACTTCCACGTAAAACAGTGCGTTGCCCTTTATAGCCCATGATTTCTAGGGAACGCTAAATCAAAACTATTAGCCAAATCTACCCCTAATTGGCCTCAAGTAAGAACAGAATTTGAGATTGATTTTTATTCTCATAAATCAAACACCGCGCTGCTGAAATAACGAAATTTGATGGCATGGTATCTTACTGATCGGACATCAAAGAAGTGTAAAGGGGGAACAAGTCCTTAGATGCCAAACGAGTCGCGTTAACATAATCTTGAGGACCATGTTCTGCGACCCCAGGAAGCAAGATCCCTGTGAGCCTAACCACAGTTAGTGGCCAACCCTCTTTGAAGTCACGCCCTGCTGTGTAGGGAATTATGAACCCTCTTATCACCTCAAAAACTGCATTCAGCCTTGCCAGTATGAAGTTGGCTATGAACCCAGCTATGTCTCTTAGCACCCATAGCCATTTCTCCAATACGTTCCGTGCCGCCTGCTTTCTCTTCAATGCTGTTATTTCTTCTTGAACTATCTGTGTCATTATATTACACCACGTTAAAAAAAAAAAAAAAAAAGCTGCATAAATGATAGTGTTCAGTGGTGGCGCGGCAAAATAAGTAGGCTCATTGAGTTCACATAGGCTTAGAACCATGCATAACTTATTGAATTAAACAACTGGAGCCCATGCTGACATGTTTAATTTGTTCGAAAATCATCTCAACTAAAAACTAAAATTGATGGTTTTTTGAAGGCTGAGAGAGAATAAGATCTTTACTAACCTTGCCGTAATAAAGGCTGTCAAAATGCATGCCTGTCCCAAAGTGCTTGAACATCGTAAAGCTATTATCGAAAGGAACCTTAGGCACTACATCATTAGCATAGACAATCCTGTAGTACTTGATATCATGCTCCCTCAATTTCTTCATCACAAATTTACCGAATTTTTCATCCCCAACCCTTGGTTGCCCATATGTATAAACACCCTCTAACCTATCTAGTAGCTTTTCCTCATCATGCATGGCCAAGATTGCTGGAAAAAGAATGGCAAGTGCAGCTCCTAAGCTATGGCCAGTCACGATAAATCTCGCCTTCTTGTTTGTTTTTATGATTTCTCTGAGCATTTCCCTAATTGTGTAGTAAGCTAGTGGAAACTTAGGATCTTGTTCAACTTCCTTAGGCCAATACCCATAGTAATCTCCCGCAGGATCGTTGTTGTTACGATATTTTTTGAGACCTAAGGCTGTCATGAAACCCATATGTGTTTTTCCAACTCCTTTGAATTTGCTCCATGAAATATCAAAATCGGTGCTCCAATCGTGTGCAACGAAAGGGGAGGTTCCCCTGAAGGACACGATGATCGTATCATTTTCTGGACCTTTCTCTTGGAAGATGAACGCTTGTGTTGCCATTATCTCCTGGAATTCTGTAGTCAAAAATGAGCAAATAATCTATGAGCTAGTGATTAATTAACCATAAGCAAATTAAAAGCACTGCCGTAATTGTCTTTTTTGGCTGCTAGAGTTGAAGGCTTGTAAATTAGATTAAGACATATCTTACCGTTGTAGAAATTATAGAACCCCATGAATTCCATCTGCATGCGTACGTAAAAAATTGAAGGTCGTTAAAACACATATGCGTTAATACAAGAACAAATAAGTTCAAATGAAGCTTAATTTCTTTCATTTTTGCTCATTTTCATCATTTTTGCTTGGATTTTTTCTGTGAATTAGTATTTAATTACTTCATATATCAAGCCGTGTGATACCCCTTACACCAGTCTTAGCTTCACTAATCACTACATATGTTGGGAAATCCAGGGAGAGAACGGTCAGATGGGAATTACATGTGATAAAAAATTATATAAATCTAACCATACATATTTTTTAGAATGTAATTGTTATTTTTTTTAAGATATTTTTTGCCAATATGTACTAAAGGAGTATGTACATACTGATGGCCGTTTGATATAAACATTGGCAAGAGTGACTGGCACAGTATTAGTGTATTAGCCTGCTATAAGGGAACAGCGGGGAAGTGAACTTGTAGTTAATTAAGCAAGTAATATTCTTAAGTTGAAAAGATAGATGAGGACATCATAATTTTAATTAGATGGCGTTAATTACCCACCTTCCAGTGATCAGCAACCACAGATCTGATGACATTTTGATTCTCGTAGGCTAACTTGGATGCCATCATTGTAAGTGCAGGATAATATCTCCCATCTCCATGCTCTATTGTTCCGTCCAGCTCTACCCTCGTGTCAAGATGTCCCAGGAATGAGAAATAACGGGCTGACTTTCTATCTACATTATCAGGATGTATACCCGATGTTACTAATCAAAATGTTAAGTTTTAATTCAATAGCTTACTTCATACATGATTTAATCGACTAGTAACTAGTGTCAAAAATTGATGAAAATATGGACTTAGCTGATAGAGTATTTGCACATTAGTAGGTGTTAGAAAATAGACGAACACGTACCCTTAAAAGGGTTAAGGACGGCCTCAAGAAAGCGACCCAATATGCTCAAGGGCTTGGAGATGTGGTTGAGCAAAACTTGAATCACCAAAGAGAGAAAAATGATGAACCTATGGAGGTATTTATTCTCTTTCTCTTGGGGAATGTTGTGATAAATAAGATCGCTATCTTGGATGTGGCCACCAAATAATAATTGAAACGCGAGTTTTCTAAAGGTAACATTTTTCTTATTGAGATTCAAAAACTTATTTGCATGGATGTCGAGCTCTTTAGTAGCCATATTGTTTATTATCATTGGCAATATGGATGATGTAGAAGGCTAATTGAAGAGGGGTTTTGGCTCAATAAATGAGGCGGCTGTAGGTAGTGAAGGATTTGTTACTTGGAGTGTATGAGGCTTGGTTGGGAGCGCACACATATTTATAAGCCCGCCAAAGGGATTCACATTGTGTGACAGTGATTGTAGGCGCCGAGCTTACATTTTGGGCGGTGAAAGTCAAGATCATGATCGTGACCTCGATGGAAAGGATTTTACTGTGTCACGTGTTATATTTAGAGATGGACCCCTCCGCCTGGTTTGCCATCTTCCCTTCCTCTCCCGGTTGTTCCCCCTTGAGAACAGTCTCTCTCTCTCTCTGTTTCTCTTTTTTTAATTTTTTTTTATGGGACCTTAGCTTATTTACGAAAGACATTTTTTCAAAGCAAATATAGGTACCAACTTACTAAACTTATAAAACTTTTTGTAACTTATATATGATCAATTACTCATTGACAATTCGTATTTTACTTGTTATGCCGATCTAAAATCATAAATTGTTGACTAGACTTAGAAAATATATCATTCGATCACTTCATGTAGAGTCGTACTTAATTGTCTCAAATAAATTTAGTCCGTTTTTTAAATTTTGGGTCGGGTCATTTTTAGTCCTAGTTGACTGCGGATCACTCAATTTTTTGGCCCAATTCTTGCAAGGAAAAATATGTTTGTAAAAAAAATGTTCGGGTTAGGTCAATTTGGTTTGGTTTTGGTCAACATGGGCTTTGGGTCAATTTCGAGCTAATTGTTTCGGGCCTGAAGTCGAGTAAGCATTCAACCATTTGGTTCTGGTTTCGAATTTTTGGTCAATTTTGCCAGATATAATGTTATCCAAAGATATATCAAAGTGATATACACTAATTATCATGGCGTCTCATACTCCCTCGCGATCATGAATGGTGTATGAACCACAACCTCTAGAGACTGGCAAGTCAGAGCCGAGAGAGAGAGAGGGAGAGAGAGAGTTAATTTGTTTTTTTTTTCACCGATAATACTAACTGAATCGGCAAAATCCATGGAAGCCTGCATGAGGTTTTTTGCCAGAAGAAATGGTGTGACGGGGACTACATTTTCTACAGTAGTCATTAGGCTGATTAGAAACGAAGAGGGTGGCAATCAAACAAGCCTTTAGTCCATTATACTTTTGCATTTTTATAAATATGTTTTATGTTCACAAAATAATTTTAATTAAGTTAGAACCCCAAAAAAATAAATAAATGACTTAGACCTATATAATAGGCTCATAGTTCAAATTATATCATTTATAATAATTATTACACAGTGATAACTATTATAACTGCATCTAGTCATGAACAAATATCAATTGTTTTTAGGCATAATGCATATTTATGTGAACAATCTGTTATGATTGCGTAGGGCGGCTACTTTACAATTAGAGTTGGAAAGCAGGTCAGGTCGGATCGACCCATTTAATAAACGGGTCAATTTCGTATCAACCTTGAAAATAGCTTAGATTTGCTGAAAACTGAAAAATAACAAGTTTTCACATTAAACGCCAAATTGAGTCGACTTCGTGTCGAAATTGGTTCAGTTCAGATTAGATTCGTGTTTCTCTCAGTAACTTCGGATTGAATTCGTGTCGTGTGATTGTGTCGGGTCAGACTTTCTCACCTAATCACAATAGATCAATTATTGAGCATAATGCCAAAGTATATGAGGCCAGGCATAGAAAGACCCACTCACTGTCTTCGCCCTTATCTTTGCAAATATTATTTTATTCGCCCCATTCATGTGACACTTGAATTTCCACCTATTTTCTGATAATAGCGTGTGTGCTTGTTCATAGCACTTGGGCTTAATTTTCCTTGCTTTCCCCCTTGTTTGAATTTGGTGCACGGAGAGGCTGCTAACAGTCCTCTTATTCAACTAGTCCAATTTTTTCATTTGTTTTTACTGATGGTAATATTATTCTATAAATATTGACCAATTTATGGAGAAGATCATAAAATTGATAAGTTTCAACTACATCGATAAGAGCCATCCACAACGTTATTTATGAATCAATAGTCGTTTAATTCTAATTAATAAAAAATAATTGTAAATTAAAAAAATATATGAAAGTTGCAAGAAGTTGCGACCTAGGACCATTGCCGATGGAAATATTATACATTGGTGATGGAAATATTATAAGATTACCGTTCCCATTAAACAAAAAAATAAAATAAAATAAAATAAAAACCCGCGTTTTTGTATGTGAGTACTTTATTTTTTACTCTATTTGGCAAACAAGATTCGCAAGGCAATAAAGGAAGTGTGGGAAAAGGACATTGCCGGAGCACGTGTTTGGTATTGAAAGTTAAAAGATTGTGTCTCCTGTGGAAAATTGTACGTTTTGTTTTGTTGTATTTTTTTTCAAATCAACTAAGTTGCGAGACTTGCTGGTCGCAGGCATATTATTAAAGTAATCAATGGAGATTCTACCTTACTTAATTTTTTATTGCATCTACCATGGTGAAGTGTGCAGAGAAATTGGATTGATTTGAGACAAATTTGGATCACTCAAACGTGTGCCCTGCTTCTCTGTTTATTCATGCGTGAGATGCCATGGCTTTTATACACTTGATACAGAGCTTAGAAACCTAGCGTGAGGTACAGATCCTTTTAGGAATCGGAAACTGCAAGAAGTAGGGGCATAGAAAACTAGCAATCATTATCAATTACAATATAAGGTAGAATATAATCTAATACTTCCCCTCAAGTTGGTACATGGAGGTTAACTGTGTCCAACTTGCTCTTTAAAAATTGAAATTGTGTCTTCCAGAGCGCCTTATTGAAGAGGTCGACGGGTTGTTGCTTCGTTCTAACATGAAAGAGGGTCAAAATGCCGACTTCGAGTTTCTCACGAACAACATGGCAATCGATCTCTATATGCTTCGTACATTCATGGAAGATTGGTTTTTGGCAATGTGCAATGCTGCTTGACCGTCGCAATATAAGTGCATGGGTTGTGTAGAAACTATGCCAAGAGATGCTAGGAAGGAGCGTAACCATACCAACCCACTGGTAGTGAAGGCCATAGATCTATATTCGGCTTCAGCTGGCGATCTGGATGTGGTGGTCTGTTTCTTAGTCTTCCAGGATATAGGAGAGCCTCCGAGCATCACAAAATAGCCCGTAAGAGATTTTCGAGACAATGGACACATGCCCCAATCTGAATCACAAAACACAATAAGCTGCAAATTGTTGTCTGTCTTTAATAAAATACCTTGACTTGCAGTACCTTCCAAATATCGTACCACCCTGCTAGCAGCCTCCATATTTTTCTTTGTGATTATCTTTGAGTGGCTATAAAAAAAGATGACGGTATTTTATCACAATTACCTGATTTGGCTCACAATTACCTGATTTGGCTTTTATTAACGTTTGAGTGTTTCTGGCAGTCTATCACAAACAGTTGTTATGCAATTGGGCTAAAACAAGAATAATGGCCAAGCCATCATTTTCTGCTAACAAGCCCATACCAAATCATGCAAGTGAGCATCATTTAACTCATTTTGAATTAGAGACCAATCCATGTAAGCAAGCATCATAAGCATCATCATACCAAATCACTATCCAAAGTCCACATTATATGTTTACCCAGATCCAAAACATGAGGCTTTCTCTCCCCCTGACTTTCATCAAAACACAGTAAGGGAGACGGGTGAAACAAAAATGTTAGTTACACACGTGGAATTTTTGCAGAAACACAAAATGCTTGAAGCAAAACAAGGTTGAAAGAGCTGAAAAACAACCACTCTAGTAACTGATACAGATCAGCTGAATTGCAAGTTGGGCACATCGGTGGTCTGAAAGAGAATTGCAAGTTGGGCACCTTGATGGATGTAGCCAGCCAAATGAATGAAGGCATCAACCTTCTTGGGTAGAAGGCCCAAGTCGAATTGCAGGTGTTCCACCTGAGATCGGAGTGTGGCATTGTCTTCTTGGAGTTCAGTCAAGATGGCAGCAATGTTGGGGGGAGTTCTGGACAAGTGACATGAAGAGTGGAGGCTTCCTCAGGAGTGAGATTAGAGATGTGTTGCCATCCTCGATGTTTAGTTTTGTAGAACCGGAGGGTTTTGAAGGAGTGAGCAGAGACGACGTGGACAGACTGAGTGATATATTCCTCAGAATCAAGAGGAATCCCAAAGTGTTGAAAAATATTGCTAACCGGATTTCCATATGCAGAGAGGGGGTACGTCTTACATAGAAGTTTGGAGGAGATGGAGTTATGAGGTGTGAATTTGAGGAGTGGAGAGAGCTCCCAACTGTTCTGTAATGGTGGTGAGCACCAAGTGTAATGGCCCGAACCTAAAATTCTTTTTAACTATTTCAAACTACCTTAATCACAAATTAATTCAGTTAGGCGTCGCATTTTAATCTCGCATTTCCATTTAATAGTTTATATGTACATATATATTTCAACTTATCATTTTATATATATATATATATTATATATATATATATATATATATATATATATATATATATATATAATATATATATATATATATATATATATATGCGTTGTAGGTTGAAATGATGACGTGATCTCGACATGAACCTTGTAATGCTCCTTAAATAATTCCTTCAAGTTCTAACAAATATTTGAATGCCCGTACAATAATAAAAATAAATAAATATATAAATAAAGTAAATAAAAGAGCCTAAGTGTTAAAGAATTAATTTGTGAGGTAATGATACTAAGAATAAATGGACAAATATAGCATTAGTAATAAACAGGAAATGAGAAATGTCTTTTCCAAAATTTATATTTAAAGGATGTAAAAATTAGATATATTAATTCTAGCTAAAATTACTACTTCAACTATACATAAATATAATGATATTTAAAAATGCCTGTATATATAATTAAAGAAAAATAAACAAGGGAAGTGGATAAATATAAGAAAATCTAGACTTTGGGCTATGTGGCATCAAATGAAACGGAAAAAAAAGAAAATGATACTTAGAGATGGCCTAAATTAATAAATCTACTAAACTAAATAAATCAACCAAAATAAACAAAAACAAAACCAGAACCCAAAACACTCCCCCCTTGCTCTACTGCCCGTCGAACCCCCTCTGCCTCCCCTGTTTTGCGCCAATTAGCCTCCCCTACCGCGCCACCGCGTTTGCCGGCCACCCTGACCACCGGAAAACATCGCCGCTGTTGCTGGAGACCGTGGCCACCAACCGGTCCTTCCCTCTTCCTTCCCTTGTGTGTATTTAAATGAATTTAGTGGGTTGAAAGGTGAGAACTGTAACTCTCACTTCATTCAATTTTGATCTTTTTTGTTGAAATTTTGAGTTTAAATGATGTAATTAACATTGATAAGTGTTTATTTGTAAATTTCTTAAAATATCTTGGATGGTTGGGTTGTTTGTCGGAAGGAATTGGGAGATAAGTGAGGGTTTGGATGTTATGGTTTAATTTTAGTTTGAATTGAAGATATTTAGATTAGATTCATGAATAATTAAAGGGAATTAGGTTCATGAATAATTGGAGGGAATTTATGTACTATATAGGTGGGAGATGTGTGTTTTAATCACGGGTTGGTGATTAAGGTTGTGCTTAGAAGGGAGGTTAAAATTGTTAGGTTGATGTAGTAAGGGTTGAGGGAATGCTAATGTACATGTGAATGAGATTAAAACAAAAATATATTGGATGAGTGAGATGTGATTTTGAAATTGGAGGATTAGGGTTTAGGGCTTGAACAACATTCAAGTTCATTTTATCGAATTAATAATGTTTAAATGAGGTAGCGGGTGATTAATTAGTGAGGTATGTGTAAAAACACACAACATTAGTATGTATGCTAAATTGTGACCATAATTTGGTTAATTAGTGATTGGGGCATGTATGGTGATTACGGATTAGGCATTGGATGAGGTTGAATTCTAATTGAGATATTTAGCGTTTAAACAAGTCTTGTTGATAATTGAACGGAAATAAGGAAAAATAAGCATGCATGTATACTATTGTATAAATTATGGCAAAGTTTATTTCCCAAATGAGGGTAATGGAGAAGGAAGGAGTAATTGCGCATTCGAAGTCACTAAGGAATATACCTTTATAATTTTATTTCGCTAATAGACAATGTTATGATTAGAACTCGACTTGAAAGTGATCCCAAATTTATAAAGTTTGGGTCGCCTTAAAATATATCGCAAACAATAAATCGTTAAAAAGAGGAATGATAGCCATAATCGTAATAATAATAATAATAACGATGATAATAATAGTAACAACGATAATGATAACGTTAACAATGTTAATGGTTAAAGGCATCGCAATAACAACTTCAAAATAAATCATACTCTTATGTTATTATTATACATGTTAACAGGTCATTAGCTATGAGAGGCAGAAGAACAAAAACAAAATAAAATGGAATCCAATTGAATTAAGAATAATGGCTGCATGCATAATAGAAAGAGAATTCAAGAGAATTTAAATCATGCAAGAAATCAAGAAATTTAATAAAATTTCATTAATTTTTCACTAATCACGAAAAAATTACGTATTTGGAGTAGAAGTGAGGCCACGTCGATCGCTTCAAGCTTCCAGCAAACAATTTTCAGTGTGAGAGAGAGAGATTTTCAAAGACTAGGTACGTACATTGCCTGTGCTCTTCGAAAACTCATATGTTTTCTCAAACTATGCAAAATCACAACGATAATCATATAATGAATCAATTTATACAGTGTTTTGTCACATAATCAAGTAGCCCCACCAATTATCAATCATCAGGGCTTATGTCCTTCAATTTACTCGCGCGGCTTCAACTCAGGCCCTCCGATCGGCCTGGGAGGTGTGCACCTATCTCAAGATCGCTACAGACGTCAACTGGGGTCCACTTCCAGATAATAACCTACAAACCAGTTTTACTCATACATTCTCTCTCTCCTGTTTTCCAAACAAAACGTTTTGAAATGCGGGCGCCCAACTGATTTAACTCAAAGCTTATTTTACTGCATAAGAATATGCGTGCTGAGCTTCGGCTCATATTTCGAATATTTTTGTGTTTTCTGTTTTAGGTAAGGGCTCAGTGAGCAGTCCACCGGGCAAGCTAGAGAATAGTAAGAAGTGAAATAAGGTTCTAATTCTTTTGCTAGGGTCACGCTTCCCAAGAGCTTACGGTGATTCATAGGCTAGCACCTTAAGTATCTATGGGTTGTGTATTTTTTTGAACATCGCCAATTACTAGTATATTGTAACCGTATATTGAGTTTGTAGATGCATCACAACTTATATAAATGGTTAAATGTATGTTATTTCAAGTTTGCTGTGAGTCGGGTGATTAAATAAGCAACATAATGATTCCCGTGGTTTCAGTTAGCCTTGTTCCATTACGGAACGGCGGTAACGCCTCCAACCAAAGGACTTCCACTGTTAATTAATAATTTGGGAATAATTACGTTAGACTAATTAGGCATTAGAGATTGGGGACGTTATAGTTGTGGTATCAGAGACAGTTTGCAAATCACTGTGAGTATAGGATGCTTGAAAACTAGGATGTATGTGTTTGTAACCATAATATAAGTAAATTGAGTTTCTTTCAGGGAAATTTATGAGTAAATGTGACTTATACCCTCTTCCTCTTATTTTCATGTTTAGATGGATCATCCAAGAGTGCCTGCGGGCCCGTATAACATTCACATGGCACTACAGACTTTAGTGGCGGCTCATATCTCTATCCTGCATGCAGCCATGGCGACCTATATGTAGGAGGACCCATTTTCTGAATTTCACGATGTGTTGGCCCGTGCATGTATTCTATTGTGGTGCCTACCCCTCATTGCGCCCTAGCACGAGTTCAGATTACGATACCGTGACTTTATGATTACTGGAGACCCAGGGTGTGATGTGGAGAGATTCCAGATTCTAGGGGCTCGGTATGTGATTACGAGGGAGCTATCGCTGCAAGAGGAGTTTGAGTTGTGGGGCATTTCTTATGATATCCTTCCATGCATATTTTCTGCACTGGACGTGCATCCACCTATTGTTCCACCCCCACCCCCACCGGCTCAGGGGCCATCGCCCCTGCAGCCTCCAGTTCAGTCGCCACCTGCCCCTCCACAGGCTGGCTTAGAGGATGAGGTCCATATAGTCGAGGATGTACCGAGCTCTCCAGAGATCATAGAAGTGAGCTCGAGTGAGGGGGAGATGGAGATGGAGCTAGACCAGGATGAGCAGGAGCCTGAGGAGGAAGTGGGCGACAATGAGCCTTTAGAGGAGGAGGCAGTGGGTGATGAGAGTGATCCAGAGGAAGAGGACTCCGAGACACAGGATTTTGACTCAGGGGAGGAGGATGACGATTCCTCTGATCCGGATTATGATTCCTCTCGGGATCATTAGGCATAGCCCTACCCCTGTTTATGGGTTAGGCTTTCTTTTGGGGTTATTTTGCTTCCGGCAGTTGGTACAGTGTGATATTCTTTTGTTAATGACATGTATATATGGTTTATATAGATAGGTTGACTTAACCAGTTGTGACAAGGTTTCCGCCTTTCTTTTTGGGTTCGGGGCAGAATTGACTTAACAAGATGACTTCAGTCAGTGATTCGATTAGGAGCCTCAGTTAGGAGGCGGGCAAGGTTATTATGAAGTACTGTAATATTCTTTTGCCTTGTGTAAAGCTTGTCGAGAGCTACAAATTTAACCACTACTTCGGTTATTAAAACACTTTTTATAGCATAGGGAAGTAGGGATCGATCCACGAGGAAAGATTGTTGTAAAGAGGCTAGCTTAATCCTAAATGATTTCACTAATCCAATTTAATAGGTTTAATCTTAATAATTCTAGAATAATTAAAATCTAATGGATAAAAATCTAGAAAAATGCCCAATGATGCTCCTAAATATTCTAGATCATATTCTTGAAATAAAATAGTAAAAAGATTCCCTAAATAATTTAGAAAAATAAAATCAGAATAATAATTGAAATTCTAATTAAAATTCAAAACGGCAATTAATAATCAGAGAAATAAATATTAAAATCATCAAACAGTAACCTAAAATATTATACTTCAGGTCTACAAGCTTATAAACTCTAAATTGTATCTACTTTATTTCAGAAAAATAAGATCAGAAAATTAGCACAGAATATTCAGCAGAATAATAAATCTAGATTAGAAATAAAATAATCAGCATAAATATAAATACGAAATTAATCAAGAAAATTACCCTAATTCTAGGAGACAAGTTTCTGGACTTAAAAACACCTAAAAATCTAAATTAAAATTAAAAATCGAAATTTTTAGAATTAATAACCTAAAAGCCTGCACATATCAATTTCACAAAATAATTCTGAAAAATTATCAAACAACTTCCAAAAATTACGAAATTACATATGGGCAGACTAGGACACTATATAAACCCTAGAAATGGATAAAAATCAAAAAAGAAACAGAATAACTATTTTTAGTCTAATTTCTAAGAAACTGATAATTAAATACTAAAACTGAATATAAATCAATCTAAAATTATAACCACTCTAAAAATCAAAATCTAAGCTATCTAAAATGACCTAGACACTCCTAAAAGACTATACTTTTTTGGGAAGGGTTGATTGAAATTATATTGAAACTAATAAAAATAGAACAAAAATTGTCAACCTAATCAAATTAACTCTAAACAACAAATAATAATCAAAAGTTATCAAATTTATGAAGGATACTTAGTATAATCTCAATCTACCATGCAAATTAATATTTATCATCAACACACAAGTTAATTTCATTCATGAGTTAAACTGTAGAAGACATCCACCAGCGGTTCTTCCCCGTTTTTCCTTAGATTCTAGTTTACTTAGGTCCAGCCCTAATATAAACCCTACTAGTTTTGATAACCCTCACACCAGCACAAGAATTTAATCAAACTAGAGCATTAAGAATTAGAAAAACATCATTTAACACTTTGTAACCAATTTACCAGCAAATCGATTTAACAAAGATCTAAAGCGATTACCTAATTAAAAGAGATGGGTTTGAGCCATCCATGATTAATTAGGGTGATACTTAAGCCTAAAAGATTATAACTTTTACGTATTATAATCTTCTAAACTATCAATCGAAATTGTATTTAATCAACTAGCATGCATTCTAATCGATTCAACACAAATTTCATAAACGATGAACGCTAAGCGCTAAAGAATCATGATTAGAAATCAACTAGGCATTAAAGCACAAAACTTGTTTCAAAATAATTAATTTAGCATGGCTTCAAAAAGATTATACTAAGCATAAGGAAATTACTCACACATATTAAAAATAAAATTACATAATTCATCCAAGTACTTCATGTTTAATAAATAACTAAACACAAAATAAGAAAAACAAAGCAAAAATAAAAAGAAACAAGAACATTACTACTTTGCTTGGTGGAAGATGATGATGTTGTTAGAAGATGATGATGAATGGTGATGAAAGGGGTGTGATGGAGGGGATGTAAGATGATGGTGAGTGAGGTTATGGCTAGGCGTGGGATGTGCATGGAGGAGGAAGAAGATGGGGCTGCGTGGTCTATGGAGAGGGATGATGATGGGTGTTAGGTGAGATGGGAGAAGGGTTAGGCATGTGATGGGGTATGAAGAAGAAGGATTGAGTATGGGGGATGAGAAGGGGTGGCAGCCATGGGATATGGTGAAGAGTTGAGAGATGATTAATGTGATGGTGATGGTGATATATATAGGGAGGAAAGGAGGGGGATTAGGGTTAGTAATTAGGGTTTTCTTCTTCCTTAGATTTCTTCTCCTCCAAGACTTCTTGTTTTCTTCCAACTCTTGAAACCCTAGCCCAATTAAATAATTATGGAAATAATATCTTCCATAAATTATTTATTGGACCGTCTTTTCAGCAAATCGTGTAAAATCAGAGTTTCGACGTCTTGTCTTCTCATTTTTATTTTATTAATGCCTAACCTGGAAAATATATAAAATAAAGTAAATTAGATGCAATAATGTGTAACATATAGTCAAAATAATTAATAAAATGATGCATGATTTTTGGCTTAACAAATTCCCCCACACTTAGACTTTGGACGTCCTCGTGCAAAGAAATCTTAGACTCGACCTAAAACTTACGCTTCCTTTTCTTATAAAATCATGCATATTTATGATATTCATACTAGGTCAGGGCTTGCTTAAGAAAAACAATGTTATTGAATCAATTAGTCTCTCCTTCAATAAGTGAATACCTGCTAGACATCCAACTATCCTTAGAGAGTTTATTCATCAACCTCACAACATTTTCATAATTAAGTAATAAGATCAATAATTATCCATCTCTTTTTTGATTATGCATATACCAATCAAGAGGTCGAGAAAGAATTTAAGATGAAAAAAATTTGGGCATGGTTTGGCTATAGAGACAATTGAACTAGGTAGAATAGCTTCATTAAATTTGATCCTAAACTTGCCTTGTATTTATTTTCCTCTTCTTCTTTTGTTCAAATTCCACTTGCGCACATATTCGAGGCCCATATAGGGTCTTAGAAATTAAACACTCCCTGTCTCCCACTCGCCCGAATAGAGGTGCTGGAGCAAATAAATCATTCTCATCTCATTATTTCTTCATTTTATTGGCTCACTAGTATGGGAAGCAAGCTTTCCAGTGGCAGTATTGTCTCAAAGAGTAGCACCCAGTAGCGTATGCCTCAAAGGAGTACTTGTCATTCTCAACTTTGACTCTCTCTTTTTCTTTCTTTCTTTGTATAAAAAATAGACAAGTAAAATCACAATTTTAATGAATTATTCAACTAATTCAATAGTCTAGGAGATGGGCCAGGTCATTTGATTACCTTTGAATCGGATATATTACATGACCAAATAAGATGGATAATCAAGAGAGTTACTCATTAAAAAGATGTATGAGGATCAACTCAAACTTCTCTAAAGGATAACTATTATGCCTAGAAGTCTTCACTTATGAAAGAATAAATTGCAAAATAGCTAATAAAACAAAATTGTTTTCTAAACAAGCAAGCCTAGTATAAACTCATATCATGCATTATTTATAAGAAAAGATTTTTTTTTTTTAGAATAAAAACTGCAAGAATTAAATACAGGATGCACTCCCCCACACTTAATTCATGCATTATCCCTAATGCATGCAAACAGATAGAAATAATGAAAAATAAAAGCAAAATTAAATAGGTACTTCCCTAAAAACGTTGGGTTGCCTCCCAACCAGCGCCTTTATTTATAGTCGTTGGCTTGACTTCATGAAGCTCCTGGATCCTCTAGTTGGATCTCTTCCAATAATTCAGCATTAATCTGGTAACACACTTTTTGAAGCTCAGCATTATCAAGACTCTTAGTAAACACAGTCAAAAATTCATCTTCGTTGGACAAGTCATGAATATTTTGGGGCAACTCATCAATAACATCAAGTGCATATGCATAATTCACATTAGCAGGGAATCTCATGGTATCAAAAATATTAAATTTAACCACTTTACCATCAAATTCCATAGTTAATGTTCCTTCATGCACATCAATTTTAGTCCTAACTGTTTTTAAAAATGGCCTGCCAAGCATGATGGGAATATCATGACATGCATCACCCATGTTCATCACATAAAAATCAGCAGGAAACACAAGTTCATTCACTTGGACTAAGACATCCTCTAATAGTCCATCTAGGTAAGTACAACTCCTATCAGCTAACTAAAACATTACGCCAGTTTTCTTTAATTCTCCTAGATTCAGTTTGTCATAAACAGACCTAGGCATAACATTGATGGAGGCACCCAAATCAAGCATAGCTTTATCAAAGCAAAGGTTTCCTATTTTGCAAGGAATAGAAAACACACCAGGATCTTGACACTTAGGGGGGAGTTTTCTTTTAAAAGCAGCAGACATATTTTCCCCCACACTTATCTTCTCATTACCAATGAGCTTCGTCTTGGCAGTGCATAATTCTTTTAAGAACTTAGCATACCGAGGCACCTGTTTAATGGCATCAAGGAGAGGTATGTTAATTTCTACCTTCCTTAATGTCTCTAAGATCTCTTGGTTAGCCTCACTTACCTTAGATGCAGGGCTTTTAAATCTACTAGGGAAAGGTGGGATTGGCTTGTAAGGTTCTCTTTTCTTTTCTCCTAATTCCTTAGTAGTTTGATTAGACTCTGTATCTAATTCTGGTTCAGCCCTTTTAATTTCTTCATCAGGTTCTAATTCTCTACTTTTCTTAGGTTCTTTTAACTCTTTTCCATTCCTAAGTGTTATGGCACTAACATTCTCCTTAGGGTTAGGGTAAGGCTGAGATGGTAACCTATTTTGCATTTGAGCCTGCAGGTTGCTAACTATGATATCAGTTGCAGTCTGTTTCTCTTGAACCTGCTTAAGAGTTGTCTCCAAAATTTGGAACCTATCATCCATCTTCTTGAGGATTTGTTCCAGTAGAAAGTTGGTCCTATCCTGGTTAGAAGGTTGATGAGAGGGTTGGTCAACACCAGGAGGATTAGGCTTAGGGCCATACCTAAGGTTAAGGTGGTCTCTCCATCCTTCATTATAAGTATTCGAATAGGGATCATACCTCCTTTGATTTTGGTTAGAGTAAAGAGCATTAACATTACCTTCTTGTAGAGTGGGACATGTATTAGTAAAATTCCCCTCTAGACAACAAATACCACATATTACTGCTTTTTGAAATCCCTCAGTAACAATCTTATTTAACATAGCAGTAATGTGAGATAACTGATTCTCTAGAGATGAACTAGAACCTATCTCATTTACCCTTTTGACTTGTGAGTCCCTAGTACCAAATTGCTGAGTATTTTGGGCCATTAAATTAAATAGATTTCTAGCGTCAGCTGGGGTTTTATTAACCAGAGCCCCCCCACTAGCAGCATCAACCATATTGCGGTCCATAGGAAGTAAACCCTCATAAAAATATTGAATCAATAGTTGTTCAGTTATTTAATGTTGGGGGCAACTGGCACATGACTTATTAAATCTTTCCCAGTACTCACAAAAAGTTTCCCCATTCATTTGTTTGATTCCACATATATCTTTCCTAATAGATCCAATACGGGATGCAGGAAAAAACTTTTCTAGAAACGATTTATGCAATGCAGTCCAAGTAGAAAAAGATCCAGCAGGCATATAATATAACCAGTCCTTAGCATTACCAAGCAAAGAAAAAGGAAAGGCCCTTAGTCTAATTTGGTCCTTAGAAATTCCTTCAGGCACCATAGCAAAACAGGTAATGAGGAATTCACTAATGTGCCTATAGGGGTCCTCTCCAGCTAACCCATGAAACTTAGGTAATAAATTAATAAATCCTGAGTTTAATTTCAAAGATTTATCTAAAACAGCATAAGTGATGGACATTGGTTGAGTTTCTAAGTTAGGGGCAGCAAGTTCTCGAAGAGTAGACATGCTTACCTCTTTAATCCTAAAACTTACTGGGTTAGGCTGACTCTCTTTGTTTTCAGTTTTCAGTGCTTGTTCCTTGTTCTCTCCAATTTCCTTACCACTCCTTAATTTCATACACTCCTTGAAATCTAAAAAGAATAAAATCAAAAAGCTAGAGTTATAATAAAACAAATAAAAGTAGCAAAATTAAATAGAAGTAAACTAACAATTTAATTTTCTTTCCCCGGCAACGGCGCCAAAATTTGTAAAGCTTGTCGAGAGCTACAAATTTAACCACTACTTCGGTTATTAAAACACTTTTTATAGCATAGGGAGTAGGGATCGATCCACGAGGAAAGATTGTTGTAAAGAGGCTAGCTTAATCCTAAATGATTTCACTAATCCAATTTAATAGGTTTAATCTTAATAATTCTAGAATAATTAAAATCTAATGGATAAAAATCTGGAAAAATGCCCAATGATGCTCCTAAATATTCTAGATCATATTCTGGAAATAAAATAGTAAAAAGATTCCCTAAATAATTTAGAAAAATAAAATCAGAATAATAACTGAAATTCTAATTAAAATTCAAAACAGCAATTAATAATCAGAGAAATAAATATTAAAATTATCAAACAGTAACCTAAAATATTATACTTCAGGTCTACAAGCTTATAAACTCTAAATTGTATCTACTTTATTTCAGAAAAATAAGATCAGAAAATTAGCACAGAATATTCAGCAGAATAATAAATCTAAATTAGAAATAAAATAATCAGCATAAATATAAATACGAAATTAATCAAGAAAATTACCCTAATCCTAGGACACAATTTTCTGGACTTAACAACACCTAAAAATCGTAAATTAAAATTAAAAATCGAAATTTTTAGAATTAATAACCTAAAAACCTGCACATATCAATTTCACAAAATAATTCTGAAAAATTATCAAACAACTTCCAAAAATTACGAAATTAAATATGGGCAGACTAGGACGCTATATAAACCCTAGAAATGGATAAAAATCAAAAACGAAAAAGAATAACTATTTTTAGTCTAATTTCTAAGAAACCGGTAATTAAATACTAAAACTGAATATAAATCAATCTAAAATTATAACCACTCTAAAAATCAAAATCTAAGCTATCTAAAATGACCTAGACACTCCTAAAAGACTATACTTTTTTTGGGGGGGGTCGATTGAAATTATATTGAAACTAATAAAAATAGAACAAAAATTGTCAACCTAATCAAATTAACTCTAAACAACAAATAATAATCAAAAGTTATCAAATTTATGAAGGATACTTAGTATAATCTCAATCTACCATGCAAATTAATATTTATCATCAGCACACAAGTTAATTTCATTCATGAGTTAAACTGTAGAAGACATCCACCAGCGGTTCTTCCCCGTTTTTCCTTAGATTCTAGTTTACTTAGGTCCAGCCCTAATATAAACCCTACTAGTTTTAATAACCCTCACACCAGCACAAGAATTTAATCAAACTAGAGCATTAAGAATTATAAAAATATCATTTAACACTTTGTAACCAATTTACCAGCAAATCGATTTTACAAAGATCTAAAGTGATTACCTAATTAAAAGAGATGGGTTTGAGCCATCTATGATTAATTAGGGTGATACTTAAGCCTAAAAGATTATAACTTTTACGTATTATAATCTTCTAAACTATCAATCGAAATTGTATTTAATCAACTAGCATGCATTCTAATCGATTCAACACAAATTTCATAAACGATGAACGCTAAGCGCTAAAGAATCATGAAAAGAAATCAACTAGGCCTTAAAGCACAAAACTTGTTTCAAAATAATTAATTTAGCATGGCTTCAAGAAGATTATACTAAGTATAGGAAAATTACTCACACATATTAAAAATAAAATTACACAATTCATCCAAGTACTTCATGTTTAATAAATAACTAAACACAAAATAAAAAAAACAAAGCAAAAATAAAAAGAAACAAGAACATTACTACTTTGCTTGGTGGAAGATGATGATGTTGTTAGAAGATGATGATGAATGGTGATGAAAGGGGTGTGATGGAGGGGTGTAAGATGATGGTGAGTGAGGTTATGGCTAGGCGTGGGATGTGCGTGGAGGAGGAAGAAGATGGGGCTGCGTGGTCTATGGAGAGGGATGATGATGGGTGTTATGTGAGATGGAAGAAGGGTTAGGCATGTGATGGGGTATGAAGAAGAAGGATTGAGTATGGGGGATGAGAAGGGGTGGCAGCCATGGGATATGGTGAAGAGTTAAGAGATGATTAATGTGATGGTGATGGTGATATATATAGGGAGGAAAGGAGGGGGATTAGGGTTAGTAATTAGGATTTTCTTCTTCCTTAGATTTCTTCTCCTCCAAGACTTCTTGTTTTCTTCCAACTCTTGAAACCCTAGCCCAATTAAATAATTATGGAAATAATATTTTCCATAAATTATTTATTGGACCGTCTTTTCAGCAAATCGTGTAAAATTAGAGTTTCGACGTCTTGTCTTCTCATTTTTATTTTATTAATGCCTAACCTGGAAAATATATAAAATAAAGTAAATTAGATGCAATAATGTGTAACATATAGTCAAAATAATTAATAAAACGATGCATGATTTTTGGCTTAACAAATTCCCCCACACTTAGACTTTGGACGTCCTCGTGCAGAGAAATCTTAGACTCGACCTAAAACTTAGATGCAATAATCTTAGATTCTGAATGATTATTGCTTTGTGATAACGTTATGCAAATTGAGATAATAAACGTTGCTTATGTGATTTAGTGTTACAGTATCTTAGAGCTTGTGAACGACAATCAGAATAATAAGGAAGATGAGCCCCAGGGTTCCAGTAACCGGGTAAATGAGGACCCTCAGCAGGACCCTAGTGGAGACCCAACAGTGGCCTTGGAAGTGTCTAGTAGTGTGGAGGACTCGAATTATTGGAAGAATTTGGTAATTGAGCTGATGAAAAGGGTCTCTCCTGCATCCTCTACACACTCTGTACCTCCAAAAAAACTCTTCAAAATATGACAAATTAGCTGATAGGGTCGCTCGACGTAACCCTAAAGTTTATGATGGAAACCTTGACCCTGTAGAGTTGGAGGACTGGATTAGGGGAATGGAAAAGATATTTGCAGCCGTTGAGGTACCTGAAGAGAAAAAGGTAAATATAGGGGCTTTCTATTTAACTGGTGAAGCAGACATATGGTGGAGTATTGTGAACGATAAATTAAAGGGACCTGAACTTATTTGGGCTAAATTTCTTTAGGAACTTAGGGCTAAGTTTTATCCAATCACAATCCAACGATAAAAGGAGAAAGAATTCATAGAATTAAAGATAAGTGGAAATATGACAGTAATGTAATATGCCCATAAGTTTATGGAGTTGTCAAGGTTCGCTTCAGATTTTGTGGCAACTAAAAGGCTGAAAATGAGAAGGTTTGAGGAAGGTTTACCCTTTTATAATAGGAATCAATTGGCATGCCAGCCAATTCAAACTTATCAAGAGCTGTATGAAAGAACTGCTGAGGTGGAGAGAGTGAAGGGCGAGTTAAGAGTTTTGAATCCATGAAACCAGAAGAGGAAGTGGAATGATTGCAATACATCAAGCGAGAGTGTTGCACTGATGAAACCCACTGCTGGCCCTGATAAAGGTCGTCCAGTGATATCAAAGGGGCCTTGTGCCAAATATGGGTGAACAAATTATACTACAGCTGAGTGCCGTGTAGGTACTAACAAGTGTATGTGGTGCGGAAGCCCAGAACATTCAATTTCAAAAACTGCCCCAGAAGACAAAAGGCTGTGGAAAGGGAAGCTGCAAAGCCAGTACTACTCCCACGTCAAGGGAGCCTGCCCTCGAAGCCCCCAACGACAGGACGAGCCTACATAATAAGCAAAAAGGAAGCTACAGTTTTTGGTACAGTTGTCACTGGAACTCTCTTTTTAAATTCAAAATCATTTTGTGTTTTATTTGATTCGGGGACAACTCATTCATTTATATCCACTCAAGCTACATTACAATTGAATTTGAAACGAAATAAGGAGCGGGCGAACTATAGAATTAGTTTGCCAAACGGGTAAGCAATAGAATGTCTTGTCCGTTACAAGCATGTCCCTATTGTAATCGCTGAGCATGAGTTCCCTAGGGACTTGCTTCAATTTTATATGTCAGAATTTGATGTAATCTCGGGAATGGACTGGTTGACTATTTATGGGGCGAACATAGACTTAAGGACCTTAAGGTCACTTTAAGGGACGCAGAAGGTTAGGAAGTATGTTTTTATAGGGAAAGATTTAAGAAGGAGTATTTTATAATTTCAATCATGAAGGCAAGCAAGATACTAAGACAGGGATGCATAGGATACTTGTGTTAAGTCACTGAGGTTAAAGAAGAGGAGATAAAAATAGAAGATATTCCGATAGTTTGTGAATTTCCTGATGTCTTTCCTGAGGAATTGCTAGGCCTCCCTTCTAAAAGAGAGATTGACTTTGAGATTGAGGTAGTTCCTGGTGCGCAACCCATTTCAAAAGCCCCGTATAGGATGGCACCAACTAAACTCTAGGAGTTGAAAACCTAGTTGGACGAGTCGTTGTAAAAAGGATTTATCAGGCCAAGTATTTCACCATGGGGAGCTCCAGTGTTGTTTGTGAAGAAAAAGGATGGAACCTTAAGGTTGTGTATAGATTATCGAGATTGAATAAGATAACCATTAAGAATAAGTACCATTTGCCTTGGATAGATGATCTCTTTGATCAATTACAAGAAGGCGGGGTATTTTCCAAGATTGATATAAGGTCGGGCTATCACCAGCTTAGAATTAAGCCAGAGGATATTCTCAAAACGGCCTTCAGGACTAGATATGGCCACTATGAGTTTACTGTGATGCCTTTTGGGCTAACAAATGCTCCTGCTGCATTCGTGGATCTCATGAATAGAGTTTTCAGGCCTTATCTTGATATGTTTGTGGTGGTTTTCATAGATGACATTCTAATATACTCCAAAGACAAGGAGGAGCATGCGAATCATTTGAGGACTGTGTTACAAACCTTAAGGGAACACCAGTTGTATGCCAAATTGAAAAAGAATGAGTTTTGGCTAACCGAAGTGACATTTTTGGGACATGTAGTCACTAAGGAAGGAATCAAAATTGATCCTTAGAAGATAAATGCGGTAGTTGAGTGGCCTAGACCCACCAATGTGACAGAAGTAAAGAGCTTTTTGGGTTTAGCAGGATATTACAGAAGATTTATGAAAGATTTCTCGAAGATTGCATCCCCACTCACCAACCTATTAAGGAAAACCACTAAATTTGAGTGGTCAGACAAATATAAAGAAGCATTTCAAGAGTTAAAGAGATGCTTAACAATAGCGCCTATCCTTACCTTGCCTAAAGAAGGAAAAGAGTACACTATCTATGGTGATGCTTCTCAGAATGAGTTAGGCTGTGTCCTAATGTAGGATGACAAAGTAATAGCTTATGCCTCTAAGCAACTCAAGCCTTATGAAAAGAACTACCCCACTCATGATTTAGAGCTAGCTACGGTAGTTTTTACCTTAAAAATCTGGTGACACTACCTGTATGGAGTGTCCTGCAAGATCTACACTGATCACCAAAGTCTAAAGTATATCTTTACGCAGAACGAGATTAATTTAAGGAAATGACGGTGGTTGGAGTTGCTCAAGGATTATGACTTACAAATTTAATATCACCCTAAGAAGGCAAATATAGCAGCAGATGCACTCAGTAGAAAGACCCAACATGATTTGAATGCTATGATGCATACTCCACCTGAAATTTCGAGGGACCTCGAAACCATGGGTATCGAGCTGGTGCAGCCAGGATGCACAACTGGATTATTGACAACACTAGAGGTGAAACCTTCCATAATAGAAGAAATTAAGGCGAGCTAAAAAGAGGACGCAAAGCTAGAAAGGATTAGATGCAATGTTGCATAAGGGAGTTGCCTGGTTTCGTAATACAAGAAGATGGGACCTTGAGATTTCAAAATAGACTGTGCATGCCCAATAAAGAAGAGTTGAAGAGAGGAATTCTAGAGAAAGCCCATAATACCCGATACTCAGTACACCCAGGAGGAACAAAAATGTATAGGGATCTAAGATAATTTTTCTGATGGAAAAACATGAAAAGAGAGATCGCAGAATATGTAAATAAATGTTTGACCTGTCAAAAAGTGAAAGCCGAACACCAGTGCCCTGTAGGTGAACTAAGACCTCTAGAAATCCCTACCCGAAAATGGGATTCAATTTCAATAGAGCCCTTTCTGCTTCGAAGAAGAATGCTATTTGAGTGATCGTGGACAGACTTACCAAATCTACCCATTTTATACCCATTCACGACACTTGGGGTCTAGAGAGACTAGCATAGTTATATGTCAAAGTAATAGTTCCACTGCATGGCATACCAAAGGATATAGTGTTGAACTAAGACCAAAGATTTCAGCCTCAATTTTGGCAAGCTTTGCAAAAGGCTTTTGGCTCTAAGTTGAATTTTAGTAGTTCATACCACCCTGAGACTGATGGACAAACTGAGAGGGTGAATCAAATCCTGGAAGATATGCTTAGGACATGTGTACTTGATTTTCAAGGGAAGTGGGAAGACTATCTCCCATTGGTGGAATTCTCCTGAAAAATAATAGTTATCAATCCACCATTAAAATGGCCCCTTTCGAAGCATTATATGGAAGAAAATGTAGAACTCCATTGTGTTGGAGTGAGCTTGATGAGGCATTAACTTTAGGGCCTGAGCTAATTCAAGAAATCATTGAAATGATAAGAAAAATTCAAGAATATATCAAAGCAGCTCAAAGCAGATAGAAAAGTTATACAGACAGACGGAGAAGACCATTAGAGTTTCAAGTGGAAGCTAAGGTGTTTTTAAAGGTATCCTCGGTTAAAGGAGTCAAGAGATTTAACCTCAGAGGTAAACTAAGCCCTAGGTATATTAGGCCTTATGAAATTCTCGAGAAATTAAACACCGGTGGCTTACAGATTGGATTTACCCACAGAACTTGAGCATATGCACAACGTTTTTCACATTTCACAGCTCCGAAAATATGTTCCAGATCCGAATCATACCATCATAACAGAGCCAGTGGAAATTGCCGAGAACCTAATGTACGAGGAGCATCCCGTATAAATATTAGACTATAGGGTTAAGCAATTTCGAAACAAAAGCATTCCTCTAGTTAAAATTCTGTGGGCCAACCATAACTCTTCTGAAGCTACATGGGAAACTGAGGAGGACACGAGAAGCTAGTATCCATCTCTATTTGACGTACGGATAATGTTTCTTTCAAACTGCAAGTTTCGAGGACGAAACTTCTTTTAAGGGGGGAATGCTGTAACGGCCCAAATCTAAAGTACTTTTTAATTATTTTAAACTACTGCCCTAATCACAAATTAATTCAGTTGGGTGCCGCATTTTAATCTCGCGTTTCCATTTAATAGTTTATATGTATGTGTGTGTGTGTATATATATATATATATTTCAGTTTATCATTTTACATATATATATATATATATTTATGCGTCGCAGGTTGAAACGACGACGTGGTCTCAACATGAACCTTGTAATGCTCCTTAAATAATTCCTTCAAGTTCTAACAAATATTTGAATGCCCGTACAATAAAAAAAAATACATATATAAATAAAATAAATAAAAGAGCCTAAGTGTTAAAGAATTAATTTGTGAGGTAATGATACTAAGAATAAATGGACAAATACAGCATTAATAATAAAAAGGAAATGAGAAATGTCTTTTCCAAAATTTATATTTAAAGGATGTAAAAATTAGATATGTTAATTCTAGCTAAAATTACTACTTCAACTATGCATAAGTATAATGAAATTTAAAAATGCCTATATACATATAATTAAAGAAAAATAAACAAGGGAAGTGGATAAATATAAGAAAAATCTAGACTTTGGGTTATGTGGCATAAAATGAGAGGGAAAAAAAAAAAAAGGAAAAGGATACTTAGAGATGGCCTAAGTAAATAAATCTACTAAACTAAATAAATCAACCAAAATTAACAAAAACAAAACCAAAACCCAAAACATTCCCCCTTTGCTCTACTGCTCGATGACCCCCCTCTGCCTCCCCTGTTTCGCGCCAATCAGCCTCCCATGCAGCGCCACCGTGTTCGCCGGCCACCCCGACCACTGGAAAACGTCGCCGCTGCCGCCGGAGACCGTGGCCACCAGCCGGTCCTTCCCTCTTCCTTCCCTTGTGTGTATTTGACTGAATTTAGTGGGTTGAGAGGTGAGAACCTTAACTCCCACTTCATTCAATTTTGATCTTTTATGTTGAAATTTTGAGTTTAAATGATGTGATTAACATTGATAAGTGTTTATTTGTAAATTTCTTGAAATATCTTGGATTGTTGGGTTGTTTATTGGAAGGAATTGGGAAGAAAAGTGATAAGTGAGGGTTTGGATGTTATGGTTAAATTTTAGTTTGAATTGGAGATATTTAGATTAGGTTCATGAATAATTAGAGGGAATTAGGTTCATGAATAATTAGAGGGAATTTATGTACTATATAGGTGGGAGATGTGTGTTGTGTTTTAATCATGAGTTGGTGATTAAGGTTGTGCTTAGAAGGGATGTTAAAATTGTTAAGTTGATTTAGTAAGGGTTGAGGGAATGCTAATGTATATGTGAGTGAGATTAAAACAAAAATATGTTGGATGAGTGAAATGTGATTTTGAAATTAGAGGATTAGGGTTTAGGGCTTGAATAACGTTTAAGTTAATTTTATCGAATTAATAATGTTTAAATGAGGTAGGGGGTGATTAATTAGTGAGGTATATGTAAGAACACATAACATTAGTACGCGTGCTAAATTGTGACCATAATTTGGTTAATTAGTGATTGGGGCATGTATTATGGATTAGACATTGAATGAGGTTGAATTCTAATTGGGATGTTTAGTGTTTAAACAAGTCTTGTTGATAATTGAACGAAAATAAGGAAAAATAAGCATGTATGTATACTATTGTATAAATTATGGCAAAGTTTATTTCCCAAATGAGGGTAATGGAGAAGGAAGGAGTAATTGCGCATTCGAAGTTACTAAGGAATATACCTTTACAATTTTATTTCGCTAATAGACAATGTTATGATTAGAACTCGACTTGAAAGTGAGCCCAAATTTATAAAGTTTGAGTCGCCTTAAAATATATCGCAAACAATAAATCGTTAAAAAGAGGAATGATAGCCATAATCGTAATAATAATAATAATAATAATAACGATGATAATAATAGTAACGATAATGATTACGTTACCAATGTTAATGATTAAAGGTATCGCAATAACAACTTCAAAATAAATCATACTCTTACGTTATTATTATACACGTTAACAGGTCATTAGCCATCGGAGGCAAAAAAACAAAAACAAAATAAAATGGACTCCAATTGAATTAAGAATAATGGCTGCATGCATAATAGAAAGAGAATTCAAGAGAATTTAAATCATGCAATAAACCAAGAAATTTAATAAAATTTCCTTAATCTTTCACTAATCAAGGAAAAATTACGTATTTGGAGCAGAAGTAAGGTCACGTCGGTCGCTTCAAGTTCCCAACAAACAATTTTCAGTAAGAGAGAGAGAGATTTCCAAAGACTAGGTACGTACATTGCCTGTACTCTACGAAAACTCACGTGTTTTCTCAAACTATGCAAAATTACAACGATAATCATATAATGAATCAATTTATATAGTGTTTTGTCACATAATCAAGTGGCCCTACCAATTATCAATCATCAGGGCTTGTACCCTTCAATTTACCCGCACGGCTTCAACTCAAGCTCCCCGATCGGCTTGGGAGGTGTGCACCTATCTCAAGAACGCTACAGACATCAACAGGGGTCTACTTCCCGATAATAACCTACAAATCAGTTTTACTCATATATTCTCTCTCTCCTATTTGTCAAACAAAATGTTTTATTTTAGGCAGTAATTTGTCGTATTTTACGTGCCCCTTTTATCTAATTTTAGCTCATATAATGATATAAGTTTTAAAGTTTTTACTTGTTTTATTTGCTTTTGTAGATAATAAACTTCAAATTGAGCAAACATCACGAAAAGAAGGGGAGGTAGGCACAAACAGTGCAAGTAGGCAAGAAAGGGTGCTCGGGGGGGCCGAACCACCATGCCAGAAAAATGACATGATGGGGTCGTGCCACCTTAGCATGGTGGGGTCGTCCCATGTGGCGCGGTCATGCCCCCCCGGGCCGTCATTTGGTCTCGCGATTCTATTTAAAACCTCCTTCGGCATATTGTTCGGGGGGTCGCTCGAGGGTTCTTCCAAGTGATTTTTATGGTAGTTTAGTTTAGGTTTTAGAGAATAAAAACCCCATTGAGAGGATTAGATTAGGATTTTATTGGATTAATTTTGGATTCAAGCACTGAGATTTAAAGTTCTTCCTATCAATCTATAAGTTTTCTCCTCTCTCTCTACCTTTATATTTCAGTTTCGTTCTTGTTTATTCTTGTTATGATTATGATAGTTTGTATTTTATTTAGTTTTAATGCTTAGCCTTCATTGTTAATTCATATTTTATTAGGCCATTAGTTTTGATTAGTTTTATTCTCTTTCCTCTATCTTCATGCTTGTTATGTTCTTTGTTAGTTTAGGTTTGAACTTGGGTTTTAGTGTTTTGTTGTCAATTAGTTGGTAGATTTTGTTGGCTTGAATTGTGATTAGCCTCTTGATGGCTAATTAGTCTTGTACCCAATCTATGCCTAGAACTTAGAGTTTTCTCTCACGCCCGCCAAGTGTTCGATGAAATGCTTGAAAGAACTTTCATCCATATTTTTGGACGATTAACTTATGCTGAGAGGCGAGGTCAATCAGCTAGTGTGGGAGAGGAAATAGCCGAGTTTGGGACATGAAAATAGTATTCGATTCGAGCTAGGTCCGGGGGTTGCTAATTTTGTGGTCTAATTGGGCTAACCCCATGAAAATAAGTAGTTAGGTTAACTAGACTAGCTCATGACCTTTAAGAGAGGGCTTGCGTGGTCTTTGAAGGTGCAACCGATCATCTCTCGTTCATAATGCAGTTTTGGTATGTTAGGACTCGTCTCAATTAGTTAGTTCATCTATTGGTCAAATCACAACTCCAAGTCACTTTTTCTATATTTGTTAGCAGAGTTTTGTTTACCTTTATTCCCTTTCGGTTAGCCTAGCTTAAACCACTTAAACGAATCCCGGTACTTGAAACCCAACTCTCTGCGGACGACACCCCAAGTGCTCAACGATATACCTTACACTTGGGGTTTATAAATATTAAAACTCTATTTTCTTGTAACAAGTTTTTGGCACCATTATTGGGGGAGTTGACATTTTTCAATATCGGGGTTTATTTGAGCATTCGAGGCTAGGCATTTTTTTAAAAAAAATCAAAAAAAATTTAAAAATCAAAATTTTCAAAAAATTTAAGATGGCTATTTTTTATTTATCTCCGTTTGAGCATGAACCTTTTTGGCACTACTTGTCCAGGTTGAATGATTACCGTACTTAATATGTGCTTTTTGAGTATAAAAAATGGAAAATATGCTATGCTGTGCTTAAGGGGATAACACCTGAGACTCGAGCCATCCTTGAGTCCATATGTTATAGTTGTTTGCATTCTTTAGCTGTTGATGACATGTCGGATTTTTTTGAGTCTCTAGCTTGGCATCAATGGCAATCTGATGATGCTAGGGACCCATATCATCACTACTCTTCTTATCCTTATGTGTTGTGCTCTTTTTGTCAATCTTTTGACCATGATGTGCATTCATGTCCCTATTATGATATCTCTAATGAGTGTCATGCTAGACTTAGTGCCATGATAAGAAAAATGCACGAGCAACATATGCACTTTGTTAGTAAGATAAGGGAGTGCGGCCTATTGCATGAGACCGACCCTAATCTAGCCTCCCCTAGACTAGAGGTTAGTCTCTATGAGAACTGCGAGTCTTCCCTTCCCTTAGAGCTGAGTTTTGTTGATGATATACCTTACACTGACCTAGGGGAAGTGCCCGACCCTCCCTTGACCTCTTTATCACTTGTTGCTCCATCCTTTACTAGCATACCCATAGGCACTACCGTCAGTGCTTTGACCTTACATGCTTCTCCCCTCCCTTTAACTCAGTGCATGGGGTTAGAGATGGGTGAGCCGTATAGGGGCGATGTTACTGTTTTGGAGGATGATTTTCCTACTTGGTCGAAAGAACCTATCTTGGTTGAGTCACATCTTGAGGAGGCTCCTTTCGAGGAGTTGTGTGATGATAGTCTGATAATTGGTGCCGCACCTAGTATTGATCATATCGACCCAATTTGCACCGAAGCACTTGACCCGACCCCCATTTCATCCCCCCTCCTTCGTAGTGCCCCCTCCCACTTGCATGCATTTCATAAGTCCCTAGATAATATTAGCGGGTTTCACCTCTCATTTGATCCATATTGCGCATACCTAGAGGACGTGGTTAGAAAAATCATGTGGAGTATTTTCTTTGATCATGATTTTGATTTTTCTATGGCATTTGATGAGTTTAAGAGGGCACTAACTTTGTTTGCTCCAGTTTTACTAGTGTTCTCTTATTCACACCACTCTGAGATGCATGCAGCAGTGCACGACAAGCTCTTATGAGCGTTGACCGCATCCGAGTTGACGACTCGCATCTTGAGAGATAAGGAGTGGCTGATGCTCCTTGCACCCTTGTGGAATAGTTCAGGTACATTTAGTACCCAACCTTGTATAATCGTTCTCATTCTTCTCCCTTCTTTTTATTTTCTTTCTTTTACTTTTTGTTTACTTATGGATATTAGGTTGCTTAGTTGTGGATATCGGGTTGTACTTTTGTGGTGATCATTTTAAGGTGACACTTGGGAATCTGTTGAGCCAGTTGATGGCTATGATCACTTTTGTGTGTTTTTGTGTTTTGGTTGAATGAGTTAGCTTGTTTATATGTGTGTTTTGTTTGATTTTGATTTTTGTATGTTTTGTGGTTAGCGATGACTCTCAACTCCCAATGAGGACATTGCGAGATTTAGGTGTGGGGGTGGAGTTATTTACCCCTTTCATTCTTACTTTTGTGAAAATTTTTCATTTTTGTGCAAATTTTTTTCCATTTTTTTCTTTTTTCGTATAATTTTTCTTTTTGTTGGCTTTAGGGGAGTTTTGTATTATTTGATTAGCCTTGATCTTTGGTACCTTGGCTATTAGTTCATATATAAGTATGATGTGCATGATCGATGTTTGTCCTAAGCTTATCATTCTAGAGCTCATTTCTAACCCTAATAGTCCATTGTAATTTTGCAATCTAATCCTGATTTATATATCATAATTATCTTAGGATTTTAATCTTCCATTGTTTGACTCTCCCACTTGCGTTTGTGCATCACTACTTTTGTCTTCACTTCAAAATTACAAGGGTGAAGAATTTCGAAAAAAAAAAAGAAGAAAATATGAAAATATCCCATTGAGGCATGTGCTACTGGGAATGGAAAAAAGAGTTTGAGAGTTGGGAATGAAAAGTATCCCTTTGAGGCATGCGCTGCTGGATGTTATCCTTTGAGGCAATACTGCTACTGGGAATACTTACTTTCCATGTCGATAAGTTAATAATGTAGTTGATGCCAGTCAAGTGGATTGAGTCGATTCTGGTAAGCTCAAGTCCTAGGATAATGATACACTTGCACACTAAGCACTAGGATGGATTCAATGTTCTCGTGCATCATGGGGTGAAAAGCTGATATCTGGATGTTATTCTTTGGGATGAAGAGTCCTGAAATGCATGCGATGCGTGTATACAGACTGATACTTAAGTTACTAGGGGGTTTTGGTTAATACGATTATGTACAGTTTACCCCCATGTATATTTTGTGTTTTATCATTTTTATTTTATTTTATTTTATTTATTTATTTATTTATTTTTTCGATTTTTGTTTCTCTTTTCTTTGTGGATATATCTTCTGCAAACCCTCACGAGAACTCCCTCGTCCACTTGGGGGAACCAAGGGATTTAAAGGGCTTGTTGCATACGCTCAATGCAACCGCGATTCCTACGATAGTGAGTTAGGTTCTTGTTAGTTTTTATTTTGTTTTGCTCGAGAACGAGCAAAAGAGAGGTATGGGGGTATTTGTTAGGCGATAATTTGTCGTATTTTACGTGCCCCTTTTACCTAATTTTAGCTGGCATAATAATATAATTTTTCGAGTTTTTACTTGCTTTATTTGCTTTTGTAAGTAATAAACTTCAAATCGAGCAAACGTCACGAAAAAGAGTGAAGATAGGTACACAGCGAAAGCAGGCAAGAAAGGGTGTTCGGGGGGGCCAAACCACCACGCCAGAAAAATGGCACAGTGGGGCTGTGCCACGTGGCTTGGTGGGGTCGTGCCATGTGGTATGGTCGTGCCCCCATCGGGCCGTCGTTCAATCTCGCGATTCTATTTAAAACCTCCTTCGGCGTTTTGCTCAGGGGGTCACTCGGTGATTCTTCCAGGTGATTTTTAGGATAGTTTAGTTTAGGTTTTAGGAAATAAAAACCCCATTAAGAGGATTAGATTAGGGTTGTATTTGATTAATTTTGGATTCAAGCACTGGAATTTGAAGTTTTTCCTATCAATCTATAAGTTTTCTCCTCTCTCTCTCTCTCTCTCTCTCTCTCTCTCTCTCTCTCTCTCTCTCTCTCTCTCTCTTTATGTTTCAGTTTCGTTCTTGTTTGTTCTTGCTATGATTATGATAGTTTATATTTTATTTAGTTTTGATGCTTAGCTTTCATTGTTAATCTATATTTTATTAGGCCGTTAGCTTTGATTAGTTTTATTCTCTTTCCTCCATCTTCATACTTGTTATGTTCTTTGTTAGTTTAGGTTTGAATTTGGGTTTTTGTGTTTTATTGTCGATTAGTTGGTGGATTTTGTTGGCTTGAATTTTGATTAGCCTCTTGATGGCTAATTAGTCTTATATTAAGCCTAACCATACCCAATCTATGCCTAGAACTTAGGGTTTTTTCTTACGCCCGCCAAGTGTTCGATGAAATGCTTGAAAGAGTTTTCATCCATATTTTTGGACGATTGACTTATGCTGAGAGGTGAGGTCAATCAGCTAGTGTGGGAGAGAGAATAGCCGAGTTCGGAATATGAAAATAGTATCCGATTCGAGCTAGATCCGGGGGTTGCTAATTTTATAGTCTAATTAGGCTAACCCCATGAAAACAGGTGGTTAGGCTAGTTAGACTAGCTTATGATCCTTGAGAGAGGACTTGGGTGGTCTTCGATGGTGCAACCGACCATCTCTCGTTCATAATGTAGTTTGGGTAGGTTAGGACTCATCTCAATTAGTTGGTTTGTCCATTGGTCAAATCAGAACTCCAAGTCGCTTTTTCTATGTTTGTTAGCGTAGTTTAGTTTACCCTCATTCCCTTTTGGTTAGCCTAGCTTGAACAACTTAAACGAATCCTAGTACTTGAAATCCAACTCTCTGCGGACGACACTCCAAATACTAAACAATGCACCATGTACTTGGGGTTTATAAATATTAAAACTCTATTTTTCCATAACATTTTGAAATGCGGGCACCCAACTGATTTAACTCAAAGCTTATTTTACTGCATAGGAATGTGCGTGCTGAGCTTCGACTCATATTTTGAATGTTTTTGTGTTTTCTGTTTTAGGTAAGGGTTCGATGAGCAGTCCACCGGGCAAGCCAGAGAATAGTAAGAAGTAAAATAAGATTCTAATTCTTTTGCCGGGGTCGCGCTAGCTAAGAGCTCACAGTGATTCATAGGCTAGCACCTTAAGTATCTAAGGGTTGTGTATTCTTTTGAACATCGCCAATGACTAGTATGTTGTAACCGTATATTGAGTTTGTAGGTGCATCACAACTTATATAAATGGTTAAATGTATGTTATTTCAAGTTTGTCATGAGTCGGATGATTAAATAAGCAACATAATGATTTCCGTAGTTTCAGTTAGCCTTGTTCCATTACGGAATGGCGGTAATGTCTCCAATCAAAGGACTTACGCTGCTAATCAATAATTTGAAAATAATTAGGTTAGACTAATTAGGCATTAGGGATTGGGGGCATTACACCAGGGGCACCGGGGAAAGAGATGGAAGTTTGAGGAAGAAGGGTTAACTGGTTGAGGAGAGAGAAGGGGTTTGTTGAGCATTAAACCAAAGCTTTTACGAAAGGCAATGATTTAAAAAAAATCCATTTTCCAAAGATAAGCATGCTTTCCCGATTAATTAGGAACCGTTTAAAAGATTTTATGTCATTACCAATTTTATAAGACAAAAAAATTTAGGAAGGTAACCAAGATCTTTGGAAATTTAAAAATTTGTTCCAAAAAAAAGAAAAACTATTCCGCGTGCCCCAGAAGAAAGGAAACAAATCACAGTGAGATATCCTTCCCTCAGATGAACTCCTTAAATATATTAATGCAGGCGAGATGTGCTCAAGGCCTTGAAATAAGGAGTTCAGACCCTTGAATCAGTTGGAAAAAAAAAAAAACATGAGGTTCGGCCTACAGTTCAAGGCCTTGAACTTTACTGTGATTTTTTTTTTTTTGAAGGCCTTGAATTGGTGATAGCTATAATCAGAAAACTTTCATGATAGCTCCCTCTTAATCTATGCATCAATATTAATCATTCCAAGCTCTTGCCGAATGAAATTAAATTGTTCCTCACCTAAGGGCTTGGTGAAGATGTCAGCCAGTTGAGAATTTATAGGAATGAACTCCAACAACACATCGCCTTTTTCAACATGATCTCGAATGAAATGATGACGTACCTCAATGTGCTTTGTTCGAGAATGTTGGACTGGATTTTTGGTGATGTTGATGGCACTCGTGTTATCACACCAAATAGGAACATTCTTGAGATGGATGCCTCGCGCAACTATTGCAGAATCCATAAAAGTTGGGTGCAGTATGTTCCAGCTGCTATGTACTCGGCTTCTGCAGTTGATAATGCCACTGCATTTTGCTTTTTTGAGTGCCATGAAACAAGAGACGGACCCATAAATTGACAGGTTCCTGATGTGCTCTTTCTATCTACCTTATAACCTACATAGTCGATGTCAGAATATCTAACAAGAGAGAAATTTCCCCCCTTAGCGTACCAAAGTCCAAAATTTTTGGTACCTGCCAAGTATCTAAAAGTGTGTTTCACGACAGTGAGGTGTGATTCTTTGGGAAATGATTGAAATCATGCACACACTAAACATTGTATCCGGACGACTAGTAGTTAAATATAATAAGGATTCAATCATACCCCGGTATGATTTTTCATTAACTGGCTTACCATCAAGATCTAGATCAAGTTTTGCACTTGATGCCATGGGAGTACTTGCATGTTTAGCATTGCCCATTTTGTACTTCTTTAGCAATTCACATACATACTTACCTTGATTCAGAAAGATACCTACTCTGAGTTGTTTGATTTGGAGGCTAAGGAAGAATGTGAGTTCACCAACCATACTCATCTCGAATTATTTACTCATGAGATTAGAGAATTCCTTACATAGACAATCGTTAGTAGCTCTAGAAAGAATGTCATCAACATAAACTTGAATATAATAATGAAATGCTCTCCCTTATTTTTTATAAAAAGTGTTTTGTCAATTTGGCCACATTGAAAATCATTTTCGAGTAAGAATTTGCTCAAATGCTCGTACCATTCCCTGGGAGCTTGTTTCAAACCATAAAGAGCTTTTTGAAGTTTGAATACATGATTAGGAAGATTGGGATTTTCAAACCGGGGGGTTGTTCAACATAAACTTCTTCTTGTAAAACCCCGTTCAAGAAGGCACATTTGATATCTATTTAAAAAAGCTAGGAGAATGCGAATGGCTTCTAATCGAGCTACCAGGGTAAAGGTCTCATCAAAATCTATACCCTCTTCTTGGTTATACTCTTTTGCAACTAATCAAGCTTTATTCCTTACCACATTCCCACTTTCGTCTAGCTTATTTTGAAAAATCATTTTGTCCTAATTACGGGATGGTCCTTTGGTTGGGAAGTGAGAAACCATACTTGGTTTCTTTCAAATTAACTAAACTATTCTTGCATAGCAATAACCCAACTAGGGTCTTCTAAGGCCTTTAAATTATTCTTTTGTTCAATAAGCGACACAAAGGAAGAAAATGCACAAAAGTTTCGAAGAGAAGATCCAGTTCTTATACCTATGGATATATGAGTGAGTAAGTTGTCTGGAGGATGATACGACTTGAATTTGTGGCCTTGCCTTGGTTCACGCGAGGTCTCTTCGTTTAGAGCATTAGGTGATGCTTCTTCTTCAATTATAACATTTGGCTCTTCTTTAGTAGGAGGCATATTGTTTTCAATATTTGGCTCTTTTGATGGCTCTTCACGCTCCTTATATGTCTTGTCTTTCACATCATCTTCCTCCTCCTCATCATCATATCTACTTAGTTTCAGCTCTTGGAAAGAAGATGAGCTTAACGTACCATAATTACACTCATCATAAACAATGTGAATACTTTCTTCAATTATTTTGGTACGCTTGTTGTAAACACGATAAGCTTTTGTAAGACTTCATTTTTGGATGCTTCATGAACAAAAAAGTTTTTGTAAGACTTCTTTTTGCTGAAAGGATTATATCAGATACCTTTCTTGTTAAAGGACATCCTTTTAGAGCCTAGTGACTTGTCCAAGTTGTTTTGTCCTTTAGAAAATTTTAACACCATCTTATCAAGTCCTTCATATTTGGATTGAAGCTCCTTGTTTTCATGTTCTAGAGTTTCAATCCTTGAGTGGGATTCATTATATGATTTTTGTAAAGTACTTTTTTCAAGGCATAGATCATGAATTGTTTTCTTCAAGGCCTTGATTTTGGACAAGTACTTTTGCTCATATCTTATGCAATTAAGGCATGTACTAGTTCATCTTTAGAGTATTCAAGAAGGTCAGATTAATCTACCTCATCCGAGCTTTCATACTCGGTTTTGTCCTCTTGAACATCTTCTTCATTTGCTATGAAACATAGATTTGCTGTTTGTTCTTCTTCATCCTCGCTATCGCTAGAATCGCTATCGCTCCATGCAGCTATCATTGCTCTCTTGAATTCTTGTTTGGGATTTTCCTTCCGTTTTTTGGCTTTCTTTTGCAAGATTGGACAATCCTTTGTAATATGCTCTGGCAAATCACAACCAAAACAAGGACGCATATTAGATTTAATTTTATTTTTATTAGCAATTTTTGTACCTTTTGCGAATTTCTCATTCTTCTTTGATGAAGATCCCTTTTTATAAAACTTTTTAGGGTCAAATCTTTTTGACTTGAGCATTTGCTTCAATCCTCTAGCAATCATTGCCATAGAATCATCGTCTGCTTTGCTTGAGTCATCTTCCGAGGACATGAGGTCTTCGTTTACAGTTTTGAATGCTACTCCTTTCTTTGTTTGAACTACCTCTTCATCTTTTTTAAGATGAATTTCATGAGTCATAAGCTTTCCAACAAATCATCCAGAGCCAAGGTCTTCAGGTTCTGAGCCTCTTTGATTGCGGTGACCTTAGGACCCCATTTGTTCTTAGGAAGACATCGAAAATTTTCCTAACCATCTCCTCATTTGTATAAGACTTGCCGAGGGACTTAAGGTTGTTGGTTATATCAGTGAAGCGTGTGAATATTTCTTTGATAAACTTGTCCGGTTGCATTTTGAATAACTCATATTCGTGAACAAGCATGTTGATCTTCGTTTCTTTTACTTGGCTTGTTCTTTCGTATGTCACAACCAGTTTGTCCCAAATTTGTTCAGCTGTTTCACAAGAACAAATACGGTTATATTCATTGGCATTAAGACCACAATACAAAATGTTCATATCTTTAAAGTTCTTAGAGAGCTTTGCAAAGTCCTCCTGTGTATATTGTTCCTCGATTTTCAGCTGACTTTTTCCATCAACAGTTGCCATTGGAACATATGGTCCCTTGGTTATAATGTTCCACAACTCATAGTCTTCAATTTTGATAAAGATCTGCATTAAGTTTTTCCAATAAGAAAAGTTAGTACCTGTAAATAACGGTGGTCTAGTGGTAGAGCGACCTTGATGATAATAGCCTTCTCTGCTGGTGGCCATGCTCGTTTCCCACTTGATGGTCAAAGTACAGTGGCTTAGGCTCTGGTACCAATTGAAAGTTCACTAGCCACTAATCAACCTAGAGGGGGGTAAATAGGTGATTATCAAAATTGCAACTTAATCGAAATCAAGAACTGAAGAAAGAACGTAGACAAAATACTACAACTTTTTAATGAGGTTAGCCTCAACCAGGCTTATTCCCTGCCTAGAGTTCCTTAACTCTAGGATTAACCTCTAGGATTAACCTAAATTTTTATTAGGAGGGATGATTATACAACTCTAGAGTACACCTTACTTTAAGTTCCAAGTCATAGGTTGAACCCTTCAATTGGGTTTGGTAGAGTTGACCCTTCAACTCTATAATCTCACCCAAATTACAATTTGAACAATACAATGAAATGTAATAGAGGCAATTGTAAGCTCAAAGTATGCAAGGAATCGCTTTTAAGAAGCGTATGCCAATAGCTGCTTGCTGTTGTGTGTAGCTTCAGCTGCTAAACTCTTCCCCTTTTATAGATGTAAGGTGCAGAGAAGGGTGGTGAAAGATATGGCATATGACCGTTGCACATCTTGTGGAAAGCCAATTTCCATGCTTGATTTCAAAGCCTTGAATAGGTATCTCAAGCCCTTGATTTTTTCTGTTCTTGCTCAACTAATACCAACGATTACTTTCCTTGATTTGGGGTTGATATCTTGGTTGAGAATCAATTAGAACCATCCAAAAAACTGTAGCATAATCTTCAAGATATTTTCATGATAATATCATTCCATTAATAGCACATCTTTGATAAGATAAAATAGCTTACCACAATCTTCTATATTTAGCAAATAACAACCAATTTGTTAATAACTTACGATTGTCAATTCTGTTTTAATGAATATGAAAAATATGACTTTCATTCAAAATGTAAAAGAGGGTTTAAAGGGGATCAACATCATGTTAATATCTTCTGCAATTATATGGTCATCTATCACTACATCTAGTTATGGATAATTATATAGGTAAACCATGGATATTTATTATGGAACCTTCACGATAGCATGAATAGAAGTGCCTGACACTCTTATTACACCAGTTTATTCAAAGAAAAAGCTTCATTACTTATGAAATACTAATGCTAGATATACCAGATAGACAACATGTGATTATGAAATTTAATTTCATCATTTTTAATCAAATTATTGCTAAAAGCTTAACGTTATGTATAGGTACAAGAAGAGGAGGTAGATTTTTTGTCACTGGTGCCATAAATTCATTTATTATGATGTCATTTACTATGAATTTTAGCTTCATTTTGACTTCTTATTATCTTTGTCATGCTCACATCATATCTTTTACTATCATAGATTTTTTTTATTTATTATTGAGTTCCAACCACAACAAGAGTTTATATGATATTTATTAGAAATATATGTTCTTTTTAAATCTTTTTTATTTTTATCTTTAATTGTTTAAATAGTTGTAGGATTTTATAACACTCTTTCTCCTAAGCATAAGCATGTCGAAGTGTGTGTGTGTGTGTCTATATATATATATATATATATATATATATATATAAACAAAATAAAACATTTATATTCTTTGACACATCTTAACCACTAATCAAAATAAATAAATAATATTGAGTCAAATAAATTGCAAGACAATTGGTTATTCAAATAAAAAAGTCTGGTCACCGTCCATTGATTTTGATGGTTCACTAAAGCTCAAAGAAAATGAGGCAAAATAATTAAAATTAGGACAAAGAACCACCTTCGATGAAGATGGGGGAATCCTTTGTAGATAAGGAACATGTTCCACCCCTCCCCTTTCTCTCTCAAAATTCACTGGGGAAAAAAAAAAAAAACACTACTACTAAAGCTTAAATCTCCCCAAAAAAAAAAATCTTTTGGTAATTAGAACAATATCAAATTCCATTGATCGTTCTTTCAAAAAAAACAATTCATTATAATTTTGTTTCTTTTATTGTTAGATGTTGTGAGATTTAACTAAGATATTGGTAACTTGATTAGAGCAAGTTGATTATATGTTTCTTTTTATCTCAAATTCTTCACACACACACACACACACACACACACACACACATGCACACACACAAAGGGTGTGATGCTAATGAAAACACACCTTCTCTGCCACCCCAACGTTCTTAAAAGAAAAATATATTTTCCGACCTTAGTCTTTGCTACCGCAACTTTTAAAAATTGTTTGAACCCCACTTGAATAATATTGTATGATAACAACATAACAAATTACATAAAAATACTACTTCTGCTTTCTTCAATACACCATATTTTACTCTGTGAAAATTGGACTTACAAATATAAAGGTGATTGGGGTACAAAAAGAGAAGGTGGATTCTTCGTCATTGGCACCATAAATTAATGTATCATCATATCATTTAACATACACCATGTAAAGCATGGGTCCAAACTAGTAATAATAAAAATAATAGTGTCTTTATATAGAGTAAATAAGATATAGAATATTTGGTTGTGGCTGTATGTGTCTTTATTATAATATTGCACACTAGTTGCCATGTTTTCGACAAGTATTAGAAACCAAATATGCACAATAAATTATCCGTAATTGATGCATTTATTTTATTATAATATAATATATTATTTTTGATAATATTGGTAATGGTGTTAGTAATATGATCTATCATGCATTATCATATATTGAACATTTTTTTTCTTGGAAAGAAAATCTTCCTAATTGTCATCAATTTTATAAATTCTTTTTTTGAGAAAGAAAATCTTCCATAAATAATTGACTTACTTCTGTTTTTTTAACAAGAAAAAGGCAAAAACTATTAAATATTTTAGAAATTTTGTGAGAGTGATATGTGTCCAAAAATTAGGGAGATTTATTTTGTTTAATATATATATAGATATATATAGATGTCACACGTTGAATACCAAACAAACAGGTACGTACACTTCCACGTAAAACAGTGCGTTGCCCTTTATAGCCCATGATTTCTAGGGAACGCTAAATCAAAACTATTAGCAAAATCTACCCCTAATTGGCCTCAAGTAAGAACAGAATTTGAGATTGATTTTTATTCTCATAAATCAAACACCGCGCTGCTGAAATAACGAAATTTGATGGCATGGTATCTTACTGATCGGACATCAAAGAAGTGTAAAGGGGGAACAAGTCCTTAGACGCCAAACGAGTCGCGTTAACGTAATCTTGAGGACCATGTTCTGGGACCCCAGGAAGCAAGATCCCTGTGAGCCTAACCACAGTTAGTGGCCAACCCTCTTTGAAGTCACGCCCTGCTGTGTAGGGAATTATGAACCCTCTTATCACCTCAAAAACTGCATTCAGCCTTGCCAGTATGAAGTTGGCTATGAACCCAGCTATGTCTCTTAGCACCCATAGCCATTTCTCCAATACGTTCCGTGCCACCTGCTTTCTCTTCAATGCTGTTATTTCTTCTTGAACTATCTGTGTCATTATATTACACCACATTAAAAAAAAAAAAAAAAGCTACATAAATGATAGTGTTTAGTGGTGGCGCGGCAAAATAAGTAGGCTGATTGAGTTCACATAGGCTTAGAACCATGCATAACTTATTGAATTAAACAACTGGAGCCCATGCTGACATGTTTAATTTGTTCGAAAATCATCTCAACTAAAAACTTAAATTGATGGTTTGTTGAAGGCTGAGAGAGAATAAGATCTTTACTAACCTTGCCATAATAAAGGCTGTCGAAATGCATGCCTGTCCCAAAGTGCTTGAACATCGTAAAGCTATTATCGAAAGGAACCTTAGGCACTACATCATTAGCATAGACAATCCTGTAGTACTTGATATCATGCTCCCTCAATTTCTTCATCACAAATTTACCGAATTTTTCATCCCCAACCCTTGGTTGCCCATATGTATAAACACCCTCTAACCTATCTAGTAGCTTTGCCTCATCATGCATGGCCAAGATTGCTGGAAAAAGAATGGCAAGTGCAGCTCCTAAGCTATGGCCTGTCACGATAAATCTCGCCTTCTTGTTTTTTTTAATGATTTCTCCGAGCATTTCCCTAATTGTGTAGTAAGCCAGTGGAAACTTAGGATCTTGTTCAACTTCCTTAGGCCAATACCCATAGTAATCTCCTGCAGGATCGTCGTTGTTACGATATTTTTTGAGACCTAAGGCTGTCATGAAACCCATATGTGCTTTTCCAACTCCTTTGAATTTGCTCCATGAGATATCAAAATCGGTGCTCCAATCGTGTGCAACGAAAGGGGAGGTACCCCTGAAGGACACGATGATCGTATCATTTTCTGGACCTTTCTCTTGGAAGATGAACGCTTGTGTTGCCATTATCTCCTGGAATTCTGTAGTCAAAAATGAGCAAATAATCTATGAGCTAGTGATTAATTAACCATAAGCAAATTAAAAGCACTGCCGTAATTGTCTTTTTTGGCTGCTAGAGTTGAAGGCTTATAAATTAGATTAAGACATATCTCACCGTTGTAGAAATTATAGAACCCCATGAATTCCATCTGCATGCGTACGTAAAAAATTGAAGGTCGTTAAAACACATATGCATTAATACAAGAACAAATAAGTTCAAATGAAGCTTAATTTCTTTCATTTTTGCTCATTTTCATCATTTTTGCTTGGATTTTTTCTGTGAATTAGTATTTAATTACTTCATATATCAAGCCGTGTGATAGCCCTTACACCAGTCTTAGCTTCACTAATCACTACATATGTTGGGAAATCCAGGGAGAGAACGGTCAGATGGGAATTACATGTGATAAAAAATTATATAAATCTAACCATACATATTTTTTAGAATGTAATTGTTAATTTTTTTAAGATATTTTTTGCCAATATGTACTAAAGGAGTATGTACATACTGATGGCCGTTTGATATAAACATTGGCAAGAGTGACTGGCACAGTATTAGCGTATTAGCCTGCTATAAGGGAACAGCGGGGAAGTGAACCTGTAGTTAATTAAGCAAGTAATATTCTTAAGTTGAAAAGATAGATGAGGACATCATAATTTTAATTAGATGGCGTTAATTACCCACCTTCCAGTGATCAGCAACCACAGATCTGATGACATTTTGATTCTCGTAGGCTAACTTGGATGCCATCATTGTAAGTGCAGGATAATATCTCCCATCTCCATGCTCTATTGTTCCGTCCAGCTCTACCCTCGTGTCAAGATGTCCCAGGAATGAGAAATAACGGGCTGACTTTCTATCTACATTATCAGGATGTATACCCGATGTTACTAATCAAAATGTTAAGTTTTAATTCAATAGCTTACCTCATACATGATTTAATCGACTAGTAACTAGTGTCAAAAATTGATCAAAATATGGACTTAGCTGATAGAGTATTTGCACATTAGTAGGTGTTAGAAAATAGACGAACACGTACCCTTAAAAGGGTTAAGGACGGCCTCAAGAAAGCGACCCAATATGCTCAAGGGCTTGGAGATGTGGTTGAGCAAAACTTGAATCACCAAAGAGAGAAAAATGATGAACCTATGGAGGTATTTATTCTCTTTCTCTTGGGGAATGTTGTGATAAATAAGATCGCTATCTTGGATGTGGCCACCAAATAATAATTGAAACGCGAGTTTTCTAAAGGTAACATTTTTCTTATTGAGATTCAAAAACTTATTTGCATGGATGTCGAGCTCTTTAGTGGCCATATTGTTTATTATCATTGGCAATATGGATGATGTAGAAGGCTAATTGAAGAGGGGTTTTGGCTCAATAAATGAGGCGGCAGTAGGTAGTGAAGGATTTGTTACTTGGAGTGTATGAGGCCTGGTTGGGAGCGCACACATATTTATAAGCCCGCCAAAGGGATTCACATTGTGTGACAGTGATTGTAGGCGCCGAGCTTACATTTTGGGCGGTGAAAGTCAAGATCATGATCGTGACCTCGATGGAAAGGATTTTACTGTGTCACGTGTTATATTTAGAGATGGACCCCTCCGCCTGGTTTGCCATCTTCCCTTCCTCTCCCGGTTGTTCCCCCTTGAGAACAGTCTCTCTCTCTCTCTGTTTCTCTTTTTTTAATTTTTTTTATGGGACCTTAGCTTATTTAAGAAAGACATTTTTTCAAAGCAAATATACGTGCCAACTTACTAAACTTATAAAACTTTTTGTAACTTATATATAATCAATTACTCATTGACAATTCATATTTTACTCGTTATCCCGATCTAAAATTATAAATTGTTGACTAGACTTAGGAAATATATCATTCGATAACTTCATGTAGGGTCGTACTTAATTGCCTCCAATAAATTTAGTTCGTTTTTTAATTTTGGGTCGGGTCATTTTTAGTCCTGGTTGACTTCGGATCACTCAATTTTTTAGCCCAATTCTTGCAAAGAAAAATACGTTTGTAAAAAAAATGTTCAGGTTGGGTCAGTTTGGTTCGGTTTTGGTCAACATGGGCTTTGGGTCAATTTCGAGCTAATTGTTTCGGGCATGAAGTCGAGTAAGCATTCAACCATTTGGTTCTGGTTTCGAATTTTTGGTCAATTTTGCCAGATATAATGTTATCCAAAGATAAATCAAAATGATATACACTAATTATCATGGCATCTCATACTCCCCAGCGACCATGAATGGTGCATGAACCACAACCTCTAGAGAATGGCAAGTCAGAGCCGAGAGAGAGAGAGGGAGAGAGAGAGTTAATTTGTTTTTTTTCACCGATAATACTAACTGAATCGGCAAAATCCATGGAAGCCTGCATGAGGTTTTTTGCCAGAAGAAATGGTGTGACGGGGACTGCATTTTCTACAGTAGTCATTAGGCTAATTAGAAACGAAGAGGGTGGCAATCAAACAAGCCTTTAGTCCATTATACTTTTGCATTTTTATAAATATGTTTTATGTTCACAAAATAATTTTAATTAAGTTAGAACCCAAAAAAAATAAATAAATGACTTAGACCTATATAATAGGCTCATAGTTCAAATTATATCATTTATAATAATTATTACACAGTGATAACTATTATAACTGCATCTAGTCATGAACAAATATCAATTGTTTTTAGGCATAATGCATATTTATGTGGACAATCTGTTATATGATTGCGTGGGGCGGCTACTTCACAAATCACAATAGATCAATTATTGAGCATAATGCCGAGATATATGAGGTCTGGCATAGAAAGACCCACACACTGTCTTCGCATTTAACGTCGCAAATATTATTTTATTCGCCCCATGCATATGACACTTGAATTTCCACCTATTTTCTGATAATAACGTGTCTGCTTGTTCATAGCATTTGGGTTTAATTTTCCTTACTTTCCCCCTTTTTTGACTTTGGTGGACGGTGATTGAGCACGTGTTTGGCATTGCAAGTTAAAAGATTCTGTCTCCTGTGGAAATTCACCATTTTGTTTTGTTGCATTTTTTTTTTCAAATCAATTAAGTTGCAGACTTGCTAGTCGCAGGCATATTATTAAATTAATCAATTGATATTCTGCCTTACTTGATTTTTTATTGCATCTACCATAGTTAAGTGTTAGAGAAATTGGATTGATTTTAGACAAATTTGGGTCACTCAAACGTATAGCCTGCTTCTCTATTTATTCATGCGTGAGATGCCATGGCTTTTATACACTTGATACAAAGCTTAGAACCCTAGCGTGAGGTACAGATCCTTTTAGGAATAGGAAACTGCAAGAAGTAGTGAAATAGGAAAGTATCAACCATTGTCAATTACAATATAAGGTAAAATATAATCTAATACTCCCCCTTAAGTTGGCACTTGAAGGTTAACTATGTCCAACTTGCTCTTTAAAAATTGAAATTGTGTCTTCCCGAGCGCCTTAGTGAAGAGGTCGGCAGGTTGTTGATTCGTTCTAACATGAAAGAGGGTTAAAATGTCGGCTTCGAGTTTCTCACGAACAAAATAGCAATCGATCTCTATATGTTTCATACATTCGTGGAAGACTGGGTTTTTGACAATGTGCAATGTTGTTTGACTGTCGCAATACAAGTGCATGGGTTGTGTAGAAAATATGCCAAGAGACGCTAGGACAGAGCGTAACCATACCAACTCACTGGTAGTGCTAGCCATAGATTTGTATTCGGCTTCAACTGACGATCTGGATGTGGGGGTCTATTTCTTAGTCTTCCAGGATATAGGAGAGCTTCCGGGTATCACAAAATAGCCCGTAAGAGATTTTCAAGATAATGGACACATGCCCCAATCTGAATCACAAAACACAACAAGCTGCAAATTGTTGTCTGTCTTTAATAAAATACCCTGATCTGCAGTACCTTCCAAATATCGTACCACCCTTCTAGCAGCCTCCATATGCTCCTCTCGAGGTGCTTACATAAACTAAGAAAGGATGTGAACTGCATAGGTTAGATTGGGCTTGGTAATGGTGAGATGTATTAAACGCCCAATAAGTCTTCTATATTTAGTGGGATCCGCCAAGAGTTGCTCGGTTGTGAGTGCCAATTTGTGTTCTTCTTCCATAGGAAAGTCGGCCGGTTTAGCACCTAATAGGCCACATTCATCCACAATCTCCAAAGTATATTTTCGTTGACAAAGGTATAAACCGTCCGGTCCATGAGCTATCTCGATGCCGAGGAAATACTTTAGAGAACTGAGATCCTTTATGCTAAAGCTTTTATGGGGATAGGCCTTAAATTGTTCACAAGCGGCAACACCATTCCCATCAAGCATGATATCATCAACATAAACTAATACAGCCATGAAAATAGCCCCCTTGTGATAAGTGAATTGTAATAACCCGAACCTAAATTATGTTAATTACTTTGGTTAATCTCTATTTAAATTAATAAAGATGAGCTTTGCATTTCAATTCAACATTCGTATAATTTATGGAGTTGCAGGTTCAGATGACGAAGTGAGCTCAAAATAAAAATGAATCATGCTCAGTACAAAGTCATTCAACACTTCTAAAGAAATAGAAAGTTAGTCATTTATAAAAAGGGATAATGGCTATAATTTCCATGGAATATAGATAAATAAAATCATAATATGACTGAATAAAATATTAATAAATACAAAAGCAAATGCTAATCAAATGGGTAAGTTTATATTTTTTTTTTTTCAAATAAACAAATAAATGATAATAATTCAAAGTTTGTTATACCAGACTTTGTGATTGATATAAAAAGGCAACAACAACAACAGTAATAGTCAAATCAAGGCTTAATTCGACTCAAAATACTTTTCACAAACTTTCAATACTTCGCTTAACTATGTTATTATCTACAATGCTCAAAAAAATTCCTCGCACATCCGATTCTCAATCAACATATGCAAAGAACGCACAAATACACTAAATGTGGCAGTTTTACTCAAAAATTTGTAACTTAAAATATACACATGAAAAATTCATGCACAAGCACAGAAAATTGTAAAACTCTATATAAAACCTAGAGTAAAAGTTTTAGAATTTGTCGCCAAGCCAGTAATTCCCAAAAATTAAAATGGTGGTCAAAAGTGTGAAAAAATCGAAAATTCTATCATCACAATAATAATAAGAATGATAAATAATTATGATACTAATAGCAAATCTCAGGAAAAAAAGGTCATTATCTAGATTTTTTTCCTTCCAATTAACCAACATTCCCCCTCCTCTTTTGTTTCACTTGAAATGAAATACCCCTCCCCATTCTCTCCAACAAAATGTGAACACCCCCTCCTCCACTAGTCCTGTTCTATTTGGTTGTATGCTTGCTAGCCGGCCGCCAGTCGTAGATCAGCCGTCTGTCACCGGCACCACCTAGCCACCCCCCTCTCCTCTCCTCGTTCCCTTTTCTTCTTGGTTCATGGGTAATTGCAAGGTAAGTTTCAAGAGTTCCCTTAATTGATTTCACCATCTACCTCTTCAATTCAGTTGATAAATTGCACTCTTTTAGTATTATATGAGTATGGTGGTGTTAATTTGTAGTTGTGATGATAAATTTTGTGGGCTAGAATAGCTAATTACTTGTGGGTATCCATGGAAGAGTGAGTTGAGCATCGGTGGTGCAATTCAGCCTATGTGAGTAAATTGTGTTGAAGTTAAGGGGATGTGTTGTGTTTTGAAAGAAATTAGAGATTGATTATGGATGTGTTGAGTACTTGTCATTGAAGAGATGAAAGAGGTGAATAAAAACTTGAGGTTAAGAAAAACAAAAGAGGTGCCAAGGCTGTGAACAGATCCAAACATAGGGCCAACTGCAGGAATAAACTGGCATGTATTGACATATTAAAAAATTGTAATTTTTTATGGATAGGTAAGGCAACAAGTTATCTTCAAGTGCCTTTAGAATCGCTTAATTCCGAGTTCTACGGACAAAGTTATGGTCGATTTACCGAGATTGCACAAAAAAAAGGGAGCTGTGTATGGTTTTAGTTTAAGCTCAATTTTAGAGGCCATGTTGAGTTGCTTGTGTTTTGTATTGCGCAACTTCCTAAGCTTTTCATATTGAGGTTTTAAGTCTCAATTCAAGGTCGGGAGAAAAAAATATGAAATTTCTAAAGTAAACCACAACGCGGTAATAAAATAAAGTGGTGAATTACAATTTTGGAGGGTTCATCTTTGCATAAATGATGAACTAATTCTTAATATGGAACTAGAGGAAGATCTAAAATTTAGGAGTAGGAGTGAGTTTGACGTCCAATTAAATCAATAGTGAAGATCATGGTTTATAATTTGTGTAAAGATGATCAAAGGTGTAGGCATTGCCCGAGAATATAAATGAAAGTGGAGTGATAATGCTTTTCTCAATAATAATAATGATGGTAATAATATTAACAATAGTGGAGACAACAATATCAATGTTCATAAAAATAATAATAGCTTTAGCACTATTAATAATGATAACAACCATTGGGTTATAAAGGGGGGAAACAAAATTATTTTGCTGGTTAAGTGAGTGAGGATGGGTGCCTTGGTATTTAAAAGAAATGATGAGTACAAGCTTTGGTACTCGGGGTCAACCAAGGCGAAGAATGGAGTTGGCATCCTGGTTGTAAAAGATTTGGCGGACCAGGTGGTCGAAGTGACGCGTAAGAGCGATCGGATTATGACAATGTGGTGAGTGTGTATGCGCCCCAAGTAGGCCTGCCGGAGGAAACTAAGAAGCTCTTTTGGGAGGATCTAGATGAGGTCACCCAAGAGGTCCCTCAGAGCAAGAAACTGTTCATAGGAGGAGACTTTAACGGCCATATCGGTGCGGAGGCAGCAGGTTATGATGGTGTCCACGGGGGTTTAGGTTTCAGAGAGAGAAACGCGGGAGGGGTCTTTGTGTTGGACTTTGCGATGGCCTTTGATTTGTTGGTGGCCAACTCCTTTTTCAAGAAGAAGGAGGATCACCTAGTGACCTTCAAGAGCAGCTCTTGCAAGACCCAGATTGACTACTTCCTCACGAGGAAGGAAAGTCGGAGATCATGTAAGGACTGCAAAGTGATTCCTAGTGAGTTTCTGAGAACGCAACACAGGTTGCTGGTTTTAGATGTAGAATTCAAGTATCCTAGGAGGACGAAGAGGAGAGTCGGAGAACCCAGAATTAAGTGGTGGACCCTCACAGAGGAGAAGACGGGGTTAATAGCAGAAAGAATAGCCGAGGAGGGAGCTTGGAGGAGGGCAGAAGATGCCGATTCAATGTGGGAGGCTGTGGCGGATTGCATCCGAAGGTCGGCTAAGGAAACCCTAGGTCTTTCTAGGGGAGGCGAGAACAGGATGGAGGGTGCCTGGTGGTGGAACGAAGAGGTAAAGGAGAAAGTCAAGACCAAAAAAGAGGCTTTCGCAGAGTTCATGAACAGCAGTTCGGAGGAAGAGAGGGAGCAAAAGAAGGTTGGATATAAGGCGGCCAAGAAGGTAGCCAAAAAGGCGGTGGCAATAGCAAAGAGCCAGGCCTTTGATAGACTGTACCATAGATTGGGGACGAAGGAAGGGGAGAAGGAGGTTTTCAAACTGGCTAGGGCGAGGAAAAAGAAGACTAGAGATTTGGGAGTGGTAAGGTGCATCAAGGACGAAGAAGGTAAGGTGTTGACTGAGAATGATGAAATTAGAGAGAGATGGCAAAGGTTCTTTGCTAAACTTCTAAATGAGAAAGGAGTGCGAGACGACTGTAGTAGGGGCAGAGAGTGTAGCGATCAGTGAGCGGGCGACCATATAGCAAAGGAGGAGATTAGGGAGGCTTTGAGGAAGATGGCGAATAGGAAGGCAGTGGGCCCAGACCAGATACCAGTGGAAGTTTGGAAGTTTATGGGAGAGGTAGGGCTAGAGTGACTCACGGAGCTGTTTAATGTTATTTACAGGATCGCCAAGATGCCCAGAGAGTGGAGAGCCAGCACAGTCATCCCATTGTACAAAAACAAAGGGGATATTTAAGTTTGTAATAACTTTAGGGGCATCAAGCTGCTCAGTCACACTATGAAGCTATGGGAGAGGGTGATTGAGAGAAAGTTACGAGAGGTTGTAGAGATTTCAGAGAACCAATTTGGTTTTATGCTAGGCAGGTCGACCACTGAGGTGATCCACCTCCTCAGAGGGCTCATAGGCTTGTTTAAGGATAGAAAGGTGAATCTCCATATGGTGTTCATTGACCTAAAGAACGCGTATGATCGAGTCCCGGGGGAGGTATTGTGGAGGTGTTTGGAAGAGAAAAGGGTGTCACTCGCGTACATCTGTGCAATCAAGAATATGTACGAAGGAGGACGGACGCGTGTTAGGACACCGGGAGGGGTCTCTAATGACTTCGCTGTTAGTGTGAGCCTACATCAGGGCTCCGCCCTAAGCCCGTTTCTTTTCACTTTAGTTTTGGATGAACTCACGAGAGGAATCCAGGACGAGGTGCCCTGGTGCATGTTATTTGCAGATGACATCGTTCTTATCGATGTGACCAGGCAGGGGGTGAATGACAGGTTGGAGAGTTGGAGGCATAGGCTGGAAGCTAGGGGTTTTCGGTTAAGTAGATCAAAAACGGAATACCTCCATTGCTCTTTCAGTGGTAGGATAGAAGAAGGGGGAGAAATCACTCTGGATGGGAGGGTGATACCAAAGGTTGCTAAATTTAAGTATTTGGGCTCGATCATCTAGCAAAATGGGGACATTGTTGAGGATATTAGCCAGCAGATAAGAGTGGGTTGGCAAAAGTGGAAGTCAACGTCAGGGGTACTGTGTGACAAGAGAGTGCCCCTAGGATTAAAAGGCAAAGTCTACCGGATGGTAGTTAGACCGGCTGTTCTCTATGGATCGGAGTGTTGGCCTCTAAAGAAGACGCAGGCCTAAAGGTTGATGATAGCTGAGATGAGAATGATCAGGTGGATGTGTGGTTTTACGAGATTGGACAGAATTAGGAATGGAGCAATCAGGAGCTTAGCTGAAGTGGCCCCCATAGAGGAGAAGATGAGGGAATCGAGGCTTAGATGGTTCGGCCATGTAAAGAGGAGAAGTGTGGCCGCCCCAGTGCGGAGGTGCGAGATGATCGTCCCCCCCGGTGGAAAGAGAGGGAGGGGTAGACCGAAGAAGAGCTTAGAGGAAGTGGTTAGAGAGGACCTGAGAGTTGCCGGTCTGACGGAGGGCATGGCTCAAGATAGGAGGTTGTGGCGGGATAGGATTAAGGTCTCTGATTGTAGGGGACCGGCCGCGTAGGTGGTAGTAGCTTCGGTGGGGTGGGGCGGGTAGGGTTTTGGTGTGCTTGTCTGCATGTCGTACTTTTCTGGGATGTGACGGCATCTAGCGCCCCTGGTTGGTTGAGGTATGCCTCTGCTCCTTGTTTATTTTGCTCTCCGGCACATTTTCTCCTCCTTGGTTTTTGGTTTGCAATCGTGTTCTCTATAAACCTTTTTCAAAAACTGTTTTGTGGGTCTTAAGGAATTAACCTCCTTATGGGTAGGAATACCGGTAGGGGTAAGGTTGCCTACAACTGGATCTCCCCAGACCCCGTAAAAGCGGAACCCACACTGGGAGTTGTTGTTATTGTTGTTGTTGATAAAGTGAACTATGAATTAATTATTAACGATATAACTAGCAAATATTATGTGAAACTTCACTAACCATTAAAATATACGTATTTGGAGCAGAATTGGGGTCATTTTCATTGTCATCAAGCCATGAATAACGATATTATAAAAGGGGAGGAATTTTAGAAATTTCAGGTAACTGCTTATACCCTTCAAAAGTTCACATGTTTTTCATAAATATCAAAGTCTCATAATATATAATTATTTAATGAATCATTTTCAATTATCACTTTATCACATAATCAAGTGGACCCACCAATTATCAATCATCAGGGCTTAATCCCTTCACTTCACCCACTTGGCCTCAAGCCAGGCTATTCGATCGACTTGTCAAGTGCACACCTGTTCAATGATCGCAATATACGTATGAGCTTATCAGTTTGGGTTTCATTTTCAGCTAATAATCAGTAACAGTTTTATTATGATTCTCTCTCTCCCTGATTTCGAACTAAAATGAATTGAAATACGGCCAGTCAATGAAAAAAAAAAAGGAATTTATTTCTTCACTATATAGGAGTATGCGTATTGAGCTTCAGCTCATTATTCGAATGTTTTTATGTTTTATGTTTTAGGATAACAAGTTGTGAAATCCTTATCTGACAACACCAAAAGGGCAAGAGGACAATTGAGGAAGTCTAGACAAGCTCACAGTGGCACTCAGGGAGTCATGGGTTATTATAATGTAAGCTATGAGGTTGCTGGACTTTCAACGAGGACGAGAATGTCTGAATGGTATATCATTTGGTTTCCATGTAAGTTAGAATGTTCTGGCACATATATTAAGTAAATCAGCTGAGCCTTGTCCTTCTAGGATGGCGGTAACGGCCTAACGTTGACGCTTCCATTGTACCAACCACTAGTGGTTAGTTAATTAAAAATAATCATGTGATTAAAAGTTGGGGCGCTACATGAATAAAGAGTAATCAGCATATGAACAGACAAAACCGTACTCACAGAGTTTGGAAGAAAGTTTGGCGAACCACTGGCGGGGAGCTTGTCTAAGTCCATAGAGGGACTTATTCAGTTTGCAGACCTTGTTTTCTCCAGGACAGTTAAACCCTGGTGGCAACTTCATATATACGTCTTCATGCACATCTCCATAAAGGAAGGCATTATTAACATCCAATTGGTTTCGGCTCTAGCCTTTTGCAACAGCAACTGCTAAAAAGTATCGTACGCTTGTCATCTTGGCTATTAGCGTAAACGTGTCATTATAGTCAAATCCTTCGATCTGAAGATCACCTTGAATTACCAACCTTGCCTTGTATCATTGTATGGTGCCATCAGAGTTATATATAACCCTGTAAACCCACTTGCACCTAATGGGCTTTTTGCCTGGTGGAAGGTCGTGAATTGTCTAGGTGTTATTGTTCATGTGAGCTTGGATCTCTTTAGCCATAGCTTACCTCCACTTAGGATCTTCTACAGCTTCATGATAAAACTTAAGTTCTGCAACTTTGGCAAGAGTAGCTAGAAATCTTTGGTGAGTGGGAGAAAAACAAGTACATGTGACATAATTGTGTAATGGATAACACGTACCTGAGGAGCTGTGTTAGGTGATTATTTGTCATATTTTATATGCCTCTTTTACCTAATTTTAGCTCGTATAATAATATAATCTTTAGAATTTTTACTTGTTTTATTTGCTTTTGTAGGTAATAACTTCAATCGAGTAAACGTCGTGAAAAGGAGCGAAGATGGACAAGAAAAGCAAAAAAAGGTAAGAAGGGACGACGGGGTGGCCTGACCTCCGTGCCAGAAAATTGGCACGGTGTGACAGTGCCACATGGCATGGTCATGCCACCCCAGCACGAGGTGGACGTGCCACCCCTCCCCCCCTCGCTCGCCCGATTTTTTTCTATTTAACATCCTTCGGCCTTTTTGTTCGGGGGCTCCCCGGGCTCTCCTTTCGCGACTTTTTGGGAGTTTTTAGTTTAGGTTTAGCCAATAAAAACTTCATTTGGGGGAATTAGATTAGAAGAGATTAGAATTTGTTTTTGATTGTTTGGATTTAAACTTGCAGATTCTCAAGTTCATTCAATCAATAAAAATTTTCTCTCCTCTTCCTCTCTTATTTTGTGTATTAAAGTTCATGTTTTGTTTATACGCTTTTGTGATATTTAGTAGTTAGATTGTGTTGCTTTGATTCTAATTAGCCTCTTGATGGCTGATTGATTTTGTTTAGACCTTTACCCCCCTCGTTTATGCTAGAATTTAGGATTTTCTCTCACGCCTACCAAGTGTTCAATGAAATGCTCGGAGGAGTTTTCATCCATATTTAGGAGCAATTGACTTGTACTGAAAGGTGAGGTTGATTGTCTAGTGTGGGTAGAGTGAATAGTCAGGATTGGGACAGGAAAATAGTCTCGATCGCTGGCTAGGTCAAGGGTTGCCAATCTTGTAGTTTAATTAGGCTAACTCCATGAAAATAGGTAGTTAGAATAATTAGACTAGCCTACTGACCCTTAAGAGAAGGCTTAGGTGAACTTTAATTGTACAATCTATCATCCTTAAATACTAGTATAACATGAGAAGGTGAGGGTTGGACTTGATTAGTTAGTCTCCTTTAGGTCTAATTACAATTGAAGTATTCTTTGTTTTATTAGTTTAGTTTTACTTTCCTTCACCCACTGTCCCGCCTAGATTGATATGCTTTAGTTGGCTTTGGAATTAATTCGAAAACCCAACTCCCTACGGATGATACCACGAATACTCAACGACGCACCTTGCGCTTGGGGTTTACAAATATTAAAACCTTCCTAACAACCTGTTTGATAGTAGTGAAGCAGTAGGTTCGGGGTTTTTGTACCGAACATTGTAGCAAACATAGTTGTCCAAGTGGGCTAGTGGTTTGCGCTGCCGTTGAATTCGTTTAGGCTCGGTCGAGACCAGCCTATCGTCACAGATCGGCTGCTGTCCAAAGGAGCTCTCGATCTACTCTATTAGATTAGGCTGCCGGTCCAAGTCCATTGGGTGGATCCCCCTTATGAGGCCCGGGTTTAGCCGTTCTGGGCCCAAATCAGTTTGGGCTTCGGGCTCCTTGCTCCCTCTTTCACCCAAATCGATCACTCATTCTCCCAGGACCACATCTTCCGAGTTTGGGGAGACTAAGGCTTCATCAGACCAGGAAGGCAGCGGTTGTGTGTGTGGCTTCTCAACAGTAGGTACTGATTTCTTTGATTTGGCAAAAGGAAAAAACCTCCTCATAGAAACTTACATTTGTGCTCTCAAAGAATTCGTGATGATCAAGGTCATATAATCTCCATCCTTTCTTTCCATATGATAACCCATAAACACACACCTCCGAATTCGAGATGCAAATTTATCGTTTCCTTTAAAGTGATTGTGAGCGAAACACAAGCTTCTAAAAACTCGAAGATGATCATAGCTTGGTTTTTGGTGAAATATTATCTCATGGGGAGTCTTTTCTTGAAGAAGCTTTGTGGGTGTTTAATTTATGAGATGAGTTGCTGTAAGACCACAAACGCAAAGGTAGGTTAGCTTGGAAGCGTAACACCCTTGCTACATTGAGAATATGCCGGTGTTTCTGCTTAACTTTTCCATTTTGTTAAAGAATCTCCACACATCTAGTTTGGCAGATTATACCTTTCTTTGCATAAAACTTCTTCATGGGTTCAGACTTGAATTCTAACCCATTGTCGGTTCTAATCACCTTAACACATTTTTCAAATTGAATGTTAACCATGGAATCAAATGTTTGCACAAAATGTCCAGCTGCGCTCTTTTCCTTCATCAAGTATAACCATACAACCCTGCTAGCATCATCAATAATAGTAAGGAAATAGTGTGCTCCACAAGAAGCGGATTCCCTATATGGCCCCCAAATATCACAATGCTTTAATTCAAATACACTTTCTGCTTTATTCTCACTGGGATGGAATGGAGTCCTAGCTTGCTTAGCTCGAAAACAAACATCACAAACTTCTAACTTCTGATAAGAACTGTTTGAAAAACCTAAGAAATTAGATAAAGTAGACATCGCTTCGCCTCTCTGATGTCCGAGTCTCCTATGCCACAAATTATTGATTCTTCCTGTATTTTCTATGTTTTTCTCCGGTGCTCCCTGATAGTAGTAAAACCCATCACGCTGCTTACCCACTCTAATCAGCTTCCTCATAGTACGGTCTTACAAAACACAAAAATCGTCAAAGAATGTTACAATACAATTTAATTGCTTGCTTACTCGTGCAACCGAGCTGAGGTTACAACTAAGCTTGGGTACATAAAGCACATCACTTAATCCAAGACTTCCTAGCGCCACCGAACCCTGCTTAATGGCCACGGTTTATTTTCCACTCAGGAGATCGATTATTATGGGCCTTATAGTTTCAGTGTTCTTCAACAAGCGTAAATCCCTTGTCACGTGCTTAGATGCGCCACTATCGATCATCCAGAGAGGCTCACCTGACAGCTTCTCATATCCGTTCTTCGGGGCATCAATAAGGCTCAGCAGTTTTTCTATTTGCTCGGTTGTGAGTCCTTGAATATTGATCGACTGAGCTGGTTGTGATTCAGTGGCCAGTGCCGGTCAATTTGTTGAACCAGTAGCATCGAACTGCCCAGTCATGGCGTTCGCTTGGTCACGACCTGACCCACGTCCTTTGCCGTGTCCGGCCCGTCTTCCACATCCACTTCGACCACTGCGACCATGTCCACGAGAGCCCCATCCAGGTAGGTATCCGACGAGCTCATAGCAAGTGTCCTCTTCATGAGCAATTTTGGCGCAGTACTTGCATGTTACTCTGTCCATTCTGGTCTGACTTTCCTTACCTGTCACCGCGAAAGCTCCAGCCTTTTCAGCCCTTTCGTCTCTCCCAACCATCATGTTTTTATGATATTCTTCTTGATGCACCATTTTGAACATTCTATCTAACGATGGCAAAGGATCAATGGCTAGGATTTACCCTCTAATATTCGAATAAAGTTCATCATTCAAGTCCATCAAAAATTGGTGGGCTTTTTCTTCTTTGACCATTTTGTTGATCTTGTCGCCTAACTTACATTCGCATTTGCCATAGGTGCTCCTAGGGAACCGAACCTGGCTCTCTAGCTCACTCCACAATCCCATCAAGTTGGAATAAAATTCTACAACTTCGGCTCCTCCTTGTTTACATTCGGCCAACTTAGACTTAAGTTGGTGAATTTTTGGAGCATTGGATATGGCATATTGCTTCTTCAAATTTTCCCACATCTACTGTGCTATGTCTACGTATGCAATGCTTGTGCGGAGTTTGGGTTCGATGACGTTAAGTATCCATGAATAGATCATGGAATTAACCATCTCCCATGCTTGCAATTCAGTCGTATCCTCCCCTTCTTTAGGCTCCGCTTTTTTTGTTTTCCTTCAATAAATCCTAGCTTGTTTTTAGCTTTAAGACCGGTTTGAATCTCCTTCTCCCAAAGATCGTAATTTTTTCCGTCAAAGATTAACGTGGTGATCAAAGCACCGGGACCTTCCGATGGACGTAAAAAAATATGGTGAATGACTTTCCATTACGAACTTTTTGTTCGTCAGGATCAAACTTAATTTTTGATCTAGGTATTTGAATTAATCTTAGACCCTTATTGGCTCTGATACCATGTAGAGAAATTTGGATTGATTTGAGACAAATTTGGGTCACTCAAACGTGTGCCCTGCTTCTCTGTTTATTCATGCGTAAGATGCCAAGGCTTTTATACACTTGATACAAAGCTTAGAATCCTAGCGTGAGGTACAAATCCTTTTAGGAACAGGAAACTGCAAGAAGTAGTGGAATAGGAAACTACCAACCATTGTCAATTGCAACATGGTAAAATATAATCTAACAAAGTGTCATGTAAACCGTTGATATTTGAAGAAGCAATCTTATTCGTTTCTTGTTTTTTGAATTGCTTATTGTCACCCAAATATTCTTTCATAATTGAAATTTTTTTTCCCAACGACTATGATTTAATTTATAAGCAGTCGTTGATTTTAAACCGATAATCTATGCACCTTATCGAAATTTGCGTAAGCTCCTATGATCGATTATTGGTAACCGGTTCTCTGTCTCCCCAATCTGCTGAGCCCACCACTCTCCCATAATTCCTTTTGAATCTGTTTACTCCTCTCTCTCTCTCCCTCTATCTCTCTCTCTCTCTCTCTCGCTTGTTCATCTCTGAAGCTTCCCATCTCTATTTGAACCTAGAAGCTTCAATTCGTAACATGCTACATGAATTGTATAAGAATCGAAAAAGCAAACAATAATAATGGGGAAAACGAAGGAGAGGAAAAGTTGCAGTGAACCACCATCGACGACTTCAAAAGTCTGTTACCGCTAATGACGATAACACCGTCAACCATGGTGGCTTTGTTAGGCTAGCGTAGTTCAAACAGGCTAAAACTTATGGGTTCAAGATCAATTTGTTCCTCATCAGCCTCTCTCCATGATTTTCACTAGATTAAAGTTTTACTTATTAGGCTCCATTTGCGCCTCGAACAATTTGATAGGAAGAAAAAAATTGGGAAATTAATTTTTTTCTTATGTTTGGTTTAGAGAAAATCACAAAGAAAAAAATATGGAGGAAAATTAGATAGAAAAATTTTAAAATAAGTGATAAAATAATGAGAAAAATTTGAGAAAAGTTCCCAAAAGAATTTCTAACCTCCTTCAACCTTGCACTGCTTAGATGATATCAACATGATTCAAGTAATTTATCAACATTCAAATTTATCATCCAAATTCTTGTATTTTTTCCTCAATCCAAATAAGAGGAAAAAAACTAACTTTTTCCCTACCCTTTTCCCGTAACTTTTGTTTCCCACCAAATTTTTTAAGGACGAAATGAAACCTTAGATTTTATATAAGATCTAAATCTCATGAGTTTTATTAATAATTTTTGCAACCAAGAAAACAAAAACCCGAACCTTCATTCAAAACCTAGAATTAACATTAAGAAAAAAACCAAATCCAAAATTATGTTTTTTTTTCTTTGTTCGTGAATTCGCCAGATGATGATTAAACAAATTACTATTTGCTACGCTAGAAAAAACACGAGTAGAGAGGCAGGGAGATTAACAAGCTCGACATTGCTAAAATTGACAGTGCTCATTTCCATCCTCTCTTTATCACTTAAAATCAAATTGTTATGTTGAATTGGCGGTCATGGATTTTTTTGTTTTGGCTCTCATTAACATATTTCTAAAGTTTTGTTTATGTACACATGTATGGCACAACCTAAATCAATGTTTATCCCATAGACTCTTCACCAGAACCTCCCTATAAACAAATGATATGTAATTTCAAAGGTTCATTGTGAAGAAATTTATGTCAAAAAAATAAAAGATTACATAAAAGAAATAACAATTTTTTCCGCACTAAACTCTACCAACAAGAATTTCAAAGGATGAAGAAGAGTCATGGACCAAATTTTTTATTCCCATTAAATTCTAGTTAACCACAAAATTTCACATTTAGTGACTATGGCTTTTGAGCAAACTAACTGAGAGCTATAGAGAGAGGCGTGTTTCAGCTTTAGAGAAGGACAACCAAGCAAAGAAAACTATGAGATAGAAAGTGGAAAGAATGGATGTAACGCCCCCAACCCAAGGGCTAGGAGTGTTATCATTTTTCTTAAAATTTTGGGAATTTAAATTTCGTTGAAGATGCTGTCAGGTGACAGACTATATGAATTTAGCATTGACACTAAAATAACCATCATGTTCAATGCGATAGAGTCACTAAACTGGTGATTTCACTATACCATACAGTAACAGGCCATATATAGGAATAGAACTCTTCGATAAAACATGGAATGATAACCATAAGGCGAAACATGTAACTATGTCATGTGAATAGTATACTAATGATGTAGCAATATGCGCTTTGAACTTCATATGCTTGTTTATTAAAGTACAACATTCTACAATCCGTTATATGGACTGAGATTCTTTATTGACCTGGTTCTTCAACCAGTTGATAGGGTTTTATAACGTATAACTTTGAATTTCTACCTTTTGGCAGAACAATAAACATTGAACTTGAGTTTCTGCCTTCTGGCAGAACAATGAACATTGAACTTGAATTTCTGCCTTTTGGCAGAACAGTAAACATTGAACATAAATTTCTGCTTTTTGGCATACAATAAACATTGAACTTGAATTTCTACCTTCTGGCAGAATAATAAACATTGAACTTGAATTTCTGCCTTTTGGCAGACATTGAACATTGAACTTGAATTTCTGCAGAAGGCAGAACAATAAACGTTGAACTTGAATTTCTGCAGAAGGCAGAACAATGGACATTGAATAATCGATAAACTTTCCATAAAGTTGCAATAATCAATATATTTTCAATAAACTTTCAATGATCGATAAACTTTCCATAAACATACAATATTTTCAATAAATCTTCAATGATCGATAAACTTTCCATAAACTTGCAATAATCAATATATTTTCAATAAACTTTCAATGATCGATAAACTTTTCATAAACTTGCAATAATCAATATATTTTCAATAAACTTTCAATGATCGATAAACTTTCCATAAACTTGCAATAATCAATATATTTTCAATAAATCTTCAATTATCGATAAACATTCCATAAACTTACCATAATCAATATATTTTCAATAAACTTTCAATGATCGATAAGCTTTCCATAAACTTACAGTAATCAATATATTTTCAATAAACTTTCAATGATCGATAACCTTTATTCCTCCAATCACTGATAATCAGGTCGAATTCTGAATGAACTATAAACAATAATCAATAAGTTTCATTGAATTTAACAATGAATAGAAGGAAGAGGAAGCCCACCTCGTTCCAAACTAAAGGACCCAACTTCTAGGCTAATTGGACATATTAGGGTTAGACGCGAACCCTTGCTTGCTCTACTGGCCGCTAGGGTTGAGGGAGAAATCACGATGGGGGGTCGCGGGTTCCAAACCCTTGCCACCCCCTTCCTCCTCCCTTCCTTCAAAGAAGGGGCTTCGGCCCCTTAAATAATAATAATTTCTTTTCTTTTTCCTTTTTTTCTTTTGTTGTGGATAATTACCTTGTCACGTCATAATTAATACAAGTTTATCCACTTGTCACATCATTATTAATACGAGCTTATCCACTCGTCACATGATAATTAATACGAGCTTATCCATTCGTCACATCATAATTAATACGAGCTTATCCACTCGTCACATCATAATTAATACGAGCTTATCCACTCATCACATCATAATTAATACGAGCTTATCCACTCGTCACATCATAATTAATACGAGCTTATCCACTTATATTCGGGAGACTGCTTAATGTAGTGCCCGATATAATGCTAAAATAGAAAGAATATTCTTTTCAATAAAAACAACTCCTAAGCAGGCATGTCAATGTAATTTTTAACAATATAAAATGGCGGAATAAGGGGATAAAATTCTGGGTGTTACATCCTTCCCCCCTTAAAAAGAATTTTGTCCTCGAAATTCTAGGGTCTATAGTTAAACCACCCACACTTGTGCATACTCATGGTATGCTTTGTATAACTCTGAGCTAACTGAAGAATAACAATAAGTGCATGTTGGGATGTGAGGACGCCTCCCAACGCACATATCTATCCAAATTAAGGCCACATCTGAGCGTTACTAACACTTACGCTGACGTGCATGAATAGGAGTGATTGCTTAGTCCCCTTGACATACACATAACATAATAGGATATTGGCTAAAATACTTCCAGTCAAGGGAAGTAATCACTGATTACTTACAACTTGTCATGAACACAGCAAGCAACGTGTGCATCTTAACATGTAAGCATCGAAAACAGCATTGCAATCCAATGCACGTTTTGAGACGCAATAGTAAGGCTTGACCGTATAATGAGAAATGTCTTTCAATGCGCAATAAAATCTTTAACTCACTGAATAGGGAGACCTTTGACTTCCAACGTCTCTAGAGTTTGATAGAAAGATAATTTAAGACAATAGAAAGATAACTCATCATGAAACATTCTTGGACCACTATATGCAATACAAGACTTATATCGCAGCCTATGGTCGCAGGACCTTGCTCTGATACCATCTGTAACGCCCCCAACCCAAGGGCTAGGAGTGTTATCATTTTTCTTGAAATTTTGGGAATTTAAATTTCGTTGAAGATGCTGCCAGGTGACAGACTATATGAATTTAGCATTGACAGTAAAATAACCATCATGTTCAATGCAATAGAGTCACTAAACTGGTGATTTCACTGTACCATACAGTAACAGGCCATATATAGGAATAGACCTCTTCGATAAAACATGGAATGATAACCATAAGGCGAAACATGTAACTATGTCATGTGAATAGTATACTAATGATGTAGCAATATGCGCTTTGAACTTCACATGCTTGTTTATTAAAGTACAACATTCTACAATCCGTTATACGGACTGAGATTCTTTATTGACGTGGTTCTTCAACCAGTTGACAGGGTTTTATAACGTATAACTTTGAATTTCTGCCTTTGGCAGAACAATAAAAATTGAACTTGAGTTTCTGCCTTCTGGCAGAACAATGAACATTGAACTTAAATTTCTGCCTTTCGGCAAAACAGTAAACATTGAACATAAATTTCTGCTTTTTGGCAGACAATAAACATTGAACTTGAATTTCTGCCCTTTGGCTGATAATGAACATTGAACTTGAATTTCTGCGTTTTGGCAGACAATGAACATTGAACTTGAATTTCTGCCTTTTGGCAGAATAATAAACATTGAACTTGAATTTCTGCCTTTTGGCAGACATTGAACATTGAACTTGAGTTTCTACCTTTTGGCAGAACAATAAACATTGAACTTAAATTTCTGCCTTCTGGCAGAACAATGAACATTGAACTTGAATTTCTGCCTTTTGGCAGACAATGAACATTAAACTTGAATTTCTGCCTTTTGGCATAACAATAAACATTGAACTTGAATTTCTGCCTTCTGGCAGAACAATGAACATTAAATTTGAATTTCTGCCTTTTGGCAGACAATGAATATTGAACTTGAATTTCTGCCTTCTGGCAGAACAATAAACGTTGAATTTGAATTTCTGCCTTCTGGCAGAACAATGGACATTGAATAATCGATAAACTTTTCATAAACTTGCAATAATCAATATATTTTCAATAAACTTTCAGTGATCGATAAACTTTCCACAAACTTACAATATTTTCAATAAATCTTCAATGATCGATAAACTTTCCATAAACTTGTAATAATCAATATATTTTCAATAAACTTTCAATGATCAATAAGCTTTCCATAAACTTACAATAATCAATATATTTTCAATAGACTTTCAATGATCGATAAACTTTCCATAAACTTGCAATAATCAATATATTTTCAATAAACTTTCAATGATTGATAAACTTTCCATAAACTTGCAATAATCAATATATTTTCAATAGACTTTCAATGATCGATAAACTTTCCATAAATTTGCAATAATCAATATATTTTTAATAAACTTTCAATGATCGATAAATTTTCCATAAACTTGCAATAATCAATATATTTTCAATAGATCTTCAATGATCGATAAACGTTCCATAAACTTGCCATAATCAATATATTTTCAATAAACTTTCAATGATCGATAAGGTTTCCATAAACTTACAGTAATCAATATATTTTCAATAAACTTTCAATGATCGATAACCTTTATTCCTCCAATCACTGATAATCAGGTCGAATTCTGAATGAACTATAATCAATAATCAATAAGTTTCATTGAATTTAACAATGAATAGAAGGAAGAGGAAGCCCACCTCGTTCCAAACTAAAGGACCCAACTCCTAAGCTAATTGGACATATTAGGGTTAGACACGAACCCTTGCTTGCTCTGCTGGCAGCTAGGGTTGAGGGAGAAATCACGATGGGGGGGTCACGAGTTCCAAACCCTTGTCGCCCCCTTCCTCCTCCCTTCCTTCAAAGAAGGGGCTTCGGCCCCTTAAATAATAATAATTTCTTTTCTTTTTCTTTTTTTTCTTTTGTTGTGAATAATTACCTTGTCACGTCATAATTAATACGAGTTTATCTACTTGTCACATCATTATTAATACGAGCTTATCCACTCGTCACATCATAATTAATACGAGCTTATCCACTCGTCACATCATAATTAATACGAGCTTATCCACTCGTTACATCATAATTAATACGAGCTTATCCACTTATATTCGGGAGGCTGCTTAATGTAGTGGCCGATATAATCCTAAAATAGAAAGAATATTCTTTTCAATAAAAACAACTCCTAAGCAGGCATGTCAATGTAATTTTTAACAATATAAAATGGCGGAATAAGAGGATAAAATCCCGGGTGTTACAATGGAAGCGAGAGAAAGTGAATCAACTTGTATGATAGGTTGCACGTAACCAATTGCAATGATTGACATCTCTTGATTCTCTTCCGTTCACATCAAGGACTAAGACTTCTCAATTATAGTGGCTAAAAATATTTTCAACTATGGTAGAATTTTACATTATAACCAGTTATCATCAACCAATTTCCTCCTCATTTTTTTTCTCTTCATTCTTTCGATTCTGCTCCCTTTTTTCGGGTGCATTAGCCTGCTTTCTTCTATAGATGTGTGCAATTTCACCCTTTTTCTTTCTATTAAGGCCTTGTTCTCTTCGTTGGTAAATCCAAATTTACCAACCTCAACCAACTTCAACCCACATCAACCCACTTTAACCCACTTCATGAATTTTAATAAAAAATACCAACCTCAATCAAAGTCAACTTACTTCAATCTATTTCAACCAACTTCAACTCCTTTCCCATTATTTTAACCAACTTCTACCCATCATACTAAAAAAAATCAACCCATTTCAATCAATTTCAATGTACTTCAACCCGCTTCACCTACTTCAACAAAAAAAAAACCCACTTGAATCAATCTCAACCAACTTTCCCCACTAACCTATATTTCCCAACGAAAAGAATATGCCCTAAATCTCTTCTTTTTCTTATTGCCATGATTCAAAATTTCCATTTATTTCTATTAAAACCATTGGAACAATAATTTTGATAGAGAAGCACATGAATTTTGTGTGGGAAGAGTTTTTTTAGGGGTTACTGATTTTACAATCATGTAGAGCTGTTGGATGTGAAGCGTTAGAAGTTAAGGATATGCTTTAGTGCAGAAGCATATAAATCTACTGCTCGATAATTGTTAACGTAGTGTTGAGTTAGGACTGACGTGGCTACTAGAGTCACCGTAGTTATCACGCCCCAATCCCGATCCCAGTAAGCAACGTGAGAGAGCGGAGAGAATATTGTTGTGGAGATGTTGTGTTTAAGTGCAGTATATCATTCCCATGATCTGATGTCTTATTAATAATAGCATTAAACTTTGCAAACTACTTAGATAATTAATACAAGATTAATACATTATTAATCAACTTGTAACAACCCACTTAATATGGGTGATGAAGGTGATTGTTACACTCGGTTAACAACTTCCACTTGGTCACATACACCACAAATTACATATCTCTCTGTCAACATGTCTCTTTACGTCTTATACTGAGAATGGGGTGTGTGAAGAAAAACAAACTACCAGCGTTATATTAAGTCATCATCTAACTAACATAACACTTTCATATGAAAAAAGATACCCCGAATTGGTCATAACATCACTGGTGGAATACTCTATTCCTTTATGTCTATCGATGTATCAAATGATAATATACTAAATATAAGTGCCGGAGCTTGATATGGTGATAGGAATATATTCTTCCTTAAACAATTAAGATAGCCCATCTTAACTTAACTACTTTTTTAATATGTTCTACTAAACTGTATAAATCTTAACCCTTGGAAACCATAGCAACACCAAGCTTTGGTTTCATATCATAACTCTAAGTCAAGGAATACCACAAATAGAGGTCAAACGGTGACAAGGAAAGAAAATTCACTTGTCATTCTTCAAACATGCCGACATTTAGCACACAGTATGAGAGTGTGTGTGTTAGGGCACGCACAACTCCCACTAAGTTGGGCGTGTCACTCTTCTATGCCATGCGAATTGCAAGTCTGACTTTTATGTAAAAACCAATCTAAGTCACTAGATCACATACCTAATGTTACTTTTGGCACTCAAGATTTGGCTATAAGGCTTCAATATGAAATTATTGCATTTTATACGCGACTTTCAGAAGTCTCATCTTAGATTTGCTGTAATAGCCCGACCCTAAATTATGTTTATTTATTTAATTAAGTCAAGTTATTCATTTTTCACATTTATTTATCTCATTTAATTATCCCGACTGGAAGAATTCAGTGTGGGTTGTACTTTGCAATTCAACTTTCATTTACCGTGTTGATTTCGAAAAAAAATTGATAGTAAGCCTCGATATTTATGATTTAAAAAATTAAATTATTTTTCATGATATCACATTTAATTTCGCGCTTTGGAAAAAAAAAAAGTTAAATTAATCATTTCTGAACCCGAGCTTATTTAAGGCCGATTTCGGCCCAACAAGTTCCTAATCCATTTGTTTAGCTAATTACCTTTAATTAGGCCTAATTTATACTTAGTAAAAAGTAACTTTTAGCACTTTAAATATCAACCAAGTTTTTTTTTACTTCATTTTCCACCAAGCAAATATTCAACTCATTTTCTCTCTCTTCTTCTCTCCTCCTTCTCTCTACCCCACGGCTAACCCAGAACAGCAGCAGCCCAGCCCTTTTGTGGTGTTTTCCGGCCACTTTTCGGCCAGCCTCTGGTAAGGGTTGCAACCTCCAACCACCTCCCTCCACCGGCTATCATCTTCCACCCTCAAAATCACCAAATATCATCTCCATCTCCACTTGTTTCAAGGTCAAAGTAAGTAGTTTTAAACTTGTTCTTTGGATTTATGGTTTTTGCTTCTTGTTTTGGTTGTTTTAATGATGGATCATGTTGTTTTGATTGAACTAAGAGTTATCATGGTGATGGATCATGGTGGAGTTGAAGTTGGATTATGCTAGGGTTAGGTTTACTTCTTAATCATGCTAGTTTAAGTTTGAAGTGATGGATTTAGATTATTTTGTATTTGATTTTGTAATCCTTATCATTATAAATGATTGTGGTAATGTTGTTGTGGTTTCGGATGAATTAAAGAGTGATTTCAGTGGGTGGTTACATGAAGAAAAGATAAAACTAGGTGATTTAGGGCTGAAAAACAGACCCAAAACAGGGGCCTGTTTATTCAAACTAGTATTTCATGGGAATGGGAAAATTATTATTTTTGGTGTGAAGATACCTCAATGAGTTAGCTTTCAATGGGCTCTGGAATTACTTAATTCCGAGTTGTATAGACAAAGTTATGGCCACTTTACTGAAGACTGCGCAGAATACATCGAAACTGGGAGCAGTTTTGAATAGTGGACTTTATGAAACAACTGGTATTGATTGGCTCATTCAAAATTTATGCTTTTTAGTATGTAGCTAGATAAATGAGTTAGCTTTCACATGCACTTTGAATCGCCTTAATCCGAGTTCTGTGAAAAAAGTTATGGTCGTTTTGCTACGACTGCGCAGATTGAACTAAATTTGTGCATATTTGTATTCTACCCTAATTTTAGGGACCTTACTATGTGAATCATGCTTTGTGTCCTAAATAAACGTTTTAGTAGACATTATGAGTTTTTCATATTGGAGTTTTACATCTTATTTGGAGGTCAAGAGTGAAAGATATGGATTTTCTAATGCAGACCATCAAACAGTAACATAAGTGAATACAGAAATCGTGACATTTGAAAATATTTTCATAAGTTTCTATATAATTCTGGGTATTGCAAGAAAATTACAAAGTGCAGTGAGTTCAACAAGTATGATTATGTATAGAAGCTTACTTGGGTTGAAAACCAAGTTAAATGAGCATGAAAATGAAATTTGGAAAGTGAGCAAAGTAATGACTCAAAATCAGTGTCCATCGAACCAAGCTGGTGTTATTTGAGCTTTTGTGAACCTCACAACACCTCTCATGACATTAAACCTTCTATTATCCATTTCAGAAGCATTACATCTTCCATTATCCATTTCAAAAACATCAAAAATTCATATTTCGTTTATTTCAATTAAAATCTTTTCATTATCACCTCAATCATTTCCATTTGATCTATTTTGCTTCAATTTATTGTATTTCAAGTTCAATAATCCTAACTGATTTATTATTCAGATAATTTTGGTTTAACTTGCCTGATATTGGATTATTGGAATTGTAGAAGTCTTTTTGATTAATCAATTTCCATTAAAGTTACAAATTATGGGTGTGAAGATTGTTTACTAACTACATTTACCTATCATTATATTTCTTTAGTAGAATCGGGGCGTAGTCTATCATTTTTCTTTATGCATACGTATTATCAGGTAAAATATCATTTTAAAGACTTCAGGTACGTCCATTACCTATATCTTTAGAAATCAGAGTTCATTTATCAAAGTTTCATATTTGATAAGTCCATCAATGAATCAGTTTATACAATGAGTTATCATTCAATTAGTGACCTCGCCAGTTATCATCTATAAGGCATTCGCCCTTCAGTTACCCGCGCGGCTTCAGCCCAGGTCCCCCGATCGACTTGGCAGGTGTACACCTATCCATAGATCGTAACAGTATCAAGGGGTTCACTATCAGATAATAACTAGCAATACAGTTTTACATTCATCTCATTCATTGTTTTTAACTTAAAATGAATTGTAAAGCAGGCCTAATCAGTGTTTCAATAATCATTTACCAATTCAGGAATGCATGTACTAAGTTTCGGCTCACAGTTCGAAATATTTTTCATTTTTTATTTTAGGCAAATGCTTAGAGAATCGTTTTCATGATAGTAAACCAGCAGAAGAGAATAAGTTGATCACGGGAATCTGGATGGATCAACACTGACACAATGTATGCATATTTTTAGAGCCGTATATTGAAATCTTCAATGGATGGAGATGCAGATTACATGATAAATTGTTTTTATTATAGTGTAAAAACCTTATATTGGTTAACAGTTGATTATATATGGATTGATCAGGCATGTATGTGTATGATTGAAGTTATACTTAACTGTGTTATTTATAGCACTTATTTTTCAAGCCTTGTCCTTTTGGATGGCGGTAATGCCTCTATCATTGGGTTGTCCAGATGATAATTAAAGGATTTATTAAGGAAAACACAAGCAGTGAAATATGTTTAATTTGGGGGCGTTACATTTACTAAGGCGATTACTATAAATTATCACTTATCATTCATACAATATAAGTATAATGATAATCCAATATTACGCACACCCAGTGTTAATATTGAAAAGACTCATTCTGTTCACTACTACACACACCCAATGTTAATATTGAAAAATAGTAATGAATTTTCCCTCATTCACCCTTATAAAAATTTAGTTATGAATTATATTTTTATTTTGAAAAATATAAAATGAGAAAATTTGGTAAAATGCATGCTATGCTAGATTGCTAGCTAGGCGGTCCATAGGAAAGAATCAGTGATCAAGGAAAAAATACGTAATTTTTTTGAGACATAAAGCTGTCATGAAACCCATATGTATGAGTTTTTTTTTCATTCCCTTGAACTTGGCTTGCACCATGAGAGATCAAAATAGGTGCTCCAATTGTCTGCACTGAAAGGTGATCGAGAAGGCCCTAAGGGCATTCCCAACCTGAGTTCCAAGTAACTCAGGCTTGTCACGTCAGCAGGAGTTTCATAATTTTGAACTCACATTCCATTCAATTTTTCAACTAACGGAACTCATTTCAGAATAATTAAATTAAATATTTGTCATAAAGCCTACAATTAAACATATTTTATTACTTATATTTTTAATGTTGTGTTTGTATTTTATATATTTTGTAACTTGTGTGAATATTTTTTTCGTTTTCGGAATTATGGAATATTTTTTTTTTGACCATGCCTAATTTTATTTTAAATAGAAAGTACAGTTTAATTATAAAACAAATACAATATGAAGATCGATATTAAAAAAAATAATAAGAAGATTCAACAATTTTAAAAAATTACAACACGAACGTTGAGTCTTCTCTTCCCACAAAATTTTTCACAAATCAGAATTTTTTCAAGGAGACACTTTTAGTTTGAATTGTGATAAATTATAAAATGTTGTAAAGTATTTATAGGACATTTTTCATCCAAAAAAAAATAGCACAAATATATCATTTGGGGGCAACGGATCTTTCCCCAATGGCTGCTTTCGTTCAAAACAACATTGAATTTCCATTTTTCTTTTTTTTTTTGGGTCCCAAGTCTCCTCAAAACGCAGCGCTTCCTTCGTAAGTGGCACACCAAACGGCACGTTTTGATCACTAAACGACAAAAAATGAATGCAGGACGGAATGGCTCCCAGCTCCGTCCCCCGTTTTTCGACACGCGTGCCAAGGGCTGGGAAGGACGTGCGTCCCACCGTGTCCATTCATTGACACGTGTTTCACCGGCTGGAAATACCCTAAAGGCCACCATAATTATTCCTGAATGGTTGTGTTGCCATTTTCTCTTGACAGCTTTATACCAAAAAGTAATATGATATACATTTTGCCACAAGACACTTTTATCCTGAAATTGAAAAGTATAAATGGTGAAAGGATATCTTAATTATAGTCTTTTTATAATTATTAAATTATGGGTACCATATGACTTCACAAATTTGATTCAATGAGGATATCATTTGCACTCATCGTTCATTGTTGGTGTAACTGATGAATACTAAAGGTCAAAATTGTTAATTATTTATAACTATCAAAAATTTAGATATTTTAAACCTTATAATATATTTATTTAGGCTAAAGTAAAACATTTAATAAGTGTCTTGCTGTAAGACATATATCATCACCCAAAAAATACCATGATATACATACCAAAAGCTAGCAGATAATTAATGTATGAGTTACTGATTGGATTGGAATCATTACAAATTATGTGAGGTACATATATACATTTCTTACCATTGTATATACCATAGAACCTGAATCTCATCTGCATACATGAAAATTTAAAATTTGCTAGAGCATCCTGCTATAATAAAGAAAATTAGGAACAAATACTAGTAACGAGTGTGATATTTGAGCATGTCTACGTATTTAAGCACACCCCGGCCCCGGCATGTACAGGGAGTGAAAATACAGTGAAAAAATGAAAGCGGATGCAAAGAATTCTACTAATTAATAATGGTATTATATAACCCTTTACAGCTGTGTACCTACGTTTATCATGTCACTGAAATACGATGAGAAGCACGAAAATTAAAGTAGCGTGCAGTTAGCTGAACCAAATGACAAATACACCTATATATATGGAAACAATTTAGGCCATGTTTTTTTCTTGGGTCAATTTTAAAATACTAATCTCAACCTACTTCAATCTACTTAAATCTACTTCAACCTACTTCAGTTCACTTCCACTATTTTAACCAACTTCAATTTATCAAATAAAAAAATTCAACCCACTTCAACCCACCTCAACCCACTTCAACTTATTTTAACTCATCTCAACCTACTTCACCTTTTTACTCACCTCAATTTATCTACAAAAAGAACAGACCCTTAATACCACGGCTAACCAGGGCCACAACACAGTTCACGCTCTGTCCGACAGCCACTCCTTTTAAAAAAAAAAAAAAAGGAAAAAAGTCAGTCGTCAACACAGCTGGATCATGGATCAATAATTGAATGTTAATTTGAATTGCAGGTCAGGAGGACAGGCATAATGCCCCCCCCCCCCCCCCCGGTCGGGCCGTATCCCGCATGGTCCATGGAGATCGTACCCTCAAGGACAGGCATAATGCCCCACCCGTCGGGCCGTATCCCGCATGGTCCATGGAGATCGTACCCTCAAGTTGTGTTCTGCATTGCAACCGTTTGTTTCACCTGAATGACAGGACAACTACTTATATTCAAATTATTAAGTAAAGTTAACATATTGTAATATATTGTACTTAGATATATTGTACTTAAATTTTGTTTCCAACTCTTTTACCCGGTTCCTTGGACCACAAGCTAGGACTAGTCTAGTTTAATAGGGTTTGCATTATACTTGTGTATAAAAGCTAGGTGATATGCAGCTGTGCAGGGACAGAAAGAAGAACAACTTGATAATTGACTTGTTTCTTCACTAAAAACCATCCTATTTGCTTTGTTTATTTCATGGTATCAGAGCCAAATTTCTCAAAAAGTTCATCATGACCAAGAATGGCAAAGATGAACCCTTTGTCATCACAAGCCAATCCCCCTATTTTCTTCATCCATCAGACTCCCCAGGAGCCATTATAACCGCAATAAAATTTGATGGAAAGAACTATGACTTATGGGAGATGGCTGTAAAGACATCCTTGAAATCTAAGAATAAGCTCAGTTTCATTGATGGTTCTATTACCAAACCAGACCTCAAAGATGGAGTAATTACGAAGACGGCAAGGCCTGGGAGATGGTGAATTCAATGATAGTTTCATGGATCATGAATGTCATTGATCCCAAACTTCATAAAAGCGTCGCTTATGTCGATTCTGCCCAAAAATTATGGGAAAATATTCAGAAACGATATGCAGTACCAAACATACCTAAAATCCACAAATTGAAAGCAGAAATCGCATCTTGCAAACAAAACAAGCAAGATATAGTAGATTTCTTTTCCAGACTTGTTGGATTATGGAATGAACTTGATGGATACATCAAGATACCAGCGTGCACGTGTGGATCGGCAGCCAAAATAACAAAGCTTTTTGAAGACGAGAAGGTGCACCAGTTTCTAATGGGCCTAGACGATGAACCATACTCGGTCGTGAGGACCCAGATTCTGGCCATGGACCCTCTCCCTCCAATAGACAAAATCTACTACATGGTGCAACAAGAGGAGCACCACAAACGCGTCATAGCTGATCGTGATATCTAGACAGAAAATATCGGTGCCGTTGCCGTAAGTCACTTAGCCCGGCCGAATTCAATGCAAGGGGCCAGACAAAGCTGCAGTCATTGCGGAAAAGTCGGACACGAGGCATCAAATTGCTTTGAGCTTATAGGATATCCGGCGGGCTGGAGCAACCGAGGAGGAAGAGGCGGCAGAGGATGAAACTGAGGTGGACGTGGAGGAGGTCGAGGCAGCGCTGGGTGAGGTCGAGGCCAAGAAGCAGCACACGCAGCACACGTTCAGTCCGAGGCACCAGCACCGTCCGAGGAAAATCGAGCTAACATCACCGCTGGGTTCACCCCCGAACAGGTACAACGACTTTTGAGTCTCATTGAGACTCCAAAGTCGGGTTATGAAAAATTACAAGGTGAGCAAATTTGGCTACTCGATTCTGGGGCGTCATGTCACATGACGAGTTCGTTGGATTTCCTGCGTAATATTTGTGACTTGGAATCACTTCCAGTAGAGCTACCGAATGGGTCCGTGATCATGGCTACTAAACGAGGGACTGTGTGTTTGAGCCAGAATCTGAAACTGAATCATGTGCTTTATATCCCTGGTTTAAATTGTAATTTAATTTCTATAGCGCAATTAATTGAAGAGAATTGTTGTGACGTAACGTTTACTAAAGAATGTTGTATGATACAGGACCTTACTACGAGGAACCCGATTGGAGTGGGTGAGCCAAGAAGGGGGGTCTATTACTTAAAGAATTCTACTACGGCAAGGACTCAAGTAAACAAGGTGGTCTCATATGATACATGGCACTGTAGATTAGGGCATACTTCAAGACAAGTTTTGTCAAATTTTCCTGGTATTAGTAGTTCTAAGAATAATTGTGATCCGTGTTATGCATGTCTAAGAGCAAAACAGACGCGTATGCCGTTTCCAGTTAGTGAAAATAAAGCTGCGCATTGCTTTGATCTTATACATTGTGATATATCGGGGGCATATTGTTGGAAGAAAAACAGAGTTTTAATATTTGTAAACCCCAAGTGCAAGGTGTATCGCTGAGTACTTGGGGTGTCGTCCGCAGGGAATTGTGTTTCCAACTACCAGGGCTAGCTAAAGCGTCTCGAGTTAGGCAGGATCGAAGGGTGAAGGAGTGGGGAGCTAAACTACGCTACAAACGCAGAAACAAGCGACTTGGAGTTGTGATTTTACCAATGGATGAACCAATTAACCAAGACGAGTCCTAACCTACCCAAACCACACTACAAACTAGAGATGGTGGGTTGCACCATCAAAGGCCACCCAAGCCCTCTCTCAAGGGTCATAAGCTAGTCTAACTCGCGTAACCACCTACTTTCGTGGGGTTAGTCGAATTAGACCACAAAACTAGCAACCCCGGACCTAGCTCGATGCGGATACTACTTTCGTGTCCCGAACTCGGCCATTCCCTCTCCCACACTAGCGAATTGACCTCACCTCTCAACATAAGTCAATCGCCCAAAAATATGGATGAAAACCCTCTCAGGCATTTCATCGAATACTTGACGGGCGTGAAGGAAAACTCTAAGTTCTAAACTTAGATTGAGTATGGTTAGGCCAAATACAAGATCAATTAGCCATCAAAAGGCTAATCACAACTCAAGCCAACACAATCTACCAACAAAACATCACAAACACAAGAAAACCTAAACTAACAAACAAGAACATAAACTTGAAGAACAAAAACAAAAACAATGAAATAAAACGAATCTAAACAACTAAATAACATGAATTAACAACAAAAACTAAACATATAAACTAAACAAAACAAATATAAGAATTAAAGAAACAAAACATAAATAAGAACAACAATGAAATAAATAGAGAAAAGGAAGAGGGAAACTTATGCTTGAATTGATTGAAGAACTTGAAATCCACAAGCTTGAATCCTGAAATACAAACTACAATCCTAATCTAATCCTCTCAATGAAGTTTTTATTGGCTAAAACCTAAACTAAACTACCCTAAAAATCGCCTGGAAGAACCCCTGAGCGACCCCCTGAACAAACGCCCGAGCGAAGCTTAAATAGAAATCGCGAGACCGACGAAACAGGGGGGACGACACGGGCGTGCCATGTGGCACGGCATGACTGTGCCATGGTGGCACGGCCGTGCCACATGGCAGGGCCACACCGTGCCACATTGCTGGCACGGTGGCTGTTCCTCGGTTTGTTGTGTTTTGCCGGTTTTCATCGATTTTTGTTGTTTTTCTTCGTTTTGTCCCGTCTTCGTCCCTTTTCGCGACGTTTGTTTGATTTGGAGTGATTTCCTACAAAACATAAATAAAATAAGTAAAAATCCTAAGAATTAAGTTATTATACGAGCTAAAAGTGAGTGAAAGAGGCACGTAAAATGCGTAAATTTACCGTTCAATACACCCTTACACCTATCTTTTGCTCGTCCTCGAGCAAAATGAAAGAAAAACTAAAGTAAACAACTAACTCATTTTCATAGGAATCACGGTTGCATTTAGCGTATGTAACAAGCCCTTTAAACCCCTTGGTCACCCCAAGTGAACGAGTAAGGTCTCGTGAGGGTTTGCAGAAGATATACCCACAAAATCTTAAAAAAGAAAAACAAAGAAAAGAGAAACAAAAATCAAAAAAAAATGAAAATGACAAAACAGAATATATACAGCAGGGTGAATTGTACACATTCGGATCAACCAAAACCCCCTAGTGACTCAAGTATCAGCCTGTACACAAGCATTATATGCATTTCAGGGCACATCATCCCAAAAAAATGGCATTCAGACATCAGCTTTTCACCCCACGACGCATGAGAATATTGAATCCATCCTGGTGCCTGGTGTACAAGTGTATCATCACCCTAAAACTAAGTCTACCAAAATCAAACTCAACCCCACGCAGCTGACACAAGCTACCTTTTTGAATGGCTAGCATGGAAAGCAAGCTTCCCCAGTAGCAATATTGCCTCAAAGGGTAACACCCAGTAGCGCATGCCTCAAAGGGGTACTTGTCATCTCCAACTCTTTTCTTCCCCACTTTTTTTTTTCCTTCATTATTATTATTATTTTTTTTCAATACAAACTCATGCTACGCCTCAAAGGGATACACCCAGTAGCGCTTGAATTTGTTTGTTTTTGCTTTTGTTTTGGAAAGGGGGTGCCAGCACATATAAAAGGAGTTGTGCAGTAGACAAGTGGGGGAGTCAATCATGAAAGACTAAGAATATAGGATGATGATAATACATAAATCAAGACTGGATTGCAAAATTACAATGGATTGTTGGGGTTAGAACTGAGACCTAAAACGACAGATTGGGGATGAATATCTATCATGCACATTATACTTATATACGAGCTAATAGTCAAGGTACCGGAGATCAAGGATGATTAAAATAGTACAAAACTCCCCTAAATTCAAAAGGAAAAGAAAAATTTATACAAAAAGGAGAAAAAATTGGAAAATTTACATTAAAATGAAAAATTTTCACAAAAATAAAAAGAAAAGGGGAGATGACCCACCCCCACACCGAAATCTTACAATGTCCTCATTGGGAGCCGTGAGTCATCACCAACACACAAAAATAAAGAAAACAAAAACAAACACAAGACATACAAAATCGACAAATATATACACAAGCTAACACACTCTCCCAAAAACGCAATCTCGCCCAATCAAAACAAGATCACACATATATACCAAACTAGCACCACCAATAAGAAATATATACCAATCCAACAACACCACCAATCACAACACAATAAAAATCCACAAAAACACAAAAATGGTGATCACAGCCAACAACGGCTCAGCAACATCCACATTTCACCACAAGATGATCACCAACTAAAAACACAATCCTAGTATCCACAACTAAATAAAAACAAAAAGAAAGAAAAGAAAAAGAAAAAGAAGGGGGGAGAAGAGTGAGAACGAGTATACCAGGTCGGGTACTGAATGTACCCGAACTATGCCATGATGACTTAAGGAGCATTAGCCACTCCTTGCCGCTCAAAATGCGAATCGTCAGCTCGGATGCAGTCAAAGCTCGTAGGAGCTTATCATGCATTGCTGCATGCAGCTCAGAATGGTGTGAGTAAGAGAACACTGATAAAGATGGAGCAAACAAAATTAGTGCCCTCTTAAACTCACCAGACACCTGTGAGAAATTAGCAGAATAATCAAATACAATAGTCAACGCGATTTCTCTAGGCATGCCCTCTAGGTACAGACGATAAGGATCAAGGAGGGGGTCATACCCTCTAAAAGTACCTAGAGGCTCAGAACAGTCAACCACATTCCCCTCAAGTATCACATGAGGATCGATAAGTGACAAATCACAACACTTAGGGGAATGGGAGGATGGTGAACATGAAGAGGAAGCATGGAATGTAGCAAGAGAGGTGGGGGAGATGTTATCAATAAAATCAGGACTAGTTGGTTCTGCAACCACAACATCCATGCATGAAGTCCCTGTGGGAGTCCCATAAAAAGCATGCACCTCAATAGAAATATTGTCAGACTCAGACCTACTATCATCCTCCTCAACACTAGCGCTAACGCCAAAGGTCTCACCTACCTCGAACTCCGTCGACTGAGCTAAAGGGGAAGGTGTATCAGAAAAGGTCATGATAAGCGCAGTGTTGTCCCAAAGGGTATTAGGAAAGGATGAAGCAACGGTGAGTGAAGTAGTCAAGGGAGAGTCGAGTACGTCCTCTAGTCCGGACTCTAGAGGAGGAAAAGATGCACCATCATCACACAGATTGACATCAAGTCTAGGAGCACTAGAACTAAGGTCAATCTCGGGTGATAGGTCATACTCCCGCAGTTCATTAACAAACTCAGCGAACTCAACTTGTTGCTTATTCATTGTCTCTATCATATTGCTAAGTCTAGCGAAGCCTTCATTAGAAATATGATAGGGACAAGAAGTACGGGCGTGGCCAGAACAATGGCAAATTTCGCACACAGGAGGGTCATAATCAGGGATGCAAGGGGGTGGGGTATAAGAATCAGAACAACTAGTTTCAAATTCATAAGTATCCCGCGCTAACCAATCAAGAAAATCACATGCTTCATCAACATCTTTAGCGCAGAAATCCCAATACTCTAAAAGAGCACGGGTCTCATAATTCACACCCTCATAGACTGTATTCAAAAGTTCCCACTTCTCCAAACAATAACTACGATGAGCAAGAAAAGCGTGTAGTCTATCATAGTATCGCCAAAACAATTCATACTCATATTGAAGGAAGTGGGAAAGAGACTTTTTTTTTTTTTTGAAATTTTTGATTTTTTAATTTATTTTTTTTTTGAATTTTTTAAAAGCCTAGCCTCGAATGCTGAAGTAAACCCCAATATTGAAAAACGCCAACTCCCCGGCAACGGCGCCAAAAAACTTGTTGCAAGAAAAACAGAGTTTTAATATTTATAAACCCCAAGTGCAAGGTGTATCGTTGAGTACTTGGGGTGTCGTCCGCAGGGAATTGTGTTTCCAACTACCAGGGCTAGTTAAAGCGTCTCGAGTTAGGCAGGATCGAAGGGTGAAGGAGTGGGGAGCTAAACTACGCTACAAACACAGAAACAAGCGACTTGGAATTGTGATTTTACCAATGGATGAACCAACTAATCAAGACGAGTCCTAACCTACCCAAACCACACTACGAACTAGAGATGGTCGGTTGCACCATCAAAGGCCATCCAAGCCCTCTCTCAAGGGTCATGAGCTAGTCTAACTCGCGTAACCACCTACTTTCGTGGGGTTAGTCGAATTAGACCACAAAACTAGCAACCCCAGACCTAGCTCGATTCGGATACTATTTTCGTGTCCCGAACTCGGCCATTCCCTCTCCCACACTAGCCAATTGACCTCACCTCTCAGCATAAGTCAATCGCCCAAAAATATGGATGAAAACCCTCTCAGGCATTTCATCAAACACTTGGCGGGCGTGAAGGAAAACTCTAGGTTCTAAGCATAGATTGGGTATGGTTAGGCCAAATACAAGATTAATTAGCCATCAAGAGGCTAATCACAACCCAAGCCAACACAATTTACCAACAAAACATCACAAACACAAGAAAACCTAAACTAACAAGCAAGAACATAAACTTGAAGAACAAAAACAAAGACAATGAAATAAAACGAATCTTAAACAACTAAATAACATGAATTAACAACAAGGACTAAACATATAAACTAAACAAAACAAATATAAGAATTAAAGTAACAAAACATAAATAAGAACAACAATGAAATAAACAGAGAAAAGGAAGAGGGAAACTTATGCTTGAATTGATTGAAGAACTTGAAATCCACAAGCTTGAATCCTGAAATACAAACTACAATCCTAATCTAATCCTCTCAATGAAGTTTTTATTGGCTAAAACCTAAACTAAACTACCCTAAAAATCGCCTGAAAGAACCCCTGAGCGACCCCCTGAACAAACGCCCGAGCGAAGCTTAAATAGAAATCGCGAGACCGACGAAACGGGAGGGACGGCACGGGCGTGCCATGTGGCACGGCATGACCGTGCCATGGTGGCACGGCCGTGCCACATGGCATGGCCACACCGTGCCACATCACTGGCACGGTGGCTGTTCCCCGGTTTGTTGTGTTTTGCCGGTTTTCGTCGGTTTTTGCTGTTTTTCTTCGTTTTGTCCCTTCTTCGTCCCTTTTCGCGACGTTTGTTTGATTTGGAGTGATTTTCTACAAAACATAAATAAAACAAGTAAAAATCCTAAGAATTAAGTTATTATACGAGCTAAAAGTGAGTGAAAGAGGCACGTAAAATGCGTAAATTTACCGTTCAACACATATTGCATTAAATCTTTCTCGGGTGCTAAATATTTTCTTACTATAATTGATGATGCAAGTCGGGGTGTTTGGGTTTTTCTAATGAATGAAAAGAATGAAGCTTCTCAGTATTTGATGGATTTTTGTGAAATGACAAAAACACAATTTGGAGCAAAAGTGAAAATTATTAGAAGTGATAACGGTGTTGAATTTACATCTACTTCTATGAAAAAGTTTTATAGGGATAATGGAATTATTCATGAAACAAGTTGTGTAGACACCCCTCAGCAGAATGGTAGGGTTGAAAGAAAGCACCGTCATATACTTAATGTTGCAAGGGCCTTACGATTTCAAGCTAATCTACCTTTGGAATTTTGGGGAGAATGCGTTTTAACTGCAGCCTATTTGATCAATAGAACTCCTACTGCCCTTCTACAATGGAAAACCCCCTATGAAATACTCTTTAATGACAAGCCTAACTATGGTTGCTTGCGAGTTTTCGGGTCATTGTGTTATGCCTATCACATTCAAAGGCCAAAGGATAAGTTTGCATCTAGAAGTCGAAAGTGCATATTTGTAGGGTATCCCTTCGGCAAAAAGGGCTGGAAAGTTTATGATTTAGAAACCGGGGATATTTTCGTTAGCCGTGATGTCATATTTCGTGAAGAGATATATCCATTTGCTCAAATAAAACATATTGATAAGGGTGGAGAGAATAATTTTGGAAAGAAGGATAATTTATATGTTGAAGATGATTTTGTTGAGGGTAACACGTATGGGCAAATTACCATGCCAAATTTCACCAATTTTGGTGAAGTTGGAGAATCTCCCCAAGCAATTGGGCCGGCTGAATCTGTTGCACCCAGACCAGCATTTATTGAGTCTAGCCCAGCGAGAAGCAATTCAAGACAGGCACTGCCCGGGCCACCAAGCACTGATCTCGGTCCTTCCCTAGCGCAGCCCAGTGACACGGCTCAGCCTAGTCGCGTGTACTACGTGGCAGACTCAGCCCCTGGGTTGCATGGATCTGGGCCACAAGAGTCCAGTAGGCCGCCTGACAGGGGGAGTGCCGATGGGCCTACAATGCCAGGCTGTGAGAAACGGGCCCGCAGAAGTCCAACTCATTTGCAAGACTATATTTGTTATTCAGCATCGACAACTGACCCCTCTTCAAAGGCTACATCTTCATCTCCTAAGGTTTCCTCAAGTAAACCTTATCCCATCGCTCATTACGTTAGTTGTAATAAATTCTAAAGCGCATAGAAATTATGTAGCCGCTATATCTAAAATTGTGGAACCTAGATTTTTTCATGAAGCAATGCAGGATCCTAACTGGCGAACAGCCATGCTAAAAGAAATTGAGGCCCTCGAAGAAAACAACACTTGGAGTGTTGAGTCATTACCGCCAGGCAAGACACCTATCAATTGCAAATGGGTTTTCAAAGTGAAGTACAAGTCCGATGGAAGTATTGAAAGGTATAAGGCACGTCTAGTGATTCAAGGAGATGAACAGATTGAGGGTTTTGACTACAATGAAACCTTTGCTCCGGTTGCCAAGATGACAAGTGTAAGGACATTTCTTGCAGTTGCAGTCGCCAAAGGTTGGGATTTACATCAAATGGATGTAAATAATGCCTTCTTACATGGAGATCTTGACGAAGAAGTTTACATGACCATGCCACCAGGATTTCGTACATCCAATCCCAACAAGGTATGTCGATTGCGGAAGTCCCTCCATGGTTTGAAGCAAGCCCCACGTCAATGGTTCGCAAAATTATCTTCCACACTTTTAGACTATGGGTTCACTCGTTCTTATGCGGACTATTCACTCTTCACTTATAAAAGAAGGGAAAAATTCATGGCTCTCCTCGTCTACGTGGATGATATTGTTCTCACAGGCAATGACTCCGAGTTATGTGCCAGCTTTAAAGCTTACTTGGACAAGTGTCTTCATATCAAGGATTTGGGACATCTAAAATATTTCTTGGGTATAGAAGTGTCCAGAAATCCCCAAGGATTATTCCTCTGTCAGCGTAAATATGCTTTAGAAATCATTGATGAGTGTGGACTTTTGGGTTCCAAGCCTGCAGACTTTCCCATTGAAATGAATCATAAGCTGGCTTTGGCTTCAGGGAAGCCTCTAAGTGACCCCACTCAATATCGTCGCTTAATTGAACGATTAATTTACCTGACTATCACTCGTCCTGAATTATCCTATGCTGTGCATATTCTTGCTCAATTTATGCAAGCTCCTAAGGAGGATCATCTGGAAGCAGCACGCAGAGTTCTCAGGTATCTCAAAGGTAATCCAGGCCAAGGTATTTTTCTTCGCAATGATTCTGATTTACAAGTTTATGCCTACTGTGACTCCGATTGGGGAGCATGTCCCCTCACACGGCGCTCTTTAACTGGCTTTCTCATCTCACTTGGCGGATCTCCCATTGCCTGGAAGACGAAGAAACAAAACACAGTTTCACGATCCTCTGCAGAGGCTGAATATCGTGCCATGGCCATTGTCACCAGTGAAATGATATGGATCAAAACTTTGCTTGCTGCGTTAGGGATTTTTCTGGACAAACCTATGCAACTATTCTGTGACAATCAAGCGGCTCTTCACATTGCTAAAAATCCCGTGTTTCACGAACGGACAAAGCATATTGAAATCGATTGTCATTTTGTCCGGGAAAGAATTCTATCCGGTGATCTCATTGCCAGCTATTTATCTTCCAAACATCAGCTTGCGGATATTTTCACGAAGGCCTTGGGTCGGCAGCAATTTCAGTATTTACGAGGCAAGTTGGGCATGATCGATCCTCATGCTCCACCTTGAGGGGGAGTATTAAGGAAAGTTAACATATTGTAATATATTGTACTTAGATATATTGTACTTAGATTTTGTTTCCAACTCTTTTACCCGGTTCCTTGGACCACAAGCTAGGACTAGTCTAGTTTAATAGGGTTTGCATTATACTTGTGTATAAAAGTTAGGTGATATGCGGCTGTGCAGGGACAGAAAGAAGAACAACTTGATAATTTACTTGTTTCTTCACTAAAAACCATCCTATTTGCTTTGTTTATTTCAAATATCACTACAAAAGGCTACTGGCATATGGTGTAATTAGTCACATCACATACTTTCATGTGCAATCTTTTGTGTGTAACTTATATTCAAATAAATTTGCTTATCAAATCAGTGATTCAATGGGAATCCAGTTTTCGTGGTTATGCAATTAGCATATCAGAATTATTGTTGCTTTAGTATCCATCACACCAAGGTCGAACTTTAATTCTAATACCAGAAATCAAGAAGAGTAACCAAATCAAGTTAGTGCCACATTACAATGACTGAGAATCTTATCCATTGTGAAAATGCATGTTCTCATTACAAAAATGATAAATGAGGTCTGGTCTTTCTGCGAGATACCAATAAGGTGTTTTGTATTACTTTGAAAGTATTATTTTCTATACTAAAATTAACAAAATGATAGAAAATAATAATAGAAGTATATTACTGTTCATAAATTACGTAAAGTTATATTATTTTTATCCTAATATTAGTATTTTGACTTAGCACGTGTTCTTAATAGTTGAAAATCTGGAACACTGGAGAAGGGATGGGATTCTACTTGCAATTGTAGGTATCTGTCATGGAAAATGAAATGGAGACCACTTCTCTACAGCCCAAAGATGGCTCCAGTCGTGACTTGTGCTATAACCAACAGGATAGATGCTCCCCCATGCACCGCTCGTGGCCTCATGAATAAGGCATCTGACCTCTAGTCAGAGGATTGTGGGTTCGAGTCCCACCGCCAATGGTTTTAATTTCTTCCTCTATTGCATTCGGCTGAGTGTAATTTTGCACTTTGCAGACAGAAGCTTATTAGGCTGACCTGGAGAATGAAAATAACTCGTTTGTATGAAGCCCCTTTTTAGAGTCCTCAAATGCAGACTATTTCCATGATGAGGATTTTAGGCCCAAATAGAGTGGGCCAGCCTTGAAACTTTGCCTAATTCACCTGCAGTGGACCAATGGTTATCTACTTCTAAGAAACGAAATTGGGCCCTATGTATTTTTTTTAAAAAAAATTCAAAGGACGTATGAAAATTAATATGATATTTTGAGTACTTGTTTTTTTTGCTGTTAGGAGGAGATAAATAGACTATTATTTGATCACAAAATAAATTTAAAAAAATCAATGGTAGAGTACTACACGCGAAAATTTGAACATAGGTTTTGAGTGCTCTAAACATCATTAATTAAATTTGAAGGACACTCATAAGATAGCATTTTATGTTCTAACTTTGTAAGAATATAAAATATGTCCCTTGTAGCTATCAAGATGTAGAAAGAGTAAAATAGATTGTACTTCACAGTATTTCACAGTATAATAGATGGCTTTAAAGATTTTTTTTTAATTTTAAAATGTTTAGATAAAATGAATTAATGGCCATTCAATTTTAAATTCTACTAACCAAGTTTGCCCGCAAAGGGCTTAGAGAAGTGGACTCTATGAGGAAAAGTTAGTGATTGATTTTTAATTCTAATGAGTAGAACTTTTATTTAATTATTTCTAAATAAATAATTCGTAAAGAATGCAGTAGTATTCACAACTTGAATTACTTTAGTTCAACTTTTAGGTAATTATTTCTAAGTAAAAAATTTGTAAAGAATACAGTAGTATACACAGCTGGAATTATTTTAGTGCAAGACTGCTTCTTTATTTGACATATATATTATGAAAGGGCGTAGTTATTATTATACATAGTAGCAACTAATAGATTTTTGTTATGGGACTTAACTATAACATTAAGTGTATGACTTGGTACGTAGTATTGTAGGTATAATATGGTAACCTCTCCCTGCCGCTGTCTCAAGGGGGAGGAGATGAAGGATTGTTAGGTCAAATTCAGAAGCATGAGTCATGAGTTGGAAGTTACACAAGTTATGAGAACATTTAGTGTTTAAGTTATAAGGAAAACATCCCAGTGTCATCTCGGCGCTCGTGGCCTAATGGATAAGGCATTTGACTTCTAATCAAAGGATTGTGGGTTCGAGTCCCACCGAGCGTGATTTTTGTGTTTTCGACCCCCTTCGGCCTGTGCTAGCGCTTTTGTTCGCTGACTGCTGCCATTATTTGATCGGGCCTAAGCCAATTAACCCTGAGTAGCTTGGACGACTTTATAGTAGGGTGATTTCCCTCATTATTTGATGTACATTATGCGATGGAAATTTTTGTTAGTGGACTTTGAGGTAGTTGTAACTTGTAATGTGCATGGTATGCTTGATTTGAGGACTATTTCCTCCAAAAAATGATGAAAAGTGTTTGAAGCCAGTAGGAATAAGCAAGACAAAGGGGTTGAAATGCGTTTCCCACCACAAATAGTCATAAACCAAGGCGAGAACAATCATAACATATGTCGTATGTTGACCGTCCACAACGACGGGGAAGGGGCGGTAGACCTCTGCCATAGAGCGGCAGGAGAGAAGCGGGAACCATGACCCGTCATGACCGCTGGAAAACAGGAAGGCCGTAGAGGAGAACCCATTGCCATATGCTTCGGATCGACCGAAGTAAGGGGCGTTCATTCCTTGCGACTACTAGGGAGATGCGACAATCACGAAAAGGATGTTGGGCTGAGCATGTGGCCAAGTGAGACTGACAGAGGACCACCTTGAGGAGGAGGGAGGGCTGAAACCGAGGGCGGCAGCAGAGGAAAAGCATGAGAATCGATAGAAAGGGAAGGAGGCGACGGCACAGGTATTCGAGAGGAGAGAGCGGCGGAGGGTGTCGGGTGGTTGGTGAACAACCTCGGAAACCACCGAGGAGAGGGTGGTTGTGGTGGCGGTCGTGCTGGTGTTAGCCATAGGCACCACGGCAAGGAGTCAGGGTGAGTGATTTTGGAAGTGTGAGGCGCAAGAAAGAAGGAAGAAAAATTAGGGTTTTCAGGAACGAACGCGCTCTTATGCTATATGAGATTTAAATGATGGAACAACCCACCCAAGTGGGGAACCTAGGTGTATATTTATATTAAATGTGTATGTTGTAAAAGTACAACAATATTCATGCACAACTAAAACGGAGAAAGAGGTAGTGATGTAGGCTTTAGTTTACGTTATCATTGAGAATAAAATACATGTTTTCCCAACTTGATCCAAGACATTGTTCAACCCCTTTTCGTGAATATTGCCAATAATTACCGAGATCATTGGTCGGAGACAGGTAAAGCAAAATAATTTCCTCCAACTTCAATATGGGAACCTCCTTCCCCGTCAAGAAGAGGAAGCAACTCGAAGTTGTCAATTTTCCTCTTAATTGCTGGGTCCAAGTCAAAGTCAGAGACACGACTCAGTGAGTTCTATGCTAAAGGATTAATTTTCTGCTATAAAAAAAACAAGTTTCCTAGCACAAACAATATAAAGAAATCCTAGCTTGAGCAGTTTTGTCTCCCCACTCCATAGTCCAATAACTAAGAGATTTTTCCATTCTAACAAACCAAGCACCTATGACTGAATTAAACAAGCTACTGGATTCCAACTGCCCAATTTTTAACCAATCCCATTTAAAAGAGACACAAAATGCTATTATTTATTTTGAACTAAGCCATTCATAACATGCGAAAAAGTCAAAATATGTTCACTTCCGTTTACATGCATAATTTTCATAACTGAAGTGAACAAATAACATGTATAGATTATAGTGTAACAAGTTTGTTTTGAATAAGATTAATTTAAAGTAAACATCTAGTAAGAATAAGAAACAAAAACAACTCAAGTAAAACAGCAACAATTGGAACGAATTATCTCATTCAAGAGTTGATGTAATGTGACAACATTATACAGTAAAAAAAAAAAAACGAGAGAAAAAAAGATGGAAATCTGATAAAATTAAGGAAAGCAAAAGGGGAAAATTAATTTAGGATTGAGGTTTAGGAGGGGGACAGAAAGGCCTACCAAGACGAGTCCTATGACTAGGCACAGTAAAATGTCTCAACCTCCCTTCTTGCTCCACCATGTACCCTTGACACAAGAACTCCATTGAGAATTTATCCTCTACACTCCGGTCCACATCATGCACAAACACATCAGTCTCTCCCTGCTCCTGATTCCTGGCCATCAGCCCGGCCGTGTAGATGGCGCTCATCCGACCGGGGGCCTCATCGTGGTACCCTGTGGGCGCATCCACCATAATCAAATCCCACTCCATCTCGTATATCTCCTTCGGTAGCCCCTTAAGAGCCAGGAGACATTCAGACTGCCTGGGGTCCACCACTTTCCGGCACTCCTCCGCCGTGGAGGCCGCCGCCATCAGCTCCCCGGACTGGCGGAGCTTGGTGTCGTACACGGCGTGGTACGACTCCAATGTAGGGAACTTCGCTTTGATTTCGTTGATCCACACCTCGTTCTCCTCTAGGAAGACGGTTCGGCCGCGGTGGTTGAGGGCGGCCCACATGGGGCTGTCGTAGCCCAGCCCGAATACCAGGAAGTTACATGGAGATTTGCGCAGGAGAATTCGCGCTGTCACGGAGATTTCCTTCTTGGTTTGCTGTGGGGTTATGTTGGAGGTGGCGTAGTGGATTATGGTCTCTGATAAAGAAGGGGTGATTTTGTTGCATGTCGACGCGCAGTTCTGAGATGCAATGAAGGATTTTGAAAATATTGCGGATGAATCATCGTTTGATGATGAAAATGTGAATCTTAGGATCAAGAAAGCCAAGCCCAGAAAGAGAGAACAGCAAATTATGGTCTTGAAGATTGATGGGGATTGAGATTTTGCTCCTGTTGATCTCATTTTTTTTTGGGTCTAAAACAGAGGAATATGGGGGTGAAGAGGAAACTGGGAATTGGGGATGTGGTAACGGAAGTAATAAAAGGGGGAGGGTGGAAGGCCGGAGAAGTTGAGGAAGATCAGTTAGGAGCCATGTCTGTGTCAATGGTCACCTAATCAGGGGAGAAACCGATTAGAATATATTTAATTTCACTCATTTGATTTGAAGGAATCGAAATTGGTTGGCATGTTCTTGGGTGAGGGTTCATTTGGTATCAGAGGCACAGGAGTTGAGGTTGAGCAGTTTCTGTCATTATAGAATTGGGCGGCAATTTTAAATTATGGAGGGAGAAAAGAGGACGAAATTGTTCCTTGATCTCTCCATTATACGTTTCAACGATGGAATAAAAAACCTATAGATTTTTTTTTTTTTTTGAAGAAAAACCTATAGATTATTATAAGGTATTAGATTCTTTTTAATATGAAAATCTTGACTAGGAACTCTTAGTCTAATAAGAATAATTAGTTGAATTTATTAGATTTACTTGACAAAAACTTTGCAAGAATATTGTATGTTATGGATTAGTATTTATTTATGAAAAATAGCGGGCCTAATAATTGGCATTTCTCACCTAATAATCGAATTTGATTTAGATAAAAGTTATAGGGGGTGTTTGGTAACGTAACTGTTTAGGGAAAAAAGAGCTGTTTGGGGAGACTTTAGCTGTTTTGACTAAGTCAAATAGTTAAAGAGGTGTTTGATAAATAACTGTTTGAAAGAGCTGTTTTGCCCCAAGCAACTCTTTTTCAAACAACTATTTCTATTAACCTTTTGGGAACAGTTGTTTGTAGAAATTACAGTATTGCCCAAAAGTTTAACAAAATTACATGCATGCCATTAATAAACTCTATTCATAGTTTCTTACCTTACCTAAATCTTAGACAACTTTTACCTTCAATTTCTTCTACTCGACCTCCCCACCCTTCATCTCTACCCTCCCTCTTGTCATTAATAAACCCTATTCCTAGTTTTCTTTTGAGTTGATGAAGATTAAATTATTTGAAATCCATACATATTTCAATTCATGACAAAAATATAGATGCAAGTTCATATTAATCGCAATTCATAAAAAAATAAGTATCTGTAAAAATAACAAAGATTATAATTAAGTTGTAGGCATTATATAAGTAAGTAAACATTGAAAACAAAAGAAAATAAGTAATGAACACAAGTTGTTTAAATTAATAAAAAAATAAAGTTTCAAGGATGAAGCTAATTTTGTACATTTGATGTATATTAATTTTTTTAAAAACAAAATAAGATGATCAATAGATAAAAACTTATGCAATTGAAAGCATTTTAGAGAAAGGACATCAATGGAATTTTACCAAACATATTTTCTAAAAATAGCTAATTTTACCAAATACTTTTTCTACTGCAAAAATGCATCTAATCAACGACGGATATATCGACTGAAAAAGGTCTACTTTCCGACATGAAAAACGATTTTCGACGGAAATTACGACGGAAAATTGACCGTCGGGGTTCGGCTCGTCGCAAAACCTAGTCCGACGGAATACGACGGAATCTCCTATGGAAAAACATCCATCGGAAATACCGTCGGACACTGTATGGGCTGAGGGGAAAATTGCAGGTGCTGGAATTTCCGACGGGAATTTCCGTCGGAATTTCCAGCCCATGCAAAAAAAAAAAAATTCATAAATTTTAGTTCTGCGTAAAATATTTTAGTTGCTGCGTAAAATTCAAAAGAAAATCTTAAATCATCCCCAAAATTTAAACCAGGACATAAAATAAAATTAATAATTACCAAATATATAGTTTGACATCTGGAATTAAAAATGCGTTACAAACATTCACCACAATATCCATCAAACACAATTGTCATGCAAGTCATAAACATTAATTAGAATCTGATAAATTTGTGGGATTATCGTCATTGTCATCTTCGGAGTCCTCTTCATCATCAGGGTTCAAGTTGATTTGGCTGGAAGCACCTGCACTTTGTCCTTTAAGAAATCTTAAAACTTTTTTCATAATCCGCTCGGTCTTTTAGAAATCTATTTAACCAGCTGAACATATATATATGAATTACATCAAAATATATTTAATACAACTATTAAATATATCATAACACACCTAATTAAGCGTCAAACATAAATTACATAATTTATTTCACACTCAACATACTTAAACAAAAAATAAACATACTTAACATACTTAAACAATTCAACCAAAATTTCACATCACTACATTGTTTGTAAAAATAAATGTAATCAAGTATCAAACACAAATAAAATTATTACATCATACTTCATTCCAATGAATAAATTCAAACCAAATTAATAACATATAATACAATTAACATAATGAGCAAACTTAAATTAATATATACTTAACACACCTCAATATATACTTAACATGCCTAAAAAACACATACACTTTGCATACTTACAAAACATTAATATATATCACAAATCAAACAAAATACAAACATACTTAGGAAATTTAAAGTATTCCCCAGAACAACACACATTACACATGTCTAATACACTTCAACATTTCATAATAATTATATAATTATTACAAATGTACATACTTATCATATTTGACTCCACTTATTCGAATAAATACACTTTACAAAAAAAATTAAAATTTAACGTAACTCACATCCATATTTAATGAAAAAAAAATTTGATATTAAACCAACCAAGTCATTTGAAAAATTAACCATATGTTAAAAAAATATTATTCACATACTTACCAAAAATTAATATACACAACAAAACCAAAAAATAAACATTCTTAACATTCTTAAACCATTTACCAAAACTAAACATATACTACATATGCTTACGTACTCATAACTATTTCAATTATTCAAATCAACATACATCACATATTAAATTATAGTTACATTATACCTTTTCACTATCAAAATAAATTCCCACAAAACTTAAAATACAACAATTAATGTCATTAAACATATATGCTAAAAATAATAAATTTCACATAACAATATTATTTTTCCACATAAGTCTCATTAAACATCAACCACAAATTCAACTACTTACTTAACATTTCATCTAATCAAACAAACCCCCAAAAAAATAACAAAATACCATTAACATACTTAGCAAACTTAAATTAATATTTACTTAACATACATACATATTGCAAAAAAATAAAAAAATTTCTAAACATGTCAAACAAATCATACAAAAATTAAACATACTTCATAAAACATACATGCTTAACATATTTAACATTTTATAATAAACAAACTTGTTTTACTTAAATTATTCACATCAACAAAACATATTATACATGCTTAACATATTAACATTTTAGATGTACATACTTAATATGTTTTACTCAACTTATTCTAATAAACATATCTTACAAATTAAATAAAAAATAAACGCAATTCACTTTAATATTGTACAGGAAAAATAAATACATCAAATTAAACAAACATGCTTCAAGATTAAAATTAACACAATTTTAAAGCGCAATAATTCTACTAACCTTTAAAATCCAAAAAATCAAAGGTATTACCGGCGGCGGAGGCACGGCGGCGGTAGTTAAACTTGAAAAATTAAAACCGTACAAAACATCAATTAACTTAACTATTTCAACCTTAAACAACAAATTAACAAAAATAATCACTTACCGTACACTTTCCGACCACCGAAACCTTCAAATCTCTCTTTCTCTCTCTTCCTTCTCCTCCCTCTCTCTCTTTTTGAACCTCACTTCTCTCTCTACGCTTTGCAAATACCGGATAAAATCAACCCCTCTCCAAATTAAAAATCGAGAAGCGAAGGGGGTGCTCGAGATCTGCGCCGTTGTCCGACGGATTCCGACGGGTTTCCGTCGGAATTTTCGTCAGAACATAATTCCGTCGGAAATCCCATCGGAAACTGGAATATCCGTCGGGTCCCGCCTGTTTTCCCGTCGGCCCCTCTGACATTTCCCGACGTCTGTCCAATGCGTCGCTTTTCCCGTCGGAGTTTGGCAGCGTTTTTGTAGAGCTAGAAATAGCTAATTCAAATGGGTAATGTAAACAACTAATCCAAATAGCTATCAGCTAACAGTTAATGTAAACTGCTAACAGCTAACAGTTAACGACTGATCACCAAACAGGGCCATAATTTGTAGTTACCATATATATATTATATATAATATATAATATAGATATATATATATATATATATATATATATATATATATATATATATATATATATATATATATCAATCATGAATTTGAAATTTAGTTAGGGAATTATAACTTTGATCAATATATGATATTCACGAAATCTCTTTAAACATCCCATAAAACTAACAAACATCAACATCATTTAGTATTTTGCACTTGGGGTACCAAAGTATCACAGCAAAGAAAGTTTGGTATGCTGCTCAAGAACTAATGAGTTTAATTATGAAACTAAAGTGATGGTAGTTTTCTTCCCACACCCCGTCCCTTAAAGGTAAGGTATTAGATGCTTTTCTTAATGCACTAAATTCCTGAATCAAAATTCAGTAGACCTTGTGTAAAAGATAATGCATATCATATACCCAGGAGTGTGTATCCTACTTCCCATGTATAGACAATTTTTAATATATGGCGCTGACGTGACTCGTAGGAGTTTGTACTCTTAGGAGTATGATATATGCTTTGTTGTGTAAGACCGTTTTACCTAAGATATATCATAATATAAATATTTTTATGGTAACTTTTAATAACAATTAAGGTGACTAGTAATTAATTTAGGAGTGACTGTAATAACATTCACCATGAGATAAACTATTAATCACTCATAAATTACAAAGGCACTTCAAAACCTCCTACTAATAATCGCAAAACATCAAAAAAGTTACACCAGAAGGAGGACGTCTCGCAATAACTCTTATATGATACGATCTCATCCAAAAATTTGTAGATTCTATATACCTTTGGTTGATCTAATGATTGGCTAGTGATGCAAGAAGAGAATATAATGAACGAATCAATCCCAACATAAAGTTGATCTTAGAGACTGTCAAACCTACAAGTACATCTTCTCAATCAATCAAAGCAAGGAAGAGTAGAACAATTGTTAATTTCTCTGCGTGTGCATCGGTTCTTGTTTGTTGTTTTGGGGGGGGGGGGTGGAATGCTATGGAATTTTAACAATAAGGACGCCCATGAATTTGGACAAGGTGATCCATTTGTTATATTATATATGGTATACCAATCTAATGATTGGAAATTCAATCTCAACCCTCCCCCCTCCCCCCAAAAAAAAAGTCCAGTGCTTGCTCCACGAAGCTATGTCTATGATTAGGAAGAAGGCCACTAATAATTAATCTCTAGCCATGTTTATGTGGAGCGATCCACTGCCATTGGACTCTCAACCACTACATTAAATTAGATTTTTTATAAATAAAATCGGAAAAAAATTCAAATTATTTCCTAAATATATATATTTTCTGAACACCACCTCCTCCATTGATGATTCAACAGCAGGGGCAGTACAATAAATAAATAATCTAAAAAAATGGGGGATGTGCACTGATTATTAGGAGGGAACATTCGTGTCGTGCAATGAAAGCCGACTATGAACCACATTAACTATTCATTATGAAGAGTCAGATCGCCCTAAAAGAGGATGAATAGCGTAATCGCAATAAATTAAAATTCAACTTAACGAATTGAAAATAAATGCAGAAATTAAATAGGAATTAAACACAATGATATTTTAACGAGGTTGAGCTTCAATCAGGCTTAATTAAAGTCCCCATCTAGAGTTATCCATCTCTAGGATTCAACACTCTACTTCTTTTATTAAGATGAACTCTCACAATTTCTCAGAATTACCTCACTCTAGAGATCTCAAGTACTTAAATCAACTTCTTGATCCAAGTATGGGGAAGTTGTGACCTCACATCAACTTCTAAATTTGCTCCTTAATAAAGAATCCTCAATGTACTCGCAACTTTTGATCACAAAATAACACTCAGTATAATAGTTCAAGGTATGTGCTCAAAATGCTGATTTTCGTTACTGCCTTTCTGTGTGTCTTTCTCCCTCAACTTAGCTACTATTTATAAGATTCAGCACTCGTCCACTAAATATGGAAGTTCTGCCCAGGGTATGCTAAAATAGTATTTCACGCCCTTGATTTCTGCTTAGCTATTGCTGTTTTGATTTTCTTGCCTTCCTTGCCACAATTTGGGCTGATGTGATGCTGCACAATATCTTCTCAAAATATTGTAGGAGTAATTCTAGAATCAAGAGATAATGTTGCCTAATTTGACTCAAATCATATCATATCTTTTCATCATGGCAAGTATCAAGGGTGAGGATCAAATCATGGTAGATTGCTTAATTTGAATACTCAAAATTTGAATTTCAAATTTTGAATCAGCTAAGTAATTTACTTGATTGATTTTCCAATTAATCAATATCACGCATATATTTTCCCTTAAGCATCCACACATTTCCTTGGTATAAATAGGTTGCATATGCTTGCATTTGAATTTTCCAACCTCTTAATTTTATATCCAAGTTTTTAGTTCATTTTGTGTTCCATCAAAACCATTTAGCCGCTAAGGGAATCAACATCAACAAAAACATGTTGGACGTACCATAGACATTCTATATGAAGTAGAATAATTATAAAATCAGCTCACTTCATAATTTCATATATAACACTAATTATATTATTTGTTATCATGAAAATCAATATGTGACTCTTAAAGTCAACACATTGATTTCCGGTTTCCACATAGCATCTTCATGGGTTTGTGTAATTATCAACTGTTCGAGATTTTCATTTTATTTTTTTCCCGAAAGCAGTAACGTTTAATGTTTTGATCAAGTCAATACACGAATTAGTTAATTTTTAGTGTTCGGTAAACTAGTATTTGACTAGCATTTCAAGTAGCATTTACCGTTTTAAGCAGCGTTTTGAAAAGTCAATAGTATTAATGTTTGACATTTAAAAGTAATGTTTCATGTTTTTTAGCCAACAAAATCTTTTAAAAATTTCATTTTTGGAAATTATCTATATCTTTTTATGTAAATTTACGTTAATCAGGTAGCATAATAATCAAATTTACCGAACACATTAGTTTCAACTGCTCATCTAATAGCTATCTGCTAAAAGCTAAATTAGAAATACTATTTGCTATCTGAACCGCTATCCGCTACCTAAACAGCTAATTTTGCTGAACAAGACCTAGAATGAGTGCGTTTTCTTATGGATAGAGAATAGGAAGGAATTGGATGGGGTGGGAAAGAGTGAAACTTTCTCAAATAAGTGAAATAAAGCGGGATGGAGTGAGAAGGGGGTGCATAATCAGGATTTACTAACAAAAAGATCAGGGTGTAAGGCATTCATTTAACTTTGTAGCAGATCGAAATGGCTTGTAATAGACTTCGAACCCAATGTGTCATTGTTTGGGAAAATTCGCATAGATTATTCTAAAATGGGCCAGTTTGGGCGGAGCCCCATTAGGCTACTTAGTGAAGAAGCTTAGTTCATTAGGAGAGGCCCATGCCCTTTCTCTCTGCATACTAAGCCGGACCTGGCCGAAGTGAGCCCTATCACATACCTTATGAAGCTAGGCCCACATATTAGGCACATTAGAAAGCTGCGTAACAGAAATAGGCCCAGCCCAAAAGCAAGAAATGGAGTGACACTTCCCAAATTATTATTCCTTCACGAACCAAGCAAGGGGTCAAGGAGCAATATGTATATCATACTTCTGGGGATCATATATTTTCAAGAGGTATATTAGCAAATATACATCAAAAAATTAATATATGATAAATAAATGCGTGAGAAATAATAAAATATATACATATAGACAATGAAAGCATGTGCCCTTTATACATCGGTATTTTGGGGGGCGCCGCATAAAAAGCAGATTGTTGAAAGCCGGAAATTTTGAAGCATCTTCACAGGCCCCGACGTCCCTGGAACAACTGCCCTAATTTGAGAAAAAGATTGTCCACATTATATTACCTACTGTGCATAATTTTATAAATTCACTCAATTTACATAATAAAAATGAACACATGATATGTTTAGACCACTGAATTTGCACAGGAAAACACGCTCTGTGACGGAGATCTCCTTTTGGTTTTACTGTGTGGTTATACTGATGGTGGCGTAGTGGATTACGGTCTTCGACAGAGAAGGCGTAATTTTGGCGCTGCTGGGGGGCTATTCTGGGATAAAATGAGGGGCTTTAACAGGATTAAGGAAGCCAAGGCCAGATGGAGAGAACAGTAGACTATCCTTGGCTTCAGTGGCAGATCTAGAATTTTCATGAGGGATGTCCACTTAGAAATAACACCAACACAAACTATGAAAGAAAAATCACTAGATGAAATTTCATATTAAAGTAATTCATTGTTACAATTGTCATTTACGAGAGTCGTGCTCTGAAACCAATATATGTCGTCGGAAATTGAGTCAAATATATCTTTATCTAAGGCCCTGTTCTTTTCAGTAGGAAATGATGGATGTGGGATGAGTGAGTGTGGGAAAGGGAGAGAAGGATTGGGTGAGAGTTGATAAGAGTAGTATTTTTTTTTTAAGTGTGGGAAAGGGGGGGAAAGGAGTGCGTGAGCGTGGGCAGGAGTTGAAATGAGTTAAATAAAGTTGGGGAGTTGAATGAAGGAGTGTGGGAAAGGGGGGCAAGGAGTGGGTGAGAGTGGAAATGAGTGGTTTTTTGTTTAAGTGTGAGAAAGAGTAGGAAAGGAGGCAAGGAGTGGGTTGGGTTCATTAAATCACAAAAAGAACAGGGCCTAAGTAACAATCTATCCAGTTATTTGAAAAATGATCAAACATTTGGTTACGGAGTCTAGTTTTTACCATATTCAAAAAAAAGGAAAAATCACAGTGTAGTTAACTATAAATTTAATTGAAGAAAAAAGACCATAAATATTATGCTCATAACTAAAAATGTTATAAATTCTAATCTACTTATCACAATCAAACACCCAATTGATAGATCTCTGATTGTACAATTAAAATATAGAAAAATCAAAAAAATCAATCACCGTGGCAAAACTATGCAAAAATACATATTGAATCTTGGAAGTCAGAGAAGTACCCCAATGTTAGAGAAATCAAAAGGTCATTATAAAACTCACAATCAAACTTGACAAAACACGTGATTGGTACGTAAAACAATAATAATACAAGAAGGTCGAAGTTTATCAAGTTTGAACACAATCAAATCAGCAGTGGAAGTTGCAAACAGACCTACTCACCCCTCCGATTGGCCTTGCCCAAGGCCCTCCTCTCTACCTCTAATCCTTGGCCACCCACTGGGTTGTGCCAATAGCTCCCACATCCTCTCTCTCTCTTCAAATACTTCTTTTACTCTCCTTTGGTGCTTCTGAGTTTGGTAAGTAAGAAAATAAAGATTGTCGACGACAACTAAAAAGTTCTTTGATGATAGAGAGAGAGGGGTGAGTGAGTGAGTGAGCCAGACAATAAAAGAGTAGCTTAAAGCCTTTCAATGATGTAGGAACCAATGGGTGAGAGATAGAGAGACACAACTAATATTTCTTTTGAAAAAAATCTACTTTAATATCTTCCAACTCAGCTTATACTTTTTGGGCTTTGCTTATTTAAGTATGTATGGACTTGTGCCAAATTTTTTTTTTAATGGGTGTCCACATGCATAAAATTAGAACTTGATTTAGCACCTTATAAACACTTTTTTTGGATTAGGGGTGTCCATACTCGAAGTAACAAGACTTGAATGCAGATCTGCCCCTGCTCGATTTTGGTGTATTATGTTGATTATGACTGGAGGAGCAAAGATAATTGAATGCAGTACGAGGCAGCTGGCCGTTTACCTATCATCTTCATGAATTTGATATCGACCTCATTGTTGACTCTAAGAGTCACACGTCGATTTTGATGATAACAAATAATATGAAGAGTAACTATATGTGAAATAGTTGTTTATTAAATATTTATATTGTTTGTTTATTTCATATATAATATTTTCATCGGTCCGTTTTATTAAATTGGCTACATATTTTTGGACCTACATATATTATTTGGTGTAACATTTTTAAGGAGATAATTACATGTCCTAAATGAATTTAAATTTTTGAGAGTTAAATTTTGAATTTAAAATCTCTTTGTTTTAAGATAAGATTTTGAACATATTCTCCTTGTTATTCTATGAACTTTTTATATGATCTCATAATTTGGCAATGTTATCTCAATATTGGAAAAACATTAAGTTGTCAAGTGGAGAGGATTTTATTTTGTTTCCAAATAGCTAATCTTCCTTGTCGGCAATGATATCTCAATATTTAGAAAAATGTGTACATGCAGAAGGAAAGGATATGTGTGATTTTATTTGATGGATTAATTGGAAGACAATTAAGGAAATTATTTAGCAATTAATTGATTTGTCATGATTTTATCCTCGCCCATGATACTTGCCACGAAGAAATAATATGATATGATTTGAGTTAAATTAGACAAACATTATCTCTTGATTCTAGAATGAATTCCTGCAATATTTTGAAAAGACATTATGCAGAATCATATCAACCCAAATCGTGGTAAAGAGGATAAGAGAATCAAAACAGTAACTGCTGACCCGAAATCAAGGGCCTGGAATACAGCTTCAGCATACTTTGGGCAGAACTTCCTTTTGGTGCATGATCACTGAAGCTTATAAATAGTAGCCAAATGAGGAAGAGCAATCAACCAAGCAAGTTTCGAGAACTTTGAGCTATGCATTTGTAAATTGACTCTAAGCATTACATTGTAATCAAAAGTTGTAAGTGTATTGAGGAATTCTTTATTAAGGAGTGAACTTAGGAGTTGGTGTGAGGTTACAACTCTCCTATACTTAAATCAAGAGGTTGATTTAAGTATTTGGAATCTCTATAGTGAGATAGCTCTGAGAGATTGTAAAAGTTTATCTTAATAAAAGAATTAGAGAGTTGAATCCTAGAGTTGGATAACTCTAGGAGGGGACCTAAACCTGATTGAGGCTCAACCTCATTAAAATATCATTGTGCATTGTCTCAATTTAATTTTTGTTTTTGCTTTCAATTGTTAATTTTAAGTTTTTGCAATCACTATATTCACCCCCTCTAGGGTGATCTGATTCTTCAATTGATATCAGATCATGTGCTATTATCTTGAGACTTAACCGTCTAATAGCTCAATTCTATAGCTAGTTATAATCTTGATTCTGATTGTCTACCTCTGTTTGTGGGTACTGATTATTTTTGGTGGTAAGAAATCATGGAACTCTATGTTAAGCACAAAGACCTTGATCTTTGGGAGATTGTCAAGAAAGGTCCCATTGTCATTGAAAAATCGAAAGATCGCTTTACAGACAACGATTACAAATTGATGTCCAAAAATTCTAAAGCCATGAATATACTATATTGTAGTCTTAGTTTTGATATTTCTGAATCTATTTTCCATGGCAAAAGTGCCAAAGAGATTTGGGATTATCTTTATTATTTATATGGTACTAATGGAAATTTTTCAGACTTTGAGATATTTAAGCAGGACAGGTCCAAAATGGAATTCCCAGAAGATGGCAGCAGTAATGAAGGAGTTCGAGATATTAATGCTAAGCAGGTTGATATGGTTGCCGTTAATAAGAAAGTTCAAGATGATTCTTATGAAGGGCAAATCAATCAAGAACATCAACCATATAAAGAGGTAGTTTGTAAATGTGACAATCTAATTCAAAATTCTCTAGATGTTGATTTCAAGAATGACCAATTTGTGGAGTTTGATGAAAATGATAAGAAAAAGAAAGATCTTTGTCATTCATCTACCTTTGAAAGTGGTAAGTGCAAGGTAAAATCTAAGCTTGAACTTTCAAAAGATAATTTACTTACAATTTGTCATATTTTTGGTGATTTAAATACTACAACAAATTTTCAACTTTTAAACATTATTGATTGTAGTAATGAATCAAAAAAATGTGCCAAAATTGAGAGAAGAAAGCAATATACCTCATTATTTTTTCTCACCTCTAACTCCTATGGAGCCGAGAAGAAAGGGGTGCCAAAATTTTGTCCTAGATATTTTTTTTGCAGAAATCTAATGAATAATGGACAATTTTTTTGGGAATTAATAGTATTTCATCATGCGAAATTAAATCCTACTATCAAGCATTCAAATTTCTACGAAATTTACAAGGACGGTTAAAACGTGAAGCTTGTCAAAGGCAAATCAAAAAATGGTAAGTGTTGGGCTACCTAAGGTAAAAATAAGGTAAGCTTTTAATTTTTTCCCTTCCATATTTTTTTCATGACCTGCAGAGGGAGGGGGGACAAATTAGGTATGCTTAGCAATTACATATTGGTTTTTTTTTTTTTTTGAGATGTTGATTATTTAGGTAGGGGGAAATTGTATATCTTATTTGTGAATAAGTGTTCTCTTGCATGGATGTTTAATATCTTTATTTATTTCAATGTTAAAATCATGTTTGTTGTATGTCATTCAAATTTTGTGTCAATCACTCATTTACTGCATGAAACTTACATTAAAATTTGACTATCATTCTACATATACTTGTTTTATTGAATTGAGCTCTATGTCCAAAAATTTTGGTATCTACCCCAATTATGTGAATAGGAAACTTAGCTTGATGTGGAGTATTAATATTCAATATTTATATGCTATTATTGCCATGACTATGTATGGTTTTTGAATTTTCAGTATATAACTCATTAATTATTCTTGAAGTGGACAGATGGTATATTTTTAGTGGGGAGCACTTTTATATGTGGATATATTAACTCATGCTTATTCTCTTGGGTAATTAATTGGAATTGTTGTCATGCTAAGATTTATATTGTATGCTTCAATTACTTTGATAAGGGGAAGGAAGCATATACTCTAATGCACTTAGTCATTTGATATGCTAAGTGATATTACTCATACTACGCTCCTGCAATCTTTAATGGGTAGAGATAAATTTGGATTGCAAATGTCCATGCTCTATGTGCCGTCATGCCCGGAAGAATTATACGCATATGAATTTAATTTTTTGTATAATTCTACATCGCATAAATTGAATGCTTTCTTACCATTGATGATGAAATAAAGAGTTTTGTGTGTAACTATTTTCCTCACATGAAAGGAAGTCAGGTGCACGAAAAGAATTGACTTTGCAATCGAGATGTCTTAGATTTTAAAATCTTAAAAGAAGGTTAGTTTGATTGCTTACGCGAGAATGCCAAAATATATAAAGTTTATATTGGAATATCCAGAACTTGAAAATGGATCAAAATGTTAAATTGCGTCTTTGGGTTCAAAATGGTAAAATTTACAAATATTGAGTATTAGACTTAATTTCTTGGAATTATATTGTTTAGATTATTCTCTCAAAATGGGGAGAGATAAAACATGTTCTTTATTGCCTGTATCTTATGGATGCATGAGAAGACTCATCCAGTAAGTCTTGGTACATGCAATTGATTTTGGTGATTTACTATAACTTAGCTTATTAACATAAAATCCCATATTCATTTTACGAAAGTCATTTTGAGGGGGATATAACTTGATTGTTGTATAATTTATGTTATCACATCTCCAGTATTATTGTTCAAAGTAAGAAGTTGTACATGATACTTTTTATCTCTTATATGCCCCTATAACCCCATGATTATTCTCTTAATAAAATATATTAAAGGGAAGATAATTCTTACATGAACTTATTATTATATATCTAGTGATGATCTTGTGACATTTATTTTTAAAGGGAGACATTAAGCGTTCTAAATAGTCAATTATATTTTAATTATATAATAATTTGTCATCTTAACTCTCTGAGTAATCTTACTTTAGTTAATTTAAGGGGCAGGTATCTTGGTTAATGTGCTATACTATTTATATGTTATCATCTATATGGCTGTACATTCTCGAAGTTGCTAAACCAAGATTCTTAATATGATTAGCTTTCCATTAATTCTAGCTTGAATTATTATCAGCTTTGCACCGACACATTATGTTGGACTGATTATTTTTGAAAGGAGGATCGATAATTTGATTCTTGGTATATAACATATCACCTACATGATATTCAGTCAAGCCTTGATCATATATGATACAATATCAAATGGTTCAATCATTTTTGAAAGGCGGAGACATGAAGAGTTTTGAATTGTTGACGTTCTAATGTATTAGTGTCTCCAATGATAATCCTCTATTATGTTATTTCATGAGAAAGCGAAGTCCTAAATGTCATTGATTTTGACGTTGACATATAATCCCATTTTTATATTTGTGAGTGCTATATTAAGGGGGAGTTATGCTATTAATCTACAATGATATCTTGCATTCCTTTTTAATAATGACAAAGGGGGAGAAGGATACCCATAGTGATCGAGTATGTGCAAGAATCAAGGTATGCCTTTGAATAGTATTTCACCCTAGCAATAAATTGTTTGTCATCATCAAAAGGGGGGAGATTGTTGACTCTAAGAGTCACATGTCGATTTTGATGGTAACAAACAATATGAAGAGTAACTATATATGAAATAGTTATTTATTAAATATTTATATAGTTTGTCTATTTCATATATAATATTTTCATTGGTTTGTTTCATTAAATTGGCTATATATTTTTGGACCTACATATATTATTTGGTGTAAAATTTTTAAGAAGATAATTACATGTCCTAAATGAATTTAAATTTCTGAGATTTAAACTTTGAACTTAAAATCTCTTTATTTTAAGATAAGATTTTGAGCATATTCTCCTTGTTACTGTATGAACAACTATGGCTTTAAGATGATCTTATAATTTGGCAATGGCATCTCAATATTGGAAAAACATAAAGTTGCCAAGTGGAGAAGATTTTATTTTGTTTTCAAATAGCTAATCTTCCATGTCGGCAATGATATCTCAATATTAGAAAAATGTGTAGATGCACAAGGAAAGGATATGTGTGATTGTATTTGATGGATTAATTGGAAGACAATCAAGGAAATTATTTAGCAATTAATTGATTTGTCATGATTTTATCCTCACCCATGATACTTGCCATGAAGAAATAATATGTTATGATTTGAGTTAAATTAGGCAAACATTATCTCTTGATTCTAGAATGAATTCCTGCAATATTTTGAAAAGACATTATGCAGAATCATAGCAAAGCAAATCGGGGTAAAGAGGGCAAGAGAATCAAAACAGCAGCTGCTGACCCGAAGTTAAGGGCCTGAAATACAGCTTCAACATACTCTGGGCAGAACTTCCTTTTTGGCGCATGATCACTGAAGCTTATAAATAGTAGCCAAATGAGGAAGAGCAATCAACCAAGCAAGTTGCGAGAACTTTGAGCTATGCATTTGTGAATTGACTCTAAGCATTACATTGTAATCAAAAGTTGTAAGTGTATTGAGAAATTCTTTATTAAGGAGTAAATTTAGGAGTTGGTGTGAGGTCACAACTCCCCCATACTTAAATCAAGATGTTGATTTAAGTACTTGGGATCTCTAGAGTGAGATAACTCTGAGAGATTTTGAGAATTCATCTTAATAAAAGAAGTAGAGAGTTGAATCTTGGAATTGGATAACTCTAGGTGGGGACCTAAGTTTGATTGAGGCCCAACCTCGTTAAAATATTATTGTGCATTGTCTCGATTTAATTTTTGTTTTTGCTTTCAATTGTTAATTTTAAGTTTTTGCAATCATCATATTCACCCTCCTCTAGGGTGATCTGAGTCTTCACTCATGGTGTTGTCCTTTCAGGTAAGCATTATATTGAGTTAGCCCCTGGCACGGTTGAAGGGGGGGAAAAAAGGCTGCATTGAACAAATTAGCATTTATCCAAACAGATAACAAAGACATCTTTCAATAGCGTATAGCAGTACTGCCTCTCTCATTTTTCATTTGGTAAAAGCGGCAAAAGACACCTTAGTAGGGGGTGGGACTAGTAAACAAAAATGGGCCAGTATGGGCTGAGTCCATCACCCCATTTAAAGAGGGTGAAGTCCATGGAGCAGTCCAAGCCGATCAGACCCCTTCGCTCAGCCTACTGAGATGAGGGGCCTAGCCCCAAGAAGTAGACACAGTAAAGTTAGGAAAACCTAAATTGGCCTAGCCCAAAAGCAGCAAAAAGGATAATGCTCGGATCACAGTTCCCAAGACGAACTTTATTGCTTTAATAAGTAAGCGTGAGGAAGAGGCAACACGGCAAGGCTTCAGGATGAAACAAGACAAGCCCATTGGCCGAATAGCATCACCGAACAAAAAGGTCCTTTACACGTTGGATTTGGTGGGCTCCGCTGACAAAAAAGTGGGGGGTTGCCGAAAGGCTGAAAATCCGAGAGCGTCGTTACCGGCCCAAGGTTCGCTGAACAACGGCCCTTGAAACAGTAGTCCCTAATCACCACTCACTTCTGACATCATCAGTATCGGCTTTTTTTTTTTTTTTTTTTTGGGGGGTGGAGGTGCGTGCATGGGAGACTTAATGCGAGAACGTATAGATGATATTCATGCATCTTGGATAAATGAATATCTATATATTCGTGCCTTAAGTTTTACAACTTATTATCGCTTTGTCTTTCTTTCATTTATTTTTATAATCTTCACATTGCGTTGGTAGATCTAAAATTTTTAAAATCCTTAAACATAAATCACATTAATATACAAGTACGTGATCTTAGGCTCGTGACATTATTCTGTTCATAGACAATATTTCTCAATTTCAACACATCTTTTTTGCACAACAATGAAATATCGTACAATTTCATAGAATTTTTTTTTTGGGGGGGGGGAGAATTTAGTAAGACACATACAATCACGATGAAGAGAAGACGACTAATAGTAAACAAAATAATAATACACTTGAACGAAATCCTGTAAATTTGTTTGTTTGTTAGGACGAAGCTGAAAAAGGGTTAGAAGGCCCACAAACACCGAGGACGGGTGGGAAAATAGCATAACATAATACATCTGAGGAATCCAAGTTGTATTTTAGATATGCATAAAGTATGGTGCCGTCACTCTCCCGCCGACTGATCGTATTCGTGATCTGCTCTCACATGCTCTCACTTTCTTCCCCAGTGGCCCCATCAAATTAATTGCGAGGTAGGCTACTACTACAGTCACTAGCCAAACTGGAAATTCTGTGTAATTTAGTACTTTAAAAAAATTACAAGTCCAAGTTGTACTGTGAGAATTGAAGAAGCAATGAATATAAGTCTACTAAAACAGAGATCCGAGCCCTCAATTTCTGTGTTTCTGTCATGTGTAGCACATATCACCAGCCTTCCATTACAGGTAAGATATAAGGTTTTAACCCAAAAAAAGGGAGAGAGAAAATGAGATTTAGAAGATATCTGAGAATGGGTTATTGATTGGTTGTCCATGCCGGTATATGAGCCTTTTCGGACCAAATACCAAGGTTCCTAATCCTAACTGCAACTTGCTTGCTTGCTTGCGTCTTCCATCCCATTTTGTGTTAGATATTTTAAGATGCTTCTTCCTTCACTCATGCCTTTCTTTTCCAACACCCTATCCTGCTTCATTTTTCATAGACATTAGTAATAAAAAATTATTAGAATCTCTTTTAGAGGGGATCTATGTAATGCATCCAAATTAAAAATCAAAATGAGCAATATTATTCACTGAGTTATGAATTTAACAATATGATCCTAAGCGTCATAATGATGTTTGAGCGTTCAAATTTCGAAATCAAATTTAGTTACTATTTGTTATTTTTCTGGGCAGATATTGTTTATCACAACTTCAACACAACGTTGGAATAAGATTTTAGGGTTGTAAATTTGGCCATGTTCTTTCTTGCAATAACCAATGATAACCTTATTGCTTGCAACTTTTCGAAACTCTAACAAATCATTATAACTTCTTGCATATTCTTATTACTTTATATTTCTTATAACCTTCGGCAACTTCGCACATGTATATTGATTTTCCATTCCTTAAAAAACTTTATGACATCGTATGCTTTTTTTTGGCTTGTTTATGAAAATGTTTGATTCTAGCATGTTCTTTTCGTTAGGAAATAGAGGTTGAAAAATTAGAGAAGTTGATTGAAATGAGTTAGAATGAGTATTTTTTTTTGGTTGTTAAAGTGAGTTGAAGTAGGTTGAAGTCGGTTAAATTTGGTATATATTTTATATGGTGGGTAGAAGTTGGTTAAAATAATTGGTTAAAGTGGATCGAAGTTGGTTGAAATTAGTTGAAGTTAGTATTTTTTAATTAAAATTCATGAAATGGGTTCAAGTTGGTAAATTGAGATTAACCAACGAAAAAAATAGGACCTAATATGTCTATTGACGTTGATATCCCAAATGTGGACAAGCCTACATTTTTCATGCTTCAACGAGTATCGATACAATGATATGAGTGGATAACTCATGACATTAGACGCACTTCCACATAAGGAAAATAAAAAGGATAATTCTTTGGAAGTGGATACCAAATCTCATTTTGATTGAAAAATCTCTTAGGTGACGAAATACACAAACGGCCATTAATATGATAATATCGATTGGATTAGCGTGCCATTCATTGGTTTGACATCTATGCTTTGGACAAAGCTTTACTGTTGATAGATCATATGTGTGTGTATATATATATATATATGTATATGTATATATATATATATATATATATATATATATATATATATATATATATATATGTATATATATATATATATATATGTATATATATATATGTGTGTGTGTATATATATATTTCATTGACTATTTGATATGTAAGACTTACATTCAATTGTTTCATCTAATAACCTCTTTCTCAAACCTAAAAAGATGGGATTGGGATTTGAATAGAAGTAAAGCATAAAAATCATTGTTATTTGAGAGATGGTGAGAAATAGAGCAATGTTAAGGAGAAGAGTGCTAAAAATTAAATGCCCCTTGACTTTTTGTTAATGGTAGAACATACCCCTATATCATAAAATTAAAGAAAATAGCTTTTGACCTTGTCACGATTTATTTTTTGTAATGTAATATTTGCTTATGTGGCTTGTGAAAAAATGACATGGCTTTTATCTTTTTTTATCCTCTTTGTCTTGTTTGAAATTGTATGGGTTGGTTTAATTACATGTCATGTTGCATAAAATGGTATTCATAGATTGATAAGTGTTATATGCAAAGAAATTGAAAAATTCATCCCTACCTAATAATCTAAGGTAATGACATAGAAAAATTAATGTACATCTTATTATCTAAGTCTATCACTCAAATTACACTTACAATAATATTAGTGTTTTGCATTTAAACCCAACTCAGTGTGACTCAAATGAAACCGACTCTATTTTATAAAATGAAGTCAAAGTGAGCCCAACCAAAACATATTGATATATTTAAAATACCATTAATCAATTTAACATGAAATTAACTTGGATCTTATTCCTTTAAAATTTATACACAAATTACTTTTAGAAGTAATATTGTCAATCTTATGTTAAAAATCCCTTCATTATATTGTCTGATGTCAATAATGCAAAAATAACTCATTTTATGCATATTAGCTTATCGGTTATAGTTCGTAGAGTTTTGTGTTAGGATTAGATTGATTTTATACGGTTAAACTCATATTTAAAATATTTCACCTTAGTTAGATTCCAATCAAGGTAGTGTCCAGTCGAATTAGTACCCAATAAAGTGTATATCAATTTATCCAATAATTAAGAAGTATGTAATCAACAAAATTCAGTAAATATCAGGTGAATAAGTTTTGAAATATTTACTTTAACTTGGGTAAGCACAATGTGAATTCAAGTTGAAAAATTGGTTTGTATTATCTGTACAAACCTAACAGATCATGTGTTGCATTTCAGTTTGTAATATTTGGGTTAGCGCTAGTCTTATGCTTATAGTCATTAACACATATACCAAGTTCATTCGTTCTTCACTAAAGAAAAGGTCAGTTAGTGTTAGGGAAAAAAGTTTTAATATTTATAAACCCCAAGTGCAAGGTGCATCATTGAGGACTCGGGGTGTCGTCCATAGGGAGTTAGGTTTCTAAATACCAAAGTTGACTCAAGCGTATCAATCTAGGCGAGATAAAGGATGAAGGGAAGAGGAACTAAACTACTAAAACAAGCAAACAAAACGGACTTGGGTTGTGATCAAATCTAAGATGAACAAACTAATCAAGTTGAGCCTCTACCTTCCCAAGTCATACTAGTATTCAGATATGATCGGTTACATCATTAAGACCACCCAAGCCCTCTCTCAAGGGTCATGAGCTAGTCTAATTGTTCTAACCTCCTATTTTCACAGGATTAGCACAATTAAACTACAAGATTTATAACCCTTAACCTAACTAGCAATCGAGACTATTTTCATATTCGAATCCCAACTATTCTCTCTACCCACACTAAACAATCAACCTCACTTCTCGGCATAAGTTGAATGCCCCAAAACACGGATGAAAGTTCTTTCAAGTATTTCATCAAACACTTGACGGGTATGAAAGAAAACTCTAAATTCTAGCATAAACAAGATCGGTAAAGGCCTAAACAAGACCAATTAGCTATCAAGAGGCTAATCACCCTCCAAATCAACATAAACTAACAACTAAACATCAACAAAATATAAGACCCAAACTGAGTCTAAACTAGCTAGTATGAAATCAAGCATGAAGAAGATGAATCTAATCAAATCTACTAATCTAAATATACATGGATTAACAATAAGGAGTAAACATTTAGACTAAACAAACTAAATTCAAGAATTAAACTAGCAAAACCTAAACAAGAATAAAATATGAAATAAGAATAACGAGGAAAGAAACTTAGCCTTAAATTGATTGAATGAACTTAAAATCCAAAGCTTCGAATCCAAAATTACAATCATAAAAATCATAATCTAATCCACCTATTGAGGTTTTTATTGGCTAAACTAATCTACAACCTAGCCTAAAAGTCACCGAGAGAGAACCTAGCAAAAAGCCTTCCCCTGATGAAAGAGAGAAGAGCTGCTTATAAAGACCGAAAAACCGCTCTGCCGCGCAGGCCCGAGGGATGCACGGCTGGCTGTGCACCACACACGGCCACCACGCACGGCCTTGTGTATGGCCGTACTGCCTGTGAGCAGCTCCGGTCTTCATTGCACGGCCTTGCCTACCCTGTTGCACGGTTGTGCCTTCTTTCACGTGTCTTCCATTCGCTCTCGGGCTTCACTAGAACTCTATTCTTCCTTGGAATCGCTCCTAAGGTCTTTCTTTCTATCAAAACTCGAGAATTTCTCCTGAAAGTAAGACAAAACATATTATAAGCATAATTGAATCAAAGGACGTGAATTTAACCCTTTCTCATCTAGATTCGGCATGAAAACCATAAGAAAAGTGGATCAAATAAGGGATAAAATGAGGTTAAATATAGGTGCAACAGTCAGTCTTACCAAATTTATTTTAAAATATCCATCATCATCATCATCATCATCATCATCATCATTACATGTCGGCAATTTTGTCTAATGCGAAGCGATGTCATTTTTTGCAATGCCACATTATCAATAGTTTAGGGATATCTTCTGTAGTTTAAGGGTATTTACTTCACTTATTGAGCATATGAATATTATACACTTTTGACTAAAAGTTTAGCGCCATTATATTTTAGGAAGCCTTAAGGAGAATATGGAGGGAAATGATTGGAATTCGAATAGGAGTAAATGCGAGAGAGAGAGAGGAAGGACAGCATCGATATATATGGTGGTCACCAACTTTCTTTTGCTTAAATTCAAGGAGAAGTCAATGCTTTGTCCTCCCTTTGAAGACCTACGATTGTGTTTTATTTCCTAGATCGAGATGATGTCTGGTTGTCCTTTTTATAACGGGATAAGCGTCCAACTCTAAAAGGATGGGGAAAATATTTTTTTGAAAGATCTTTATTGGGCTCTTCCAGTCTTTATAGATTGTTGAAGGTCTAGATTTAAAGAGTTAAATTGTATTTAATCCGTATTATATATACGTAATCAATTATTAAAAATTTAAATTTAACTCTTATATACATCAAGTTTTACGCCTCTTTATCTACCTACATCTTCATTAGTTTTCAATAAAACAATCTACTATGAGCCTACTGCCACTGAATATTGTATGGATAACTTTTTTTTGGTGACGTATGACAATGCTTTATCCAAACAAAAAGCTTAAATTCCAGCACTGCCTGGTAAGTGGTGCTTACCCAAGCATCAAAAAAGATACGGGCACAAGCACAAAGGCGGCAACCAGTGAAGTTGATATACTAGGAATTCAACTGACCAATTTGACCACCAAAATCCAAGTTGGCTTTGGTTGCCAAATTAAAATTCCCCCCACGAATGAGGAGGCCACCATCGGTATGTATAACTTTCCCTTTCAAGTACACATCCACATAAATTCGGGTTGGATCCGTTTTCTGAACTCAAAATCAGTTTGAGTAACAAGTTGTTGGCTTGATATGAAAGACAGCTACACACATATTTGTACACATATATATGCCTGATGACTTTACCCACCTCCTCAGTCATCCCCACTAAACTAAGCAAAGTGATGGTGAAATCATGACAATATCTTCAACATAAAAGTGCATGAATTCAGTTCACCCATCGGGCCGGGCCCCATGCCCAGCCCCAAGGGAATATATATCTTCTTTGCTATTTCTCTCCTAATTCCTAGTTGGCTAGTTGTACTTATTTTATCTATTATCATTAAGGCCAATTATTTTGGTCAATTTTAGCATGTTCTCCTGGAGATCCCTTTTGAAATTCCTTTGATTCTCCACCGTTCTTGAATTGATAGCCTTATTTTTCAATTGTGCATGCATTGCATTTACAATTAATTAATTAAGTCCTACAATTATTATGCATTATTCATTATAATAGATCTCGATTCTTTTACTCCTTATTCTAAATAGTATAAACTATTTATAGATACATACATAAGATTATTTAAATAGGTTTAAAATTACTTGAGTAATTGGTAAATGTAATTCTTTTAATATGATAACATTCTCTCTATCCCATACTTCGTGTAATTAATTTTTCAACCAATCAAAATAATAATAGATATTTGAAAGAGAAAATTTTGACAATAAATAGTATAGGACTATCAAAATAGATATTTCGGCAATTGATATAAGATGCAAACTCTTAAGTAAAACCGTCTCCTATAAAAGTTCATGTGAGACGAACATATTTAAAAATGACTTTTTATAAGTTTTGAAACTATTAATAATAAGTTTTAGAGTGATTTTATCATAGTCATTCCTTAAAGGACCATTACTCCTTATTTTACTCCTTATTTAAATATTTTGGCAGTTAATATTTGGCACAAATTGTTAGGTAAGAATGCCTCATATAAAAGTTACTATGAGATGAACTTCTTAAAGGTGACTTTTTATGAGTTTTGAAATTACTAATAATAAATCTTAGAGTGACTTTTATTATAATTACTCTAAAAAAAATCATTAATCACCGTAATTATATTATTAAAAACTATTACAACCATGTTTACATCATAATATATCTTATATGAGATGATATCACATATAAAACATACTACATATGGAATAAGTGAGAATTACGTTATTAAAACTTAAAATTTTGTCAGAGATATACATTAGAATGCATGTTCAATTTTTCTATTATCACATTCAGATTTGTATTACATCTAGTATTGTACATTATACATATTAGTCATTGAACAATAGAATTACGATCATATTAACAAACTCTGAACGGATAACTTTACCATGAAATTACTATTACATTTGTTATTATTGCAAACATATGTTTAGAATTAATGACATTAGACTTTCAAATTTGTATGGCAGCCTAATTTTTCACGTTCTAGTTCAAAGGAGAATCATACAAAAATTTGTGGAACCCCCCAAGGAAAGAAACTAGGTTCATTTTATTTGGCAATTGCAGCCATAAGATGGAAAGCCGTGTGGCGCTGAGAATCTCCTTAAAATTAGAGCGCAAGTAAACATGTAAACCACGTTTCAAACACCTCTTTACAGTCCACAGCCCTCTCCTTCCCAATTATCACGTGCTCCAATCCTCCGCCAAGTTAATAGAACCTATTTTTCTTTTTTCCTTCTTTATTTATTTATTTATTTCCAGCATAAAAATCAATTAATTCAATTATTTTACTTTTTAAAAAAAAGGGAATCATTAGAGCTTACGCCAAACGCGCCTCCTTTTTCTCTGCCCTATAAATACTACCCCTTGGCAAATAAACCTCTCTGTCTCAACCAAACTTGGAAACTCAACATCTTCACTGAATTTTCTCTCTCTTAACTCTCATGGAGTGGCTGCGAGGTGACACAATAGGAAGAGGTAGCTTTGGTACTGTTAGTCTAGCAATCCCTAAATCCAATCTCTCTCAATTTCAAATCCCAATCGTTGTCAAATCTTCAGATTTTTCCTGTTCAAATTCACTCCAAAACGAGAAACAGATCCTTTCTCAACTCGGAAATCACCACCCCCAGATCGTCAAACTCTTGGGTGATTCTCTCAGCTTCGAAAATGGTACCCAATTTTATAATCTGTTCTTGGAGTACGCACAAAAGGGTAGTCTCGCCGATCAGATGAGGATCTCCGGCGGGAAATTCAGCTTTTCGGATGTCAAGAAGTACGCGAAATCGATCCTCAAGGGGCTATGTTATATCCATGAAGAGGGGTTTGTTCATGGCGATATAAAGCTCCAGAATGTCCTCTTGTTCGAAAATGGCGTTGCCAAGATTGCCGATTTCGGGCTTGCAAAGCGGGCTCACGAGAAAACAGGGTGCCAATTCAGGGGAACCCCACTTTACATGTCGCCGGAAATCGTCGCCGGCGGTGAGGTGGGATCGCCGGCAGATATATGGGCACTCGGGTGCGCAGTAGTAGAGATGACTTCCGGGAAGCCCGCCTGGAGTTTCTCCCCGGAAAGTGACGTCAGCTCCCTGCTATATCGAATTGGAGTTGCCGGCGAGTCCCCTGAAATTCCGGCTAATTTGTGCCCAGAAGGGAAGGATTTTCTGGGTAAGTGTTTTGCGATGGATCCGAATGACAGATGGACTGCCCGGATGTTAATGGACCATCCGTTTGTATCGGGGTTTGAGGATTCGTGTTGCTCCGACTCTGATGACAAACTCGCTTCAGTGTCTCCACGGTGCCCGTTGGAGTTTCCTGATTGGGAATCCACCGATGAATCGACGTTGAATTCCGTTGACTCGATGGGATTTACCGATGAATCCGAATCTTCATTTTGGAGTTCCATTTCGGGTCGTTTAGAGCAAGATCTGGTTAGTGACGGAGCGCCCGAATGGAGTGACACGGACGGGTGGGTCGCTGTTAGGTGATTGAAATTAAGCCAGATTTTCTTAATTAATTAGGAATTAGGAACTTCCTTCTAGACCGTCGGATTCTGTTTTTAAGCTGATCGGATGGTCATCAATTTTCCCAATTGTCAAATTGTATATAGAGCTGTACAGAGCAAAGTTAGTAATCAAAGATTAAGATTTGATCAATTTCATTAATTATTGTTTTCTTCGATTAAATTGCGGCTGCTTAAAGAAGCGTTATGTCATGGGCACACCTTACGGTCATCGGTCCCCCATAATGGACTCGGAACTTTGCAGTATCACAATCTCTCTCCAACTTGGTCATGTACTTCTTGCCACTATTTGTGATTCATATCACAATTCGCAAAGCAATGCCTCAAGTGTTCCTTTCACTACTTCACTATATATAGTACTAGTACCATATCCCAACCCTTCAACCTATGGTTGAACGTACAATTCAAATTCTGTGGTCAAATATTTTCTATAATGCACTTTGAAGTTTGCGTTATACAAGTTCACTGAAGCCAAACGCTCTAATTCATTTTAGTTTTTAAATTGTTTTAAAGTAATGGTTTATAACTTCTTACAAGTATTTGTGTTTTTTTACAATTGCTTATAACGTCTTACAACGATAGTTTCTCATTATTTATATCTTTTTGCAACTATATGCAATTGTTCATAATTTTTTTAAGTTTACTATAACTAACAGTTGAACCGCACAATTGAAAACTAACATGGTCTTAGTTAGGAATGAACATAGCCTTAATACAATAAAATTAATACCATAGTAGGTGTTTTCTACTAATTCCCTTGCGTTGCGCCCTACACATATAAAAATATGTATTTTTGCATCGTCCAATCTCTAATTCATTGACATCTTAAGGTGAGATAGTCATGTCAGATACAACTTATTAACTAAAATTTGTCTTCCAATAGATGGGACTATCTTGAGATAAAACTATTATGAGACCGAGGTCTAAATCATGCAATAAACGACAGGAACAGAACTGGTCGTATATATATTACAAAAGCACTTCATATAAGATTCTGTGCGTAGTCTATAATAGAAACATGTTTAGAACTCGAAGCTGATAAAAAGGATGTAAGATTGAAATTGATTATAAAATCTAATTTGATGTAGACAGGGAGTGATGAAGGAAGCAAACAGGAGGTACGTAAACTTTGAACCATGACCAATAATGAAAAGATTCGGCTACTACTGCTAGTAGTAGTAGGGGTTAAATGAATTGACAATCGGAGTACCCAGGACTGCAACTTGCCACTCTCCCACATGCTTGCTAATGGGACTCCAGTTAATGCTCCACGGTCAATCCGATTTTCTTTTACTGTTGTTTTTGACCTTTGGGTTCGTGGGGTGGGCAATGAAAAGAGTGAAGGCATATATTCTGAGTCCCTAGTAGTAAGCAACAATTTGTTTTAAGGTTAGGTATCTCCCCCCTCCCCCTCCTTTTTTTTTTTCCAGTTGCTGTAAAAATATCTTGCAGATTTTGTTTTGATATTCTCACCAGCCTGGGATTTTGGGCCTGGGAAAGTCGAAAAGCAAGCAGAGCAAGTTGACTGTTGAGATAACTAACTTTTTTTTAAATTACTGAATGAAGGGTGGAAAGTAGTTGTAGGCTAGTAGCCCATTTCTGATGCGAATAAATTAGTCGGAGTACTGGTTGGTGTTCGGTGTTGGTGGTCATGATTTTCGGTTTGATCAATTTTAAATGATTCGATGTGCGTTATTAATATGACTACCATTGCCATTTTATTGGTTAATTCAGTTGGTTGCATGCCAATGATCTCACAATGATGTTAACACATTCTTCAAGCCACCCCTTTCCTCTTCCACTATTTAAGTCAACATTTTTTTAAAAGTAGTATGTTTTAATTTTTTTATCCATTTTTAATTAAAAGTAAACTATTTCGGTCCACGAAAATATAATTTTGTGATAAAGATTATCTTTATTTATGAAATTTAAATATTAGGTGTTAACTAGTTGGTAACCACCCTTCTTTTGATAGTTCTTCCAATCTTTATCTTTCTCTTATCTCTTTGATTCATTGCAGTAATTTCACGAGGTCGGAGATGACTGATCCTTCAGTTACCCTAGTCACTTGCCTTTCTTTCTATTTGCTTTAGTATTAATTTTATCTTTCTATTAGTATATGTTTCGCCGATTGTGAGAGTTATTCTTCTCTCCAATTCTGAGAGTGTTATTTTAGTTCTAATTTCAGTTATTTTTTGTGATTGTTTACTTGCTTTTCATGGGATAAATTACGTTTTTACTGCAAAGCGACCTCTTAATTGCTGTCGACATTTCAAGTACAATTTTTCATGTCGGAAGAATATTTCGCTCAAAAAAACTACACTAGATCAACATATATATCTTTCACTAGTAGGAAATTACAATAGATCTGTTGATCTCTTCTCCACTTTGTATGAAGAAATAATGATTAGAGTAGGAAGACCAACGATCATCGTGTAAGTTAGTTTTGTTGAGACAGATATTGTATTTTAATTGAACGAAATTGTTTTTGTATTCGTCGATTGTACATTGTAAGTGTCATTTGGCGAGTTATTAATGATTAATGAATTCTTCCCTTCGTGAAAAATATGTTAACTGAAAAAATAAATGACAAGTCGCTTATATTAAACTATGTTGCTTTGTACATATAAGACCACAAAACTATTGTTGTTTTTTCCTTCTTAGCGTTCTTATTATGTGATACATGAATACCAGAGTGTATCATTTTGTGTAGAATACTAGAAGCCATTGAAAATAGTATTTCTAATGAATTATTCAAAGCTAAATCTATGAGATTTAGAAGTCAATTTTCTTTAGTTATTTGAAAGAAAGAATTCTTAATTTTTAATTATGAATAAACTAATTACTCCTACACTTAAGTTTTGTTTGAATGACGACTATTGAAATAAAAAAATATAATATTTTCTTTGTTTGAATGACGACTATTGAAATAAAAAAAATAATATTTCCTTTGGAGGCAAGTGATCACGATGTTGTTGATAAATAAGTGGCACCGGAAAAGCAAATCCACACCCAAACTTAATTAGCAAGCAAAAAAAAAAAAAAAAAAACATAACCAATTTTGGGGGAAATAGACAGATTAAGGTTGATCTGTACTTAATGAGTTAAGATCTGATAATTGTTTGATGAGCTGACAAATGAACAAATATTGCCACCCAAAATCTTTGTTAGTAGTGAAAGGGTATAGACAAGAGGACAAAAGGATAAGCAGTATTATTATATACTGTAGCAAGTAGCAGCCTAATTGCCAGTTCCCGCTTGTCTGGATAAAAAGATTTGAGATCCAATTCTACGCACAACTTGCAACCCCTCTTTAATCAGATGGGCTTAAAAAGGATAAGACTTGCACATTCCAGCGTGAATAAATAATTATCCTGCGACCAAAAAAATAAAATAAAATATGTTGCGGAAAGCAATGAGTCTGAGCTCACTCTGCACTGTCAAATTACTCACCTTGTGGGACCCGCCTGTGGACCCCACAGCCGCAACATGTTACATCACCGACGCCTTTTTTTTTTTTTCTTTTTTTTACTTTACCCAAAAGATCTTCTAGTTTTTGGACCACAAAGAGCCAAAGAGGTAGACCCTTAATATTAATAAATTTAAAATTTTGATTTCAATTTAACTTCTACACTACACAAAGTTAAAATATTGTGCAAAGTCAAGATAAAATATATTCTTAAGTTTTTAATTATTTTTTTGAATTTTAAGTTAAATGGTTCTTAAATATAATATTATATCAACTTTAAATAAAAAAATTATATGTTTGAATCTTAATAACTTTTATACTGATTATGGCAGATTTTTGATTGATATAATTCTTCAACATGAATAAATTCTATAAAAAAAATCCTTCTTTATCTTACAGGCTAAACCTTCATCAGGTTGTTTTTAATTAAATATCTCCCTTTTTCTTATCTATCAACTCTATACTGTATGCCATAATAAAGGCAAAATTAAATCTGGAAATTATAATGAACTCAATCATAAAATCTTTTTTAAAAAACAAAAAAATTGGGCTGACCTCGCAGGCCATCACGATCACGAGTGGCATGCGACGAATAATGGTTGTGATCTAAGCAGACAAATCCCCCCTCTTTCTCTTTCACGAAACACAGAGTGCAAGTGGACTGATTTTTCCTAGATTCTGGTCACATGAAAGCAGAGCAGACCCATCAAAAATCATTTCATATATTCCCCTGGAAAAGCCTATTTTAATCTTACTCGAATTCTCTCCTTCTTTTTTTTTTTAAAAAAAAAAATTATTAAAACAGAAACAGTGGCAACAGAATGAATGATACGCAATAAAGATGGCTCTCTAACCGATGTCGCAATTTGCTTCCGTTTAAATTGCTGCTGATGTACGTCGAAAGTCTACTTCAATTCCACTGCCCCAACTGATTCAACATCAAACGTACGCGCAGCCATATACTGTGTGATCACCGTGGCATCAAAAATTTTATTCAACTTTTTTTCTTCTTGTGATAACTGATCGATAAGTCATTATAACATGGGACACATTAGTAATAATGATGGGATAAATGAGTCTGATCTCCTTTGGAAATACAAGCCTTAAATGGTCGTTTGCTTAGATATGCATTTCTTTTTGGGTATAACAATAAACATTTATTTGGTATTTTAGACAGGCATTTATTTAGCTTGAAGGTTACCCTTATGTTTGTTTTGGATATGTTTGATAAGTATTTATCTGTTGCATAAGTAAGCATTTCAATTATTTCTAATTGAGAATTTCGATTGTTAGTATTATAGTTGGTTTTCAAGATGTTGATAAGCATTTATCTGCCCAGATTGTTAATAAACATTTTGATTGTTATCAAAAAGTGCATATTTTTTTGTTTTTCACAAATGATCATCCAACTAGTGTATTTTCAAATCTTTATGGGGGAGGGGAGATCTGGATTTGTTGGGTTAAGGGGAGGGTGTGGAACGAATGCTGGAGGGTTGAGTGTCGTGTGTATCTGTTGGGTTTGGCCCAATTTGCACTCCACGGCCCACGGTGGACGACGGCTGTTTCATTGTGGCGGTTAGGATTTCTAGCAGGTTCCTCGCTCATCCTACCCCTTTATAAGGGGCACGCCTCCTACTTTCTAAATACACCAACAGAAATATCATTCGAGTATTCAGTTCTATTTTCCTAGATTTGTAAGAGAGCGTTATAGAGAATTTTATAATTTCTAATCGATCTTCCTATTAGAACGTATTGCTCCAAGATCGATCTTGTACTTCTCTTTTCTATAGTGGATTTATAACTCATCATCGTCCGTGGTTTTTCTCACTTTGGGTTTTCCATGTAAATTCCGGTGTTGATTTATTTTTACTTGTTTATATTATCTTTCTGATTTATTTGTTGCATTCATTCAATTTCTAACCGATCCTAACAAGTGGTATTAGAGCATAGGTTATTGAATAGCAACAGTCACAAAGTTCGATATTCCCAAATTCGATGGGAAAATGAATTTCAGCATCTGGAAGGTTCAGATGATGGCAATTCTTACCTAAAATGGGTTAAAGAATACTCTTGGTGGTAAAACCAAGAGACCTGCTACCATGACAGATGAACAGTGGGAGGCGCTTAATGAAAAGGCCCCCTCGACGATTCAGTTGTGCTTGGCAACTCATATTCTCCGTGAAGTTCTGGATAAAACCACCACGACAGATCTTTATCTTTGATTAGAAGCGTCATATATGAGCAAGAGCCTAGCAAGCAAAACTCGTCTAAAGGAACGTCTGTACACGTTTTTCATGGCAGAAGGTTCTCTTACTCGAAATCACCTTGAAGTGTTCAATCCTATTATTTTTGACCTGAAAAGTCTGGATGTAAAAATCAAGGATGAGGACAAAGTGATTTTGTTAGTTGTCTCGTTACCCCCTATAAGCACTTCAAGGAAATTTTGTTATATAGTAACAATGATACTTTATCTTTTGAGGATGTTAAGGCTAGCTTAGTGTCCAAAGAAAAATTTGACCTTGAAATTCGTGCTGAAAAAGGTAAAGGATTATCAGTGAGGGGTGAATCCTTTGATAGAGGGAACACCTCTAAATCAAAGTTTGAGAATCGTAAATCCAACAAATTCTATTGTTATTATAGAAAGTCATGGCATGTAATTTCTGAGTCTTTTAAGTTGAAAAACAAAAGGGAGAAAGAAGAAGATAATTCACATTCACACCCTCATGAACTTGCTAAAGTTTTTATTGAATCTGATTCTGATGGTGATATTTTGTTTGCTACCTCTACTGAAAGGGAGAACGTTTCTGATTAGATTCTTGATTCTGGGTGTACGTATCATATATGTTCTCATAAGGATTGGTTTTCAACATATGATCTAGTTGACTCAACTGTTGTTCACATAGGCAACAATGCCCAAAGTAATGTCACTGGAATCTACACTATTAAAATCAAGATCTGTGATAGTGTTGTCATGATTTTATCGAATGTTCGTCACGTTCCTGGCTTGAAGCATAACCTTATTTCTTTAGGCACCCTTGAATCCAAGGATGTACAAATATTTAGCTAAATGTGGAGTTCTGAAAGTTTCCAAGGGTACTCGAATTTTGTTAAGGGGTTTTAGACAAGGAAGCATCTATATCATGCAAGGATCTGCTACGACAGATTATATGAAGAAAAGCCCTTACAAGTCACTTCACAGTGCTAAGTTCAAGTATCACTTGAACTCAACCGGCGTTCGGTTTGCTTAATATCCTTCGGGGTCTGCCCTACGGGGCACTACCCTTCGGGGTCCCTTAGACGATGTGGTTGTCCCTTAGACGATGTGGTTGTCCCAGAGTTGGTAAAAATTGGTCCAAGGTGGAGATTGTTGGGTTTGGCCCAATTTGCACTCCACGACCCATGGTGGATGGTGACTGTTTAGCTATGGTGGTTAGGATTTTTAGCGAGATTCTCGCTCATCCTACCCTTTTATAAAGGGCACGCCTCCTACCTTCTTAATATACCAACAAAAATACCATTCGAGTATTCAGTTCCACTTTTCTAGATTTGTGAAAGAGCGTTATAGAGAGTTTTGTAATCTCTAATCGATCTTCCTGTTATAACGTATCGTTCCAAGATCGATCTTGTACTCCTCATCTCTATAGTGGATTTGTGACTTATCGTCGTCCGTGGTTTTTTTCACTTTGGGTTTTCCATTTAAATTCTGATGTTGATTTATTTTTACTCGATTTAGATTGTCTTTGTGATTTATTTGTTGCATTCGTTCAACTTTTAATCGATCCTAATAGTATCCCAAATTCCTTTGGTGATTTATAGAAATTATTTTATTTTCATATTTTAGGTTAACGATATGTTTTCCTAGCCTTTTAGAATGTTGATGTTTGGAATCTAAGGCAAGATCTTATGGTTGGGATCTTCTTAGGTTGCTGTTAGGAGCTCAAGGCATGATCCAACGACTGAGCTTTTCTTAGGGTTGTATCAATTTCTCTATAAATACTAGGTTATTGAACATAGTTTAGTATAACTGACTTAAGTTTGTCTTGGCACAGTTGGAGGCCCTTGTGGGCAATCTATTCCACTATATATTCTAGTTTTTGGTTTGATGAAAGTTTCTATGTTATGAGAGTTTTGAGAGATTAAAATCTACTCATGTAATTGATCTCATGGAGATCTTTTCATTCTTGTGGATCTCATTTGTGCTTTCAGACCTATTGGATATCACTTTGTAAGTTCTCCTTGGTTTGATCTCTTGTGTGTTGAGATTGTTTTGTACTCTTTCCCATATAGTGGATCTATTGTACGCATCATCAACCTTAGTTTTTTCCGTTTGCGTTTTCCATGTCAAATGTTATCTATTCTTCTGTTATAGTGTTGTGCTTGCTTATTTTTCGATTATTTGTCATCCTATTCACTTCTGCTGATTAATTGCTCAAATTTTTTCCCTAGAAAATGGTATCACATAGATTTTTACCTAACTACTAGTATCAGAGCAAATTTTACCTAACATTGAGGTATTGAGTGGTTAAGTCATCATGGCTGGCAACCTTGATGATGCTATCGGTGGGGGCAATTGACGGAAAGGGAGGGTGCGACGGCAAGTGAAGGAGGGCAATTAGAGGTGCCTAGTTGGTCTTTTGCGGAGTTGGTCGCGAATGGTTAGTTGCGAATGGTTAGTTGCCGTAGACTTGATCAAATTGAGCATTGGGGTGGGTTGAGAGTAGAGTTATGATGGTTAGCAGGCAGAGTTTTCTCAACACTAACCCTACCCGACTCTCATGCATGTCGGTATACCCTCGGCTTTGACCCTGATCTCATGGGTATCTTCGGATAATCAGGTCACATTCGATCGTCAAACCTTCACTATATGAAAAATGAGTTTTGTAACTAAGTTTCATTTTTATCATAAACTTCGACACTAAACATCATATTAAATAAAAGGCCATATGCCAATACAATGTTCTATTGAAAAGTATCGTCATTACAAATATTCTAATGAGTAGATTAGTAAGTACAATAATATGTTCACTAAACAAAAGGTAGGGTGAGAAGGTTAAGAGTCAGTGACATCTGAAGAATAGGAGTGACAGGGACGTTCAGAGGAGGTGAGAACGTAGAAAGCCAAAGGACTTTTGAGAGATCCAAAGTCTATTTTTTTTAATTTTTTAATTTCAATTTTTTTAAAGTGAGGGTTAATAGGTTGGGTCAGAGAGTCAAAATCTCTATCCGAATCTTACGACCCTCACTACATTCGAGAACCCTCAACTTGAAGATTGGGGCGGGTCAGAGGAAAAAAAAATTCCGGACCCTAAACCTCATTTAATTTTTTCTAGGGTCGGATTGAAATGAATCGGACGAAGCCCCGACTCATTGATCAGATCTAATTGAGAATCTATCTTGTAAGTAGTGGCGAGCAAAAAAACTGAACTGAAAAACTGAAAAATTGAATCGAAAAACCATTTAACCGACTTGATTTTTCCAAAAAAAAAAATCGGTTCGATTAACCGAACTGAAAAAATTTTACAGTTTCGATTTCAGTTTCGGTTCGGCCTTTTGACATTCGGTTAACTGCATGGTTAACCGAAATCAAAACTTCATTTTTTGAAAAAAAAAAACTAAATTTTATATTAGTCAAGTGTAAATTTTATAATTATTAAAAGATATAACTAAACAAATAGTAATGTGTTAGTTAATATTTGATGTCCAAAATAGTTAAATAATTAAAAAAGGAGTGAAAATTAAAAATTAACAATTTAAATTAACGATTAACCGGTAACCAAACAAAAAATCCGGTTAACCAAACTGCAAATCTGGTTAACTGAGTTTTTCGATTCGGTTATGGTTCACATTTTTGCGAAACCGAAAAATTCGGTTAACCGAAAATACGCTAACCGAAAGTTTCAGTCCGATTTTTGGTTCACAATACTTACGAACCAATTTTCGGTTAACCCGATTTCTGGTTAACTGATTTTGATCATCCTCCTTGTAAGATCAACCCAAAACTATTAAAAATAGTAACTGTCGTGGATCACTGTGTTTCTATTAAAGAAATTTGCGGGTAATTAAAAAAAGTTTAAATCTCATATCATCATCAAAGTTGAAAAGACGTAGAACTAAAAGGCTGCGTTTGCACATATGAGTTTAAGATTTTAGATTAGATTTTGCTTAATTTACATACAATTTTTACTATCCAGCCTATTACACCAATACAGGCCCAATTCTACTTTCTTAGTATGACAGGTTCAGTTAAATAATAAACAAGACTAGTGTTCGTACCCGTGTATTGTATGACTGTTAAATCACATACGTATATAATATATCCATTATGAACGATTATGTGTTAAGTTTCAAAGTTTGAAAATAAATTATCATATTTGGTTGAAAATAATCATATTTGATATTTTTTTCTTGAAAATAGAAAATCTCATTGAAAGAAAATGCATGGGAGTAATAGAGAAGTCATAATATATGGGTGTGATAGAGAAGTTATGTCATTAAATTCTTATAAATTAGATATCTAATTTAAAAAGGATTATGAATATGATCTTAGGTATGATGCTTAAAGAACATAAGGGGGGCCAAAATTGAGTTAGAGATACCATGTAGAGATGAATGTAGTCCTTTGTTCTTTAAAATAAATCTATATTAACTTTTTTGGGTCTTCATATGGAACTCTCCAGTAGCAAACTCAAATAGAAAATTTTCCCCAAAAAATAGAATTTTGTCATTCTAGGGGGAAAAAATGGCTTGTCTTCTTTTAAAGTTTTCAAGATAGCCTATACCTTGTTGTTTTATGTATTTCTCTCAGATAATACTATAATACATACCTACAATATTTTTTAGTGAACATATTCTAGAAAGTCTTTTCATTGAAAAAGAGATAATACCAAACCAAACTTATGTATACCTCTATTAATATAAGCTATTTAAATAAATAAATCTATCGAGTGAAATCCAAGACATAATTTTGAATATACACATAAAAAAAACTCAACAACTAAGTTAAATATTAAAATAGAGGAGAATAAAGCTTAATAAGGCATTTGTAAGTTATATAAATAAAATGAAATCATATATAAAATATAAAACTAAATAGATTAGTGTAGGATTGACAAGTGTCGCATCACTATTGGCTTTTTCTCCCTTAGTTTCAATTAGCTCAATTATTAATTGTTAGTTCTAAAATAAAATAATAATATTAATAAGCATTTAATGTACATTGTTAATCAAACAAGTCTTAAACGTAAAAAATGTTTTACAATTAAATTTAATTTGTGAATGGTAATAATTGAAGATTTATTTAATCCATTATTTATAGCGTTTGAGAAGTCAAAATGGCTTCGGTATGTAATAAAACAAGAAAGAAAGTATTAGTATTTTGCGTGATTATTTTGGTAGTTACAAACATTTCATAAGAATAATAATAGTCAGAAAATCAGTGTTAAAATTATTATAGTTATAACAATGAAAATAATGTAGCTAGACACACCAAAAAGGAAGAAATGCACAACATATTAACAACAATAAAGTGTGCACAATTATTGTATATGCATGTAAATCCAAATCATATTTGAAAAATAAAATGTTCTATAATATTATGATTAGACTACAAATATCCTAAAAAGATAATAACACTACAAATTTTAACATATGGTCGTGCAAAGCACGGGATACACACTAGTAGATATAAATTTCCAACATCTTCACCATGCTAATGGCTCAATGTCTTCCTTATTAAAAATATAAATAACCTATGACACCTTATAATTAAACAATCAAAACAAAATATCAACAAAGAATTTTAATTTATGTCATCTAAGGCCTCAATCAATTAACAATGACAAAAATTACTAAATGAACATTCAAAAATTATTCATATTAACGAATAAATTGAATGCTGCATCACATTGTTTGCTAGCTAATGGTAATAACATATCCTCAAAAAAATTAGGAAAAAAAAAAAAAGAATGGATAAATATACGAGGGACATGATGAGGGGAAACGGATGCAAATAATTAAAAAGATAAAAAAGCACATTTGATGGAAGAACGAAGTAGAGGAAAAAGATCAAAAAATGAAGTGGTGAATGCACAAAGGTCCATAACTCGTTAACAGGTGATTACATTTTATGGGAAAGTTTTCATCTATCATCTAATTCTTGGTTACTTAATTAAACTTTTTATTTGCCTTGCAATATTAGCGGGTTTTATTAATATTATAATATTTTAAACTTTTGATTTTCTTGCATTAATTGTATATAATTAATTACGTAAATTTTACTAATAGTATTTTTGGCCTGGTTTGACTAGTTAAATCACCATAGGGGGTGAATAGGGTGATGATCAAAGTCACAAAATAATCGAAATTAAATGCGAAAAAGTAAATGTAGACAAAATATGCCATTTATAGAGGCGCAGCCACGCCTAATCCTCTACCCACGGGTGCCCCTCGCCGATGGGATTTTGAATCTTTTGCTTTTATTAGGTTGATCGATTAGACACGATTCACTAATCGTACAACCTACTAGTTGATCCTACAACTCTAGGTGTCCAAACATACGTATTGCTCTTCAACCGTACTTGGGTAGTCGACCCTCTGATTAATCAACCCAACCCAATACAAATAAAGATAACAAGTTACACTTTATAATGAGGAGTAAGTAAACACAATAGATATGCCAATATAAGCTCAACATATCAAATTCTCTCAACGTCTTCTTCTTTATTTGCAAGTGTAGCTCTCTTTATTCTTGTTCTTTGCTTGTGCTCTCTTTTGTCTCATCTTCAACTGCAAATATCTCCCTATTTATGGGCAATGATGTTCGAGAGGTTGAAGGATTATTAGGTAAGTGACCGTTACATCAATCAAGGAAAGTCAATTTTTTATATCGTTTCAACGCCTTGAACCTAGTCTTTCAAGCGCTTGAAATTCGCAATCCTGCTTAACACTTATCTTTTGATCTCCAATGACTAATTACCTTATCTAGAAGCTAGTTTTTAGCAGCATAATCTTTCATATTATAATATTAAAAGATAATATCATGTTTTAAGCAAATCTTGACATTTGATAAATATGGCATCCAAATCCCATACTATTAGCAATAACAAACTAATCTGTCAAGATTTCAGGGAAGTCAATCATGATTTAATCAAATTTAAATTTATCTTTTATTCAAAATTCAAATAAGAATTTTAAGCGAGTCAACAATCTCCCCCTTTTTTATGGAAGACAACGTGTTACTTTGCTAAATCATGAATAATTAGAGCTAAAAGGAATGAGCTCATTTTTACCAAAGAAATGGATTTTAGATACTTACCATGCATCATAATCTAACGTTATAGAGTTTGCAATCTTAACAATGCTTCTAACTTTGTCCACAAGCTTACCATACATTCACAACTAGATAAACTTTACATCACTTACAAAGCCTTAAGACTGTTCTCTCCCTTTGACTTTCATGAAAAATAAGGGAGTGACCAATAACATGTTGGTTCATACACATAGGATCAAAATGATTAAAGCAAAACATTTATAAACCAAAGTAAAAATCAAAGAGAGCTAAAGCCTAGATAAAGTGAGGATTAGAAGAAAAGAAAGGTCAAATATAATTTCCAATTTTAAAGATCTCCAAAATTTTGCAAAAAATTGGTATCTCAAAAAAAAAAAAAACATATAAGAGATTTTAAAAATTTTTCCACATGGGCAAAGAGGAAGGAATTAAATCAGATTTGAATAACATTTCTTTGGGGTGAGTCATTTTATTTATTTTTTATGGATGACTTATAGTGAAGGCCTGGAAATTGGAAGTTTAAGCCCTTGATTTAGTTGCACAAAAAATCACCAGTTTCTGCCTATAATTCAAGGCCTTGAACTGTCCTTTAAGTCCTTGAATTTTTCACCAGTGAGCAGATAGCCTTTGTTATAGGCCTACAATAACTGAAGAACAGAATGAGTAAAGGGGGCTCCCCCTCAATTTATGCATCAATATAATGACTTCATCCCCCTTTAGGATACCAAAGTTTGTCATCGACTTTCAAAACAATCGATCAAACCATTCCAGCCTTGACGTCGAATTTGGGTCCAATGTCGATCGTGACCATATTTTGTGGTCTTGTCCCTTTTGGTACCCAAACTTGGATAATTTTGGTATTTGGCTTTCTAAGAGGACATGAATAAGATATATTGATATGACCCTTCCTTAGACAAGAATTACATATGATGTGAGGTTTGTTTTTGGATGTCTCTTGAACAAACCAATTTTTGTAAGTTTTCTTTTTATTAAAAGGGTTATATCCAATACCTTCATTGTTGAAGGACATTCTTTGAGATTCTAATAATTTGTCCAAGTTATCTTGTCCTTTAGAAAACTTCAACCCCACCTTTTTCAAGCCGTTCATATTCGGATTGAAGCTCTTTCTTTTCTTTTTCAAGAATTTCAATCCTTATGTGAGATTCGTTGTTTGATTTTTGTAAAACTTCTTTTTCAAAGGACAAATCACGAATGATTTTATTCAAGGACTTTATCTTAGACAAATACTTTTGCTCACATTGTATGCATTTAATTAAGGATTGATCTAATTCATCTTAGAATATTCAAGAAAGTTAGAGCAATCTACTCATCTGAGCCTTCATACTTGGTTTCATCCTCCTGGACTTGGTCTTCATTTACCATAAAACATAGGTTTGCCGCTTGTTATTCATCGTCACTATCGCTTAAGTCACTATTACTTCATGTGGATATCATTGCTTTCTTAAATTTTTTATTGGCCTTTTGCTCGCGTTTTTCAGCTTTCTTTTGTAAAATTGGGCAATCTTTCACCAGGTGCCCTGGTAAACCATAACCAAAACAAGGACTAAGACTATCTTCATTTTTATTGGTTAAGGGTTTGTCACCTTTTGAAAATTTCTCATTCTTCTTTAAGGAAGATTCCTTTTTATAGAACTTCTTAGGATCGGATCTCTTTGACTTGAAAAATCTTCTTTAGTCCTTTGGCGATTATCGCCATGGAATCTTCATTTTCTTCACTAGATTCTTCTTCCGAGGAGTAGAGTTCTTCGCTTGTAATTTTGAGAGCTACTCCTTTCTTTGTTTGGGTTTCTTCTTCATCTTCTTTAAGATGAATTTCATGCGTGAGAAGTTTCCCGTGCAGATCATCCAGGGCTAGTGTCTTGAGGTGTTGAGCTTTTTCAATTGCGGTGACCTTGGGACCACTGGGAAGACATCGAAGGAACCATTTCCTCATTGATGTAGGCCTTGCCAAGCGATTTGAGGTTTTTGGTTATGTCGGTGAATCTTGTGAACATCTCCTTGATAGTTTTGTCGGGTTTCATTTTGAATAATTCATAGTAATGGATGAACATATTGATCTTTGTTTCTCTTACTTGACTCATCCCTTCATATGTTACCACCAGCTTGTCCCAAATTTCTTTGGCTGATTTACATGCACAAATGCGATTATACCCATTAGCATCTAACCCACAATATAAGATATGCATAGCCTTATAATTTTTTGAAAGTCTTGCAAAGTCTTCCTGGTTGTGTTGATCTTCGGTTTCATGACAGTCTTTCCATCGATCATAGTCTTTGGAACATATGGACCTTTACTGATGATGTTCCATAATTAATAATCTTCAGTCCTGATAAACATCTATGTTTAAATTTTCCAATAAGAAAAGTTAGTGTCTCTAAACAAAGGGGGTCTAATAATGGAACGACCTTGATCATAATAACCTTGTCTGGTGGTAGCGATGATCGTTGCCCACTTAACGGTTAAGTCAAAATGCAGTGAGTCTGACTCCGATACCAATTGTTGGCTCGAATTTGGTTAGGTAAATCACCCTAGAGGCGGGTGAATATGTGATGATCAAAGTTACAAAATAATCAAAATTAAATTCGAAAAAATAAATGTGAACAAAACACGCCATTTATAGAGGCTCGGCCACGCTTAATCTTCTACCCACGGGCGCCCCTCGTCGATAGAATTTTGAACATTTTTTTTATTAGGTCGGTCGATTATACACGATTCACTAATTGTATAACCTATTAGTTGACCCTACAACTCTAGGTGTCCAAACGTATGCGTTGCTCCTTAACTATACTTGGGTAGTCGACCCTCTGATTAATCAATCCAACCTAATACAAAGAAAGATAACAAGTTACACTTTATAACAAGGAGTAAATAAGCACAATAGATATGCCAATATAAGCTCTATGTATCAAATTCTCTCAACGTCTTCCACTTGATTTGCAAGTGTAGCTCTCTTTCTTCTTGTTCTTTGCTTGTGCTCTCTCTTGTGTCATCTTCAACTGCAAATGCCTCCCTATTTATGGGCAATGATGTTGGAGAGGTTGAAGGATTATTAGGTGAGTAACCGTTGCATCAATTAAGGAAAGTCAATCTTCCATATCGTTTCAAAGCCTTGAACCTCGTCTTTCAAGCCCTTAAAATTCGCAGTCCTACTTAACGTTTATTTTTTGATCTCCAACGGCTAATTACCTTATTTTTCGCTGAAAATCTTGACTAAAAGAATCATCTAGAAGCTAGTTTTTAACGATATAATCTTTCATAATATTATATTAAAAGATAATATCATATTTTATGCAAATCTTGACATTTGATAAATATGGCATTTCAATCCCATATTATTAGCAATAACAAACTAATTGGTCAAGATTTCAAGGCAATCAATCATGATTTAATCAAATTAAAATTTGTCTTTCATTCAAAATTCAAATAAGAATTTTAAAGGAGTCAACAATTATTAATGTCATTTTATCAATATTATATTAGATGCTTTTTCTATTAATAACAATTTACATGAAAGATTTAGTAGTGGCAGATGAAGTCGTCAATTTATACTAGTTGACTAAACTACACAACAACAACACCACCTTCCAGTGTAGGTCCCGCTTTCGCGGGGTCTGGGGAGATCCAACTGTAAGCAACCTTATCCCTACCGGCATTCCTGCCCGTAGAGAGGCTGATTCCAAGAGACCCACAAAAAAGAATTTTGTGAAAATATTCAATGGAGGGAAGATTTTGAGAAAACATTTAACGGAAAATAGAGGACACATATCACGGAATGACCAAGTTATATTAAAGAGACAGGTTGCTGGAGGTATGAAGTATAAGAACAATCTATCAGAGGGAGATGGAATACCTTAACAGCCTGAGGAAAGTAAATGAAGACTCCTCCCAGAAGGAAGCGCTCCCTGCAATCAAACACGACGAAGCGAAAAAACCACTACCAGCACTATGCCACTGCACCAAGGGGCAACTACGGGGCGGACTCTCTGCGATCTAAGATCTTAATCCTATCTCGTCACAACTTCCCATCCTGAGCCAGGTCCTCCGTCAAATCGACAACTTTCAAGTCCTTTCTAATCATCTCGTCCAAACTCTTCTTTGGTCGACCCCTCCCTCTTTTACCTTCGGAGATGTTGATCATTTCACATCTCCTTACTGGAGCGTCCGCACTCCTCCTTTTCACATGGCCAAACTATCGGAGTCTTGTTTCCCTCATCTTATCTTCAATGGGAGTTACTTTAACTAAGTCTTGGATAACTCCATTCCTAATTCTGTCTATTCTCGAATAGCCACACATCCTCCTAATCATCCTCATCTCTGCTACCATCAACCTTTGGACCTGCGTCTTTTTTAGAGGCCAATATTCTGATCCATAAAGAACAGCCGGTCTAATTACCATATGATAGACTTTGCCTTTCAAACCTAGGAGTACCCTCTTATCACATAGTACACCTGAGGTATACTTCCATTTTTGCCCGTCCGCTTTTATTTGCTGGTTAATGACTTCATCAATATCCCCATTCTACTGAATGATCGAGCCTAGATATTCAAACTTGTTGACGTTTGATGTCGACCTCCCGTCCAGGGTGACTTATCCCCCCACATCTACCATTTCACTGAAACAGTAGTGGAAGTATTCTGTTTTCGATCTACTTATTCTAAAACCTCTAGATTCCCGTGTATGCCTCCAACGCTCTAACGTGTCATTAACTCCCTGTCTGGTCTCATCAATAAGAACAATATTATCTACAAATAGCATACACCATGGTCACTCATCCTGAATCCCTCTAGTAAGTACATCCATAACTAGAGTGAAAAGAAAAGGGCTTAAGGTAGAACCCTGATGCAGGCCCATACCAACGAAGAAGTCATTGGTGACCCCTCCTAGCTTCCTAATACTCGTCCCTCGTACATATCCTTAATAACTCGAATATACAAGGGTGACAGTCCTTTCTTTTCTAAGCATCCCCAAACCACTTCTCGTGGAACTCTATCATATGCTTTTTTCAGATCAATGAACACCATATGAAGATCCACTTTTTCATCTCTGTGCAAACCCATGAGCCTTCTAAGGAGGTAATCACCTCTGTGGTCAACCTGCCTGGTATAAAACCAAATTGGTTCTCTGAAATCGAAACATCCTTCCGCAACCTTATCTCAATCACCATCTCCCATAACTTCATACAATGACTAAGCAACTTAATGCCCTTAAAATTATTACAATCTTAAATATCATCTTTGTTCTTGTACAGGGGGATGACTGTACTAGCCCTCCATTCACTGGGCATCTTAGCGGTTCTAAAAATAATATTGAAAAGTTCCGTTAGTCACTCTAATCCTTCTTCTCCCAAACACTTTCACACCTCTACCGGTATCTGATCAGAGCCCTCTGCCTTCCCATTGGTCATCTTCTTTAAGGCCTCTTTAATCTCGTCCTTGCTGATATGACCATACAATGGCGGATCCAGTCGCCTCTCACTACACTCTGTTACCCTACCACGGGAGTCTTCCCTCGTTTCACCATTGAGGAGTTTGGAAAAGTACCTTCGTCACCTCTCCTTGATTTTTGCATCCTCAGACAACACCTTACCATTCTCATCCTTGATGCACCTCACAACACTTAAATCCTTTGTACTTTTGTCTCTAGCCCTCGCCAATTTAAAAACTTTCTTCTCCCCTTCCTTGGTCGCCAGTCTATAGTATAACCTATCATAAACCAAGCTCTTAACTACCGCAACAGCTTTCTTGGCTACCTTCTTAGCTGCCTTATATCGAACTCTACTACCCTCTCTCTCTTCATCCGCTCTACTGTTCATGAAATCAGCATATGCCTCTTTTTTCTCCTTGACTCTCTCCTTTACCTCCTCGTTCTATCACCAGGCACCCTTCATTTTGTTACCACCTCTTCTAGAAGTACCGAGGATTTCTTTAGCCCACCTTCAAATACAATCTGCCATTGCCTCCCACATTTTATCTGCATCCTCTACCTGCTTTCAAGCCCCCTCTTCAGTTATCCTCTCTGATAATAACACAACGTTCTCCCTCGTAAGGGTCCACCACTTAACGCTGGGGTCCCCGACTCTCCTCAACTTCCACTTCGAACATTTGAACTCCGAATCCAATACTAGTAACCTATGCTGAGTTCTTAGATACTCGCTAGGAATCACCTTACAATCCTTACAAAATCTCCGACTATCCGCCCTCATCATGAAGTAATCAATTTGGGTCTTTAAGGAGCCACACCTAAAGGTCACCAAGTGATCCTTCTTCTTCTTGAAATGGGAGTTTACCATTGCCAATTCATAAGCCACTGCGAAGTCCAGCACAGAAGCTCCTCCGCTGTTTCCCTCCCCAAAACCGAAACCCCCGTGGGCCGTCTCATACCTGTCTGAGTCAACACCAATATGGCCAGTAAAGTCTCCTCCTATGAAAAGTTTTCCACTCCTAGGTATATCCTAGATGACCATATCCAAATCGTCCCAAAATAGCTTATTAATATCGTCCGGCAGACCTATTTGAGGAGTATACACATTAACTACATTTATGACTTTTGAACCCACCAAAATCTTAATGGCCATAATTCGGTCACTCGTACGCCTCACTTCAACAAGAAAGTCTATCAACTCCTTTTCAACTAAGATGCCAACTCTATTCCTCACCTTGCTTGACCCTGAATACCACAATTTGTACCAATCAACTTCCCTAGTTTTAGCACCCACCCACTTCGTCTCTTGAACACAAGCTATATTAATTCTACGCCTATGCAAAGACTTAACTAATTCTATAGACTTACTCGTAAGAGACCCAATAGTCCAAGATGCTAGGCGCACCTTCTAAAACCCTCTACCCCTCCTGACCCCACTACCCCCCAGAGGACTAGCTGAAGCTACTACATTGCTCGCCACTAGCTTAAGCTGCCAACACCCACCTCCCATACCGCACTAAAGGATCCTACTAAAAACACACAATAGTGATTAAAACTAATAGTGCAAACAATAGTACCAGCAATAGCTAACAGCGCACTCAAATACCGATGCTACAATACTAACAGAAACCAATTGAACCAAGTAAAGTTTTCATAAATACTAATCAAAACTACTATAAAAAAACTGAAACTAAATGCAACACTAATAATAAAAATGCTAATAATCTCAATGGCAGAGAATTTCAGCAAAATGCTAACATCAATAGAAAATCAGTAATAATACCAACAAACCAATACCAATAATAAACGATTACCAAGAGACTTACCAAAAAAATGATAACTATCAATGGCAAATAGTATAGCAACAGGTGCAATAAATAAAATGAAGCAGGGGGTAATGTAGTGGGGGAGGCCTCTACAAGTAGGAAGGGCACTAAACGGGAACCAATTACCCAAAAAAAAAAAAAAACACTTCTAGGAAAATTGGAAATGAGTATGCCTATTTAGAAAGGGACGGCTTAGAGCACAATTTAAAAACACAACCAGCCACAAATTACAAAACCTCAAACTGCAACCTCAATATACTATTCAAAGTCACTAGAAAATCGTGGAATAATATTCGAACGAACTAGAAGGCAATGGCAGAAAAAGAGAGCAGAGAATAATATACGAACAGAGCTAATATTCGAACAGAGCAGATAAAAATAATCTATCATAGGCTAGGAGCAAACAATGGCAAATAGGAGTAGCAATTAAAGAAGAAATTTGAGAGTAGCAAACAATGGGAGATGAATAGCACCAACGTTGGCAATAAAAGAAGAAATTAGGGAGTAACAAGCAATTAACGAAGAAATTAAGGAGTGGCAAATAAAATATTCGAATAGGAGTAGCAAACAATGGGAGAGAGAGGGAACCTGAGATTTGGGAGATGAATAGCACCAATATGAATGAGCCAGAAGACAATGAAAGACGCAGCTTGAGGTTCCCAATCCTCTGCGTGAACAATGGCGTCGAGCAGAGACTAACCCGAGAAGCACATAGGACCCTGCAACAGGGAGAACTCAGGGGAGGACCTCTATCAGCTACCGTTCTGAAGTGGGATTGAAGAAGACGTCGGTGCCCGACTACCATTACAGGCAAGCTGCTAGTCGACTCAGTGTCGCCGGCGAGGCACCGGCTACCGGGCTGTTTCCGAGGTCGACCGTTCTGTGCTCTATAATCTGCGAGATACAGAGAGCAGCTAGAGAGAGAGAGAGAGAGAGAGAGAGAGAGAGAGAGAGAGAGAGAGAGAGAGAGAGAGCAGCTACCGGTAATAGTATCTTTGAATAGAAATTTTCTTGATTCCCATCTTAAGACCAAGTAATTCCAAAGAATAGCGACAACCAGGTTTTCCTGAAGAAATTATTTCAAACTTTACACCAGTGCAAAGCTAAAAGAAATGATCCAAGTTTTTTACTAGTTGGCTACACTAATGAATAAAAAAAAATGTGTATATATGTATGTACTTAGGTATGTATGTATGTATGTGTGTGTACGCGCGCGCACACACACACACACACACACACATATATTTATATACATATGTTGGGTTCGTGGCCCAAAATTCAAGAAGCGGGACGGTGGGACCATGCTACATAAACACGAATGTGTCAGGACGAAGGAGCGCAAAGCCGAGAGAAGGCAGAATATTGGCACGGGGGAGCCGTGCCATGTGGCACGGTCGTGCCACCTGGGCACGGTGTGACCATGCCACCTGGCACGGTTGTGCCACATGTTGCTCTGCTGGACGTGATGGTGGCGGCTAGGGTTTGTCACGACGTGCAGTTTCTCCTGACGACTAGGTTTCGTCTCTAAGGGTGAAACCCTAGTTTTCTAGACCCTATATAAAGGGGACATACCTAGGATCTAAAATTAACTCCATCACTCCTGAATCCCTAAACACATTGAGAGGCAGAGAATTGTGAGAGAGATTACAAGAGAGGTTGTAATTCTGCTGTTGGATCAAATCACTTGTTGTGATTGTGATCATTTTGTATCCTCTCTACTCATATAGTGGATTGATTCTGCTCATCGTCGTCCGTGGTTTTTTTCCCGCATTGGGTTTCCACATAAATCTTGTGTGCCGTTGTTTTGTTCCTGTTATCGTTTCTTTAATTCCTGAATATCTGTTTGATCCTATTGCTTCCGCTATTAGCTTGCTCTAATTTCCTAACAAGTGGTATCAGAGCTTCGGTTTAGGATGTCTTCAATTATGAAGGTTGATATTCAGACATTTGATAGGGAGATTAGTTTTAATCTCTGGAAGGTGCAGATGAGAGCAGTTCTCATCCAGTATGGGTTATGGAAGGTTTTACAAGGACCTCACATGAAACCCGAGAAGATGACTGAAGAACAATGGGCAGCAGACCGGAAGAAGAGGCGTGGATCGTTGACAGACGAGGAATGGGAGGAACTGGAGTTGAAGGCACTTTCTGCTATACAGTTGTGCTTGGCACCACATGTCTTGCGAGAGGTGCTTGATAAGACAACTGCGGTGGATCTTTGGGTTCGGCTGGAGGAACTCTACATGACAAAGAGTCTCACCAATAAGATCTGTTTGAAGGAAATGTTGTATACCTTTCGTATGGCTGAAGGTACCCCTGTTCAAAAACATCTGAATGAGTTTAACTCTATTCTTGTTGATTTAGAGAATCTGGATATGAAAATTAAGGATGAAGATAAGGCTATTTTGCTTGTTGTGTCGTTACCCCCTTCTTATAAACACTTTAAGGAGATTATATTATATAGTAATTCTAATAATATATCGTTTGAGAATGTTAAGTTAAACCTGTTGTTTAAGGAAAAGTTTGATCTTGACATTCATGCTGATTCTACTGAGGGATTAGCAGTAAGGGGTAAAATAACTGAAAAGGGGAACGGGCATAGGAGTAAGAACCGTTCTAAGCTAAAAATCCTCATGCTAGTAAGACCTGTAATTACTGTGGTAAATTGGGTCACATTGTTGCTCACTGTTGGCAACTGCAAAAGAAGAGGGAGAAAGAAGAAGATAATTCTCGTGAGCCTGCTGAAACTTCGTTTGCTGAATCTGATTCTAATGGTGACATTCTATTTACTACCTCTACTGAAAGGGGGAGCGATTCTGATTGGATTCTTGATTCTGGGTGTACCTATCATATGTGTCCTCACAAGGATTGGTTTTCAACATATGATCCAGTTGACTCAACTATTGTTCACATGGGCAATAATACCCAATGTAATGTAACTGGAATCGGTACTGTTAAAATCAAGACCCATGATGGTGTTGTCAGGACTTTATTGAATGTTCGTCATGTTCCTGACTTGAAGCATAACCTCATCTCTTTGGGCACCCTTGAATCCAAGGGGTGTAAATATTCAACTGAAGGTGGAGTTCTGAAGGTCTCGAGGGGCAGTCGGATTCTATTGAAGGGTTTGAGGTAAGGAGGCCTCTATGTCTTGCAGGCATCTACTACGATAGGTTATATGAAGAAAGGTTCATATAAGTCATCTCCCAAAGCTAAGTTCAAGCATTGCTTGGACTTAGTTGACATTCCCAGTATTTGAGCGCTTTTCGGGGCATTGGCCCTTGGGGGGCGTCACCCTTCGGGGTGCGATGACGGCGTCAGAGAGTTGGTAATTGGAGATTTCGGTCTAAGGTGGAGATTGTTGGGTTCGTGGCCCAAAATCCAAGAAACGGGGCGGTAGGACTGTGCTACATAAACACGAACGTGTTAGGACGAAAGAGCGCAAAGCCGAGAGAAGGCAGAATATTGGCACGGGGGAGCCGTGCATGTGGCACGGTCGTGCCACGTGTTGCTCTGCTGGGCGCGATAGTGGCGGGCTAGGGTTTGTCACGACGTGCAGTTTCTCCTGGCGGCTAGATTTCGTCTCTAAGGGTGAAACCCTGGTTTTCTAGACCCTATATAAAGGGGACATATCTAGGATCTAAAATTAACTCCATCACTCCTGAATCTCTAAACACATTGAGAGGCAGAGAATTATGAGAGAGATTACAATAGAGGTTGTAATTCTGCCGTTGGATCAAATCACTTGTTGGGATTGTGATCATTTTGTATTCTCTATACTCATATAGTGGATTGATTATGCTCGTCGCCGTCCGTGGTTTTTTTCCGCATTGGGTTTCCACGTAAATCTTGTGTGTCGTTGTTTTGTTCCTGTTATCGTTCCTTTAATTCCTAAATATCTGTTTCATCTTATTGCTTCCGCTATTAGCTTGCTCTAATTTCCTAACAACATACATACATATATATATATATATATATATATATATATATATATATATATATATATATATATATATATATATAATTATATATATATATATATATTATATATATTACATATACATATATATATACATATATATATATATATATATATATATATATATATATATATATATATAATTACTTACATACATACATATATATATATATATATATATATATATATATATATATATAATATATATATATATATATATATATGTACGTACATACGTATGTGCATATATATATATATATATATATATATATATATATATATATATATATATATATATAGGGGACAACTCTGGTAGGATGAGATTTTATGTAGGATGAGTAGGATGAGGTGATCAGTAGTGATCAGTAGCTATTGTGTCAGTGATCGTTAGTATTACCTTAGTGATCAAGCATATCTTGAACAAATTTTCAAAGGTTGCCTTAAAGGTATGTTGATCACCAAGTAATCTAACGATCACTGAAACAATAGCTACTGGATCACTACTGATCACCTCATCCTACTCATCTTACCATCCTACTCAAATACCCCCACCCCCATATATATATATATATATATATATATATATATATATATATATATATATATATATAATTCATATGCATCAAATAGTAATTCTTGCCATAAACTTTTGTAACAAACAAATGTACTTTTGATGATGAATTATCTGAGTTGTTATCTACCACAAAAAAGATGTCTCTTTTCGTTTCCTTATGCAAGATCTTCAAATGCCTGTCCTATTTTTCAACAGCAAGTTCTTATCGCAACGTATCATAGCTAGCCCAGGGACGAGTTGTTCCAAATAACCGTTTATCGAAATCGAAACTGGTTAAATTGGTTCCTCACTTTTGGGAATGGAACCATCAGTTTCAAAATTTTAGGAATTGAAGCCTTAACACCGATTCCGATTCCAATGCCAATTATACCCGCCTAACTACTACAAAGCCTATATCATACACCCGAGAGTATGTACTCCCGGAAACCCCGTAAGTAAAATATACATTACTGACTGCTCTTATGACAAATGCACGCTGAAAAATATTTATCTATATGGCAATAGGAGTACAAACTCCTAGGTATATATAATAATTTGCCGCCTAACTATGTACTTTTTCAAATTTCCATTGGTTTTTATTCACTGGGAAAAAATAAAATAAAAATCACAACACGATAAGACTTGAACTATGAAGCCTAACTTTATCGTTAGCACCGACCAATTAAGATGGTAAATTGCATTTCTGAACTAATAGGATGCAAGCAACATTTATTTTATAGAAGAAAAAATCAGAAATCAGAGCACGTAAACTGTAAATTTTGACTTAAAACATTAAAATATAAATTTTTATGAGGGGGAAAATATTTTTTATGTTTTTTTTTTGGGGGGGCTTAAGGGAAGAATGGGTTGTGAAATTTTATTATATATAATATTAATGAAAGAATTGGATTTACACCTTAGGCTAGTTTTTTTTGGGGGGTCGTAACTGGTTCCCGGTTTCATTTTAGGAATCGAAAACGGAACCGATTGGACCGACTCCTTACTTTTAAGAGCGGAATCGGAACTGTTTAAGCGGTTCCAATTCTCGAACTTGTAACACCCCCGCCCTTAGGTGGGCATTATATAACTAGAATCTTTTGGAAAGATTCTTAAAGCTAATTTGAAAGAGAATAAGACGAATTTTCCCCGTTTTCACGTTATTTTTTATTTTTTTGAAAAGACCTTGTACATCTTGACAAAATATATAATATCATCAGTAATATTCAATGAACCACATGCTCAACCTCAAAGGAGACCGAAAATATCGATTAGGGCCCACACAACCCTACAATACAATTGGATTCACACGGCCCTCGACATAAGACATTTAGACTAAATATTTTTGTTTGGTGGGAGGCCCCCATCGACGCTGATTCAAAGTTTTTGCACCGTGCATCAAAATGTTACAACATACTTAGAAAATGTCACATTGCTTTCCAACTGCATGAGACAATGCGAGCAAGCCACAAAAAGAAAAAGAAAAAAAAATCTTCACACCTAAGCATTGGCCCCCAAGAGTCAAATCATGCCGTATGCTCTAGTCCTACGGATAATTTACAAGCAGGAAAATTGGGAGAGATTGAGCAAATTACACCTCAATGAGAATCCTCGCCTCCTAGAAACCAAAATAGGTTTTACACGCAACATATGATCATAATCACAATACCATAACAATATTAACATGAATAAATAAATTTTTCAATAATCACTAGCCTCTCTTTCCAAAGCATAAATAACCACAACTAAAATCCTTTAAAAAAAATACAATTAAGCTTAACGCATCAAAAAGAAATGAAACACGCATGTTTTCATAGTATTAGACTTTTTCACAGTCCAATTACCCTTTTGAGTTAGAGAGTCAACTGAATATTCACTACACGAAGAGGCAATTCCTGCAAAAGAGGATGAAGTGTAGGAAAACGACTTTGCTTAAAAAGAATGCTTGCCTGGGAGGATTAGATGAGAAAAATTACACTACTAAAAAAGTATAAAATAATGACGGAATTCAGTGACAGACTAAAGTAACAACGAAATGAGCGACGGAAATGGTGACGGAAAAACTGTATTAGAAATAACTCAAAACCAGTGACGGAATCGACGACAAATAAGTAATTCCGTCGCCGGTTTTCAATACCTGGCGATGGAATATCCGTCGCCAGGTAAATAGAAATTTTATTTATTTCAAACTGGCCATGGAAATTCCGTCGCTAGTAAAAAAAATTTTAGGTGGCGACGGAATATATGTTGCCATATATTTTTAAAAAACAATTCGCTGCAGGAAGACGGAATTTCCGTCGCTCCTCCAATTAAAAGAACCAGATCTTGTTTTTCAAGCCATTCGCTCCCGAAACATCCCAAAGAGAGAGAGACAATCGTCACTGGAGCTGCCAAACCCTCGCGACCGCCGCCGACCGGCCACCGCCGGCCACCACCCTTCCCACCCATTGCTGGTTGCTTTGAGTGAAATTAAGGTAAATTTCTCACTTAAACTAGTTTTAATTTCTACAAATTTTTTGTATTATATTGTTAGAATTTCATAGTTGGCTCATATTTTTGTTGAAATGTAGTATTCGTGTGAAGTTATTGCTCTAATTTATTTCAAGATTTTGCTCAATGCAATTTAGGGTTTAGATTTGGTAATTTGAAGTTAAAATTTGATATGTTGATCGAATGAAATACTTTAGTTCATAATTTTGTTGAAATGTGATATTTGTATGAAGTTATTACTCTACTTTGTTTCGAGAATTTGCCTAATGTAATTTAGGTTTATGTTTAGTAATTTGAAGTTGAAATTTGATTTGTTGGTGGAATGAAATGCTTTACTTCATAAATCAGGCGATGGACTGAACATTCGTCGATAATTTCCCCCCTTTTATCCCCCGCCAAAAATCAGGCTGTCGTTGTGTCCGTCGCTGGTGACGACGGAATTTCAGAATTTCGTCGCCAAGTACCTGGCGATGAGTGAAAAACCGACAATTATTTTCCGTCGCCAATTTCGTTGCTGAAATTAAAATTCTGTCGCTATTCTGCCCTTTTCTGTTGCTGATTCTGTCGTTATATAAGCTTTTTTTTTTTAGTGTTATACCCTCATCAGGGTCAAAACACTGCCACTTTTTTGAGTGAAATATGGAACTCTGTGGTGTCTACCACTGCAGAATATGTCGTTAAATGAAATGGCATACTAGTCGGAATCTACCAACAAATCGTAACCTAGGCGCACATAATTGCCCGTCTTTGTATGTACTAGTTTACTCAAGCATGATATAAAAGTTAAACTCGACGACTTTTTAATCATAAATTTACTTTCATCCTAATTAATGTCATATTCAAAAATATTATAACTTTCATTCACCAAAATATTAGCAACACAACTTAACAAAATTGCAAAGCTTATAAAAACACTGATTCTACTAAACCCCGTCCCCCTTTTTTATAGATGCCATGTGCAATATATTGTGGGAACTAGAAAGAATTGCCCTATTTATGTTGACAAGCTACCCCTAAAAAAAAATTCTAATAAAAATTGCATTCTTAGTAGGTCCTCCATAGTTAATGTTGAGGAGCCTGAATGCTCGACTAGCTAGTTGCAACCTCGCTATGCCTAGAAAGGCAACTAGTGATTTAAGTCCCACTCCCAAAAAGAATGTACGAAAGATTGCGAAGCAAGACTTATCCTCTCCTGCAGAAATGCTGGAGAAAGCTTAGAGTTGGATAGACAGTTGTATTTATATCATTGGGGAAGAAACTAAAGCTATTAGGAGGATTACGATAAGTCCAAGGAAGAAACTTGACAGCAAGCAACAATGATGTGATGAACTGAATGGATCCTTCTAAGGTTGGTGAACAATTAGTTGACTGAAAATGCAATGACTTTGTAGGAGCCTTTTCAGTTGTTATAGTGTGATTTAAAGGGCTATTTTTCCACATTGAAAGGGTGTATATTTACATTTTAACTATTGTCTTTGTATTCGCCTTCTGACATTATATTGGGTTATAGCTTACTACTAATTGGGGACAAAAAAAAAATTATCATAAAAGCATAACAAATAGTACCTTAATATCACTTATTTAAATGACTTTAATTTGGTTCTTGGGCCAACATCTCTATTGTTATCTTTTTATTGGCTTCCTTTTTTTTGGGTTAAATTTTACCGCAAAGCGAAGTAACTCTATCATTATTTGTTATTACAAATCATTTTTTTAATCGCAGGCTTGGGAATTATCTAGTCAGGTTTACAAGCGCAATGTTACACAAATGCCACACTAAAAGATGCACAAATAATTTTCAGAATACATCAACAACATTATTTTGTCCCGTTTTGCACACAGTCTTTTTTTAAAAAAAATTTTGATTTTCCAACACAAATATAAATAATTTAAGCATGTGACTAACTATTCAAAATCATCCAAAATCATGCCAAATCGCAGCCGTCCTACTAACTTCTCATATGTTTGCTAGTACTACAATTTAGGCAAAATAACCTAGGATAGTAGCACCAAAGTATAAATCTCAATACGGCAGTCTAAATTTCACACTAAAAATAAGTTAAACACGTAGACAATATATAATTCTAACTCATCAAGATCATATGAAAAGTACATGTACACATCATATACCTTAAATATTTAGTAAGACCCCAATTTATATAAAGATAACATGATAGCATGGATTTAACAATTTGACATACGTTTCAACAACGTGAAAAAACACATAATATAAAGCTTCACATTCCAAGTGATTTCAAGCATGCATGTAAATCATCGTTTTAGCTCATCAAATATCATGCCAAGTCTACATTTGTACATCCCACGTTCCAAATATTCACAAGTACTATTTGTGCAAAATAACTTAGATGAGCAATATTAAACCATAACTAGCTCTCAACAACATAACATTTATTTTCAAAGGCATGACCAACCATAATTACACTTTCACAGGTACAGTAAACTAAGCATATAAACAATCATTCTAACTCATCAAAAATATATCACAAATATACCCCCAAAAAGAATACATTCTAATTTTTTAAAACTCATTTTGTATAAGGGACTAAGATCAAACCCACACTTTAAATTAGTTTCCTTTAAAATTATACATTTGAGGTGGATCTTTTAATTAACCGGCCTAGCCCATCTGCTTGCTCCATTGAGCCTTGACTTAATCTACTTCGGGTATGGAGTAAGAGAGATGGGTTTAAGTTTGGTTTTGTTTGGGGTAAAAGATGATGGAAACCCCTGTCTAAGCACCCCCCCCCCCCCAAAAAACAAAAGTGCCTGTTCCCTCCTACTTCCTAGGCCTCCTCTTTGCTTCTTGTGCTTAACTACAAATTTTGAATTAACTATATTCGATCGTTTTTTCAATCGTCACACAATTGGACACGTTTGACCAACTGGTTCTAGGGTACCAGCCATGCCTACTCACCCCTAACTAGCTAATATATTTTAAACTTGTAATGCTTAGACTCATTGGGGATGTTTGACAAATAACTTTTTGAAGAGCTTTTTGACCAAAAAGAACTTTTTTGATCAAGACTAGCTGTTTGACCAAGTAAAAAGGCTAATTTGGTTGTTTGGTGAAAAATCTTTTTAAAAAAAGCTTTTTAGATCCAAAAAGTTAATTTGAAAAAGCTAAATTTCATGAGCTTTTTGGAAGAACTTTCTGAAGAATTAATTTTTTGTCTTACAAATTGTTAGAAGCAGCTAATTTTACCAAACAGTTTTTCAACAAACAGCTAATTCAAACAGCTAATACAAACAGCTAACTGAAACAGCTAACAGCTAATAGCTAATACAAATAGCTAATAACTAACTGCTAACAGCTAATACCTGTTTGTCAACCACGACCATTAACTGGTAACTCCACTTAATACTCCACCTGAACTAGTATACTTCAGAATATATATGGACCCAATCTCGATTTTGGAGTTTTAACATCGGACCAAGGCTAATTAATCTTAAATATTGAGTGGAGTATGTAACATTGATTGGCTACTTAATCAACCATTTGATTCCCTTGGAATATACACGAATCGTGGTGATAATTACATGCTCTTAACAACTCCTTTAGAAGTAATTAAGTAACAGGTTATTACTTAATTTCCATAACAAAAATTAGAATCTAAGTTTCCTTAGGTTACATACATGCAAAAAATTTACCCACAACAAGAAGCATATGCTGATCAAAGATTCCACGTGTTATTGATTTCACAATGCAATAGACCTTGCGGTGACACCATGTCATTGATCTGGAGGTTGGACAGTTCTGTCCTAGCTAGTTAGTATACCTACTTGTGACTTCTGTGATTTAATAGACAAGTGCGTGTGACCTAAAATGAAACAGAGCCCTGATCAACATGTTTCATGTGGTGCCCTGATCATAATTGTATGTGCTTACTAACTAGCTAGTAGTTATTTAATTTCTTTCGGCCAATGCGAGCCATTAGAAATGTCCTTTTTAAAAAAGTTGAAGGTGCAGTGCTTGTTATCGTAGTTAATTTGTATCAATGAACTCCAGCTTAAGCGGTATGATAAGAATACCTTTATTTTGGAGATCTTAATTAAGTTTGAACTTGAGATGAGGCATTTCCATCTTAGGTGTGAGCTTTGAATCTGTTTGTTTGGACAACAATCCGTTCACTTTCTTTGATTTGGACTTATCTACGCTACTGGATTTAATTCTAAACAGGATTTCAATGGGAGTTCAATTTACCATTATTTTTTAAAAGAACAGTATGATGCGCTAACTTTTTTCACGTTTAAATGCTATAATTTCGGCTATGTATATTGTTAGATACTAAAATATAAGGGCATATGAAGAGAATTAGAGGTATTTGTGAATAGCTACAATAGAGTACGTATGGGCCTGTTCTTTTTGTGGATAAATTGCGGGTGTGGAATGAGAAGATATGAATTGGAGTAGGAATGAATGGCATGGAGTTGGATTGGCGAAAGGACTGTGTTTTTTCTTTTTTCGACAGAAGTGGCAGGCAACGAAATGGAGTCAGAAATAGATAAAATTATTGATATTAAGGTGTGGGAAGGAATGAGAGGGAATGGAAATGAGTGGAAAGAAATGGAATTGAATGGAATGGATTGAAAAGGAATGTAATGATATCTATCTTTAAGTAAGAAGTAGGAAGAAACAAAAAGGAGCGGAGAAGAGTGAGAGCTTGAGAGGAAATAAAGTAGTAATGAAAGTCAAAACTTTTTCAGGAAAAGAACAGACCCTACGTGGGGATGATGGGACTATATCAAGTGTGGGTTGCGATGGGATGCACAAAAACAAAATGGCTAGAAATGTTACGTTTGGTACATTGTTAAACCGGAAAATATACACCTCAACATAAAACAGATTCATTTGTCTTATAAAATTTGTCAGTATAATAAATTTGAAGATTTACAAACAATAATCCAAATTAAAGTCAATAGCTCCCTGACATCAATTTTTGAAGATGAATTGTACCCAACCCAAAAAATAAGAAAAAAGGAGACATTCAACAATGTTATGTCTGGCTAAGTTTCGTATATTGTAAGACTAATACAAAACATAGTCTACTTCCTTAAAGACATTAAGAAGTCGTGGTAAGTAGTAAGTAGTAACCACCCAAAATAGGCATGGACTTGAAAATCAAAATGATTGAAGCCGAGCAACTACAGGTGACGTTATTTAGTTTTGGAAAGTCAAATAATGCATGGAATTTGGAGCTGATGTGATTTGTGATATGCTCTCCCACCAAAAGGATTTATTGGCATTCATGCATGAATTACGATGGACGGAAAAGTATAGAAGAAATGTGGACATCACAAGTGCACGCATGTGTACACAATTTCACCTTTCGCAGCCACAAGACCAGACTCCCAATTTTCGTTTTCCATTTATGTTGAATTTTAGGTGTGCATTACATGATGGCTTTTACTATTTCTTTATGTTCTTTGAACTTGGCTATTGTCTTCTTCGTTTGTCTTTATTAATGTTTAAAAACATCTTTTAATAGTTAGTTAAAAAAAACTTCTCTAAGTAAATACAAGTTCATGCATTCTAGATTTTTTTGTCAAATATCTATGTTTTTCAAGATATTTTCAACTATGGGCTTTAGTAATTATTTTTCATTTGCTGCAATAAATGACATGTATTTCCTTTAAAAAAGATGTATATTACTACAACTAAAGTGGGAACTAATTTAATTTTAAGATTTTTTTAAAAAGATAAATTGGATAAGATAAAATTTATATACCAATATCACTTAAAATCCTTTTTTTTCCTTTCTGCACAATGGCTTTTTTGCTTGTACTTCATGAGCAATATGCATAATTAAATCATACTTATATAAGTGACATTGTACAATAGTTAACATTAGATGAACATACCTAAAAATTTAATGTAGTATGCACCTTGTAAATCTAAAATCTATACACTAGCTAAAAATTCTTATCACCTTGTAGTATTGTATCAAAATATTAAAATCCTTCTTGAAGTACCATAATGATACTCCTAATTTGTCATACTTATGCAAACTAACCTCTAAATTTAAATGCAACAATATAATTTAGTTGATGTCTTGCTATCAAGATTCTAAAAAACTAATTAAAATTTTTTTCAAAAATAAATAAATTAAGTATGTCAATTGATTTAAAGTAGTACATGCATTTCAAAGTAATAGGTACTCTACCAATGCTAATATATTCAACCTAATCTCAACAACTAAGAAAACAAAACTAATTTCATATACTATCCCAACTTTATTGGTCTTAATTATTCTATTAGAATGCAAATTTGAAGATAAGCATAATATAGGGATTTGGTTTAGGATTATAGTCCCTTTTTTATCCCCACTTTCCTTTTCTTGAAGGGAGAGATAAGCACCAAATCCACATTCCTTTTTCAAGTATGAACTCAACACTTGTTAACACATCAAGTGGAAGGTTTAATTTGGTGGCCAAGTAACTAAAACTAACTACCGATGTAATTTAAATCAAACCCCAAATTGATTAAATTCAACCAACTTAATCAGGCATAGAAAGAGATTAAGAATCTAATGTAATCCCCACCCACACTGTGTGGAACCACGTTTCCATCAACATTCTCCGCACAAGCAACGCTACCTCCTCCCATCTTTCATGATCTAGACAAAGATGTCTATACATATATATATATATATAAAGAAAAAAAAGAGAAAAATCATAACCCACGCAAACTTTTTCTTGGCCATCACAAAATTGTATATACCCATTTATCAATCATCCCTCTTGGCTCTTGCCCTTGATTATCACGTGCCAAAACCCTAATTTTATTGCCAAACCCAACCCCAAGCCCTGTCTCATTTAAATACCTTCCTTTCCCCTCACCCTTCTAACCAACCCATCAATTTCTTCTTCCCCAATTCTCACAACAACAGAGAATTGAGTTGGAGAGAAACAGAGGAGGAAGGTGATCCTGATCCATCAATGGAGATGGAGTGGGTCCGAGGCCATACTGTCGGTAGAGGAACTTTTGGTACAGTCAGTTTAGCAATACCCACAAAATCTTCTTCCAAAATTCCGCCATTAATGGCTGTAAAATCTTGTCAAATTTCCGAGTCAGAGTCGCTGAAAACAGAGAAGGAAGTTCTTTCTTCCCTTGGAGATTGCCCAGAAATCATCCGGTTCTTTGGCGATGATTTCAGCATTGAAAAGGGTACCCAATTCTACAATTTGTTCTTGGAGTACGCTTGCAATGGTAGTTTATCTGATCACCTTCGGAGTTCCAGCGGTACGTTAGAAAATTCCGATGTAAAGAGGTACACAAAGTCGATTCTCAGGGGACTCTGTCACATTCATGAAAAAGGGTTTGCTCATTGCGACATTAAACTTCAGAACATCCTCGTGTGCGAAGGTGGGTTAGCTAAGATTGCAGATTTTGGGCTTGCAAAGAGAATTACAGAGGAGAAGAAGAAGAAGAAGAGGAATCAGTTGAGGGGTACTCCTTTGTATTTGTCGCCGGAATTGGTCGCCGGCGACGACGCAGAGCCGCCGGCGGATATCTGGGCACTTGGGTGTGCCGTCGTTGAGATGGTCTCCGGGAAGCCCGCCTGGAATTGCTCGCCGGAAAGTGACGTCGACGCCCTGATTTACCGCATTGGGATGGGCGAAGAGTCGCCGGCGATTCCTTCGGATATGTGTTCCGACGGGAAAGATTTTTTAGTCAAGTGTTTTGTGAGAGACCCGAACGAGAGGTGGACTGCCCGAATGTTGCTGGATCATCCGTTTATTTCCGGGTTGAAAGATGAGCAGCCTTCGGTGTCTCCCCGATGTCCCTTTGATCTCAGTGATTGGGATTCGATGGACCCATCCACCCCGGATCCGATTATGTTTTCTGGCGTATCCAGATTCAAATTATTTGAGGAGGGAGAATGTGATGATGATGATTGGGGTTGCCGTGTCCTGGATTCGGGTCGTCTTGATGAGTTGGTAGGTGATGGTAGTATGCCCAATTGGTGTGATTCAGATGGGTGGATCACGGTTAGGTGATTTGGGTTGGATCATCTGTTGTCATTCACGAAAAGGAGATAGGAGCAAGTAGTAGATTTTTTAGATATTAAGGGGTTGTACTTTTGGCTGCAAAGTTGATTGTAGAATCCATACTCTTTCTTTCACTTGTAAAAAGATTGGATGGGGGATACTTTGATTGATGCTCAATTTGGAAGAGTGTACAGTTTGTCGATTTTGTAATTAGTATGAAATGCAATGACATTGAGCATCATTTATCGTCTAAATTCTTAGTGATAATTTTTACACCGTATTTTAAAAGACATATTATCGATAATATAAAAAAGACAACATACTGAATAAGCCTTTTAGTCCCTCTACTTGTATAAGTTTTTATACAAATATTGTTATTGTACCAATTTTTACATCTTATATACACCGAAGAACGGATAATAGATTGAACAGATGCAAGTAAAACTTAACGATAAAATGTGAGGATGAATGACATTTTTTATTCCAACTTGCTAAAGCAACTCCAATTGCAACTCATTTTTTCCCAGAAGGGGTGACCTCTAAGGAGAGGATTCATGATTCATGTGATAATGCAATCATCAAGAAAAAGGTTACGTGAAAAGGAATTGCATGTGCGGAAGTTTTTGGAGACTGATCAGATAGTGAGGGTAAAGAGAATATGCTATGATATTCTCTGTTCCATGGAGCGTATGTGTTATATTACTCCATATTGGCATTCTCCAAGGAGGACGAGGCAATAATGTGTTAACAACATGATCATTGGTAATGCTTCTTTCTTTTATATGATCAGGATTTGGTGAGGCAGAAAGGTTGATGTTTTCATGATTTGAGCCCAGTTTTTTGATAATAATTCTCAAATAGTTCATCGATTAAGTTAACGTATGAGGAATTGAAGATGAGATAAATTATGCTAAGAAAATTTTAACAATTAAAAATTTAAAAGTTCAGGTGTATTGGCATTACAAGTAAAGTCAATTGGCTAATTCTAAAACGCCGAAATCATTTCTTTTTGGAGAAGTTCAGTGTGTAACACAAGTACTAGAAGCGGTCGAAGAGCTCCCAGCCCGTGTGGCTGGGGGTTCACTTGTCCACCCAATCCTCCCGGGTTCGAATCCAGGGGGGGAGCAAATTGTGCTTTATGCATGGAATTTACAGTGGGCTTGGTTTATGGACTTTGTACTCAGGTTTTGACACCTCTTATCTCTTGGTCTGTTTTAAGGCCCATTGGGTACCCCTGAAATAGGGGTCTGATGGGATAGACCTGCTTACCATTACACACACACACAAAAAAAAGTACTAGAAGCGAAATGTATATTTTTTAAGCTAAAAAGGAATTACTGGAAGCAAATAAGCTAGGTAACTACTGCTTTTCCTTTACTCATGTATCATATGATTCTATGCTCCTTGTGATTGATTTGGTAGAGTGGTCCATTGATGGATTTATTATTTGCTTGCCGTATTTGACATTTGTGTTTGATCTTTAATTTATGAGCTTGTACTCTTTGATTTGTGACATTATCAATCGAAGAAATCATTAGTACATTTTAAATCTATGTAATAATTCTAATTTTTTTCAAGCCATATTTTTACGATTTAACATCATCATCTGACTTCCCCGACGTACACAACAACTTAAATCCAAAAGAAGTTTATTCAAATTAGTAAGTGTTGTGTATTAATTGACTAATTAATCATAAGCTCAAAATTTTAACACCCACGCACACAATCATATTAGTAATAATTATACTCATACATGTAAGAATGTGAGTAATTGCTTGAAACAACAACGACATCTACCATTCCATATCTACCAGATCCGTGATTTAATTGTAATCATGATCAAGATTCAAAAGTAGCCTACTTCTAATCCACGTTAAAGTTTCAATGGTTGGTTAGTGTTACTTTGAATCTTCAAGCAACAATACAGGTGTGATAAATGAGAGGAAAAGGAGGTTCATGAACTCAAGTTAAAAGTTCATCCTTCCTGAAGGAAGAAAACAAATCATTAAACAAAACTCGTCGTTTATTGACAAAGGAAAATTTGATAGCAGCCTATCTTGGCAGTTGTATTGGTACCCTCTCGTACTCGTACTCTGAATTGCAGTCTTGAAATTGGCAAACGTGACTTATTCTTCTCCACTAGCTTTCATTGTCTCCGTACGATTCATGTAATAAATGTTAAAAGAAAATTTGGTGGGTAAGTTCAAGTTCCATTCATAGCCTAGCTGGTAACTAGTTGCATATCATGACTTCCTTTTGTTTTTAACGTGAATTTTACACGCCAAAAAACAAAAAAGAGACACGTACATGATAATTTATAGAAATGAATAGATAACTAAGAGGGTTCGAAAGACCTTTTGTATTAGGAGAACTTTATCATAATCTCATCCTATACTAACGAATATTTTGCCATGTACCTAAAAAAACAGATGCAACTTTGCATTAAAATTTTAAAAAATGAGATGAATAGAGTATAATTACATCCCAATAAGCTTCGCATATATTATGAAATATTAAGCATGAAATGTAGTAAGCTTTAGATTAGTAATTTTTTTAATTAATTAAGAAAATATAAAATTAAGTAGGATCTCCTATCGGCCGACTGTTGTTAGTATAATTAGTTGATGAGTCATATTGGATCCAATTTGTATGGACAGGATCTGTAATAGTAAAACCGGGCCAGTGGAGAAAAGGACTCCAACTAATTAGTTGGATTAGATGAGTTTATAAACTTGCACGGCATGCAAAGGCAAGAATCATGTGCCAAGAATCCCATCGAAAAACATGTGGCAGCACCAAAAATCACATTTGGTGGATTTCCTTCACATTATAAACTTAGTTTGTATATATATATATATATATATACACACACACACGTACAATTCGACTTGTCACACGAGTGGTAATTGGCAGGGACAAGTGTCTAATTGGTTGGAGTGGGGACGTGCGTTAATTTGTCGGTGATATTATCATGTGCGTGAAGCTTGGGCAATGATTTAAAATTTGGGCCGGAGTCAGTTTGTAATGGCTCTCGCAACATTGACCCATAATTATGGCCCAACTTGTCTGGGTTGATCCATAGTTGGGCTACGTGACTATTTGAACAAATCTCATTTGGACTGCGATTGGTGTTAGACTGAGTCCTATAGAACTTGGTGGGTTGCTCCCTCTACTTATACATTTTTTTTTTTTTTTGGGCTTTATAATTAGTAAGCAAGTTAACCTAAAAACGTGGTAGAGAACAGGGAAAGAAGGTACGAAAAATTTTTCCACCCCTAAATGAAACTTGAACGCGCACTTCTTTATTGGATGGTGGATTATCTCTCATTAAAACATTCTTTTGGTGGTTGTTATAACGGTATAACTTATATAATGTCATTAGTTGGTAAACTTTGGCTTTAACGTACAGTAATATAATCTGTTTTGGATAAAAGCGTGCCTTCTCTGAATTTCCATGTTGGTCCATTCATGAGGTCAGAATTCATGAGGGAGAGATGAGGATAATAAGCCTGCATAGGCCAACACTAGTTAGATTATTTATCGCTCGTTAAATGTTGATAATATTTCTTTATTTTGTGAAAAGAATAAAATAAAGATCACAACAACAAACAGTGACAAAATCTTTAGTTAAAAAACACCAACGTTTGTAATATACTACATCTTTTTCGTCATATTTTATGAAATTTTACAAATTTAAGTATATGATTAATGCAGATGTCATCCATTGTCATGTGCCTTCTTCGTTTGTAAATGTGGGTCCATTCTATTCAAAGGAAATCTTGATTACTAGCCGGACGTCCATAGAACAAAATTCTGTAGTTTATGAGTTATAAGTCTTCACTTTTTTTGATCAAATACGTTTTGGAGTGGGATCAATATTGGGCTGGGTTTGATAAAAAATAATGGATCCCTTCTCGACGCATTGTTACTGGTCCAGTAACAATAATGGTTATGATCTTTCATTGCTAAATATGATTGTAAGAAACTGTAAAAAGTTGTGAAAGTTATAAACGATAAGCTTATCACTTCTTATCGCAAAAAAAGAATGGAGCCTAAGTCTACCAAAATTCAAAGGCCTAAGCTTATTTGGGCTGCAAGTCATGAAGCTAAAAATTTGCGGCTCATTACTTGTTAGATGATAGATACATGCTTAATTGATAATATTATTTTTTATCCTCATCAAGTTAAAGTACAATTGAGTCAACAACTTCTGATAAAATATTTGTTTAAAAATATTTCATTTATTGATTCAATGGATTAGAAATGTACATATTCTCTTAAGCTGATAGCCTTGTAATGTACGGCATTTTTTGTTCTAGATTGTATTCTACAAGATTTAAATAAGTGAAGATTCATGCAAATATCATTCATTGTTATGTGTGTGTGTGTTTTTTTCTCTTTAAATGAGAGGTGACTGTTTAGTATTTAATTCCAAATTCTTATTTTTAATAGGACATCCATCAAACAAAATTCTATAGCTTCTAGGCCTTCTATCAATAAGATTGACGACTAATAATAATTTGCTTTACCTTGTTTACGACAATTTCAACATCTTATTTGAAATAATAGTATTATATTAGTACAAGATAGACTCACATGATATAAACAAATACCCAAAAGAAAAAGGAAAAGTAAGAATAGGAGAGATCCTTCAAAAATATTTCCAAAAAAAAGGATTTATTCAATTTAAAAGTCAACATTAGTCTCGAAGTCATAATGTAACTGGGGCGGCTGATATTTGCTTGTTGGGAGTTGAAATTTGTTAATCTGGAAGGTAAGACTTGAGTTGTTTGTGTTAATTTAATCATGTGAACATGAACATCAACAACTAAAAAGAAAACGTTACTTCCCAACAAATCAAGCTGTTTGTATAATAATAATCAATAATCAATAATCAATAATATAACGACGATAACGAATTGAAGCTACCAGATGTACCATTTCCAACGCATAATAAACAGTACGCACCGCTAAACTTTTCTTAATTCTGAATTCAAACCAACACCAAACAAACAAATAAATCGCCAATCTCTCCCTCTCTTTCTCTGTCCACAAATGCCCGCAATGAAAGCGTGGAACGGGCACGCTGTTATCTGCTTCCTTGATGTTATCATTCTCATTCTCATACTAACTTCAGCTTCGTTCTTCTACCCTTCATTCTCTCTCAAGGTTTCGTCATTTTTGTTTTATTTCATCTCTCTTTCTCAATCGAGCAAAACATCATATTCTCATCGACGTACACAAACTAATTCTGTGTTATACACGTTGTGCCTGTTGAACATAATATATAACAGATCGGAGAAACATGTTCCAAGGATGCCGATTGCGACCCGGGGCTCCGGTGCGAGACTTGCCCGGCTAATGGTAATACCCGCCCCCGGTGTACCCGTATTCGACCCGTAATCCCCACCACTAAGGTACGTAACTTCCTCAGTTGTTGGTAATAGTTTTGCTAATTGGGTTCAGTTTCATTAATCGTAACTTCATTTATGATTAATGATGATCACGGTGATATTCATTAATTGTTGGATGGATGAATTTAAATGAAGGTGAAAGGGTTGGCATTTAACAAGTATTCATGGTTGACGACCCATAATTCGTTTGCGATGTCTGGGGGAACCAAATCCGGGACTGGCTCCTTCCTTCTCGCCCCGACTAATCAGGAAGACACTGTCACCTCCCAACTTCAGGTTCTCCCTCCGTCTTTCTTTATGGTTTCATCTCGAAATGTTTAATTCATTTTTTACGTTTTACACTGAACTTTCCTGTTCATCTGAAAATGAACCCCCCAAAAATAACCCCCCCCCCCCAAAAAAAAGTTCAGGCCCCAGAGAGTCATTAAAAAAATATCCTGTTCTGGCTCAATTGGTCCTTTTTACCACCATGAAAATTGCAAATTCCTCCCCCCCCCCCCCGGGGGGGGGGGGGGGCCTTTTCTCTAGTCAATGTGTACCAAATATCCAGGCTGGTTACATAATTGATAAGCATCACCAGTTAACCTAACCTTGAATAATTTTGCAGTTTTCAAGTGGGAGTTGTTGTAGTTCATGTTCATTCAATCAGAAGCCAACAAGAACTGCTGCTTTAACTTTTAATAAATGTAAGCTAGTGGTATAAAAAAGAGATCGACTTTGCCTTTCAAAAGGATCAGAATTCTGAGTAAGAATCACTAATAAAATGATTTAGCTGCTATTTTATTCAAGTCCACTTTATTCCCAATTTGCCATGTTTAGTGAACTATAGAAAATTTATAATTTGTTAACCCCTAACCTCCTTTCTTTTCTTTTCATGGCAGTTTTCCTTCAGAACTCTCAATTTGTTAATTCATTGGAAGCCAACTTGTTAGTTAGAAAAATTACTATTACAGAGTCTCTATGTGACCTCTTCTGTCTTTTGGGGAAAAAAAAAATTATTTTGGGGAGGGGGGGGGGTGTATGCACCTTCCTGTTATGTTAGAAAATTCAAGTGGTAGTTTATCTTCTTTCTAGATCCGTTTTTTAATTGTTATTATTATTTGACTGTGTGTTTGGGGTTTTTTTTGGTTTTTTTTTTTGGGGGGGGGGGGGTTCAGGACCACTGTGCATTCTTCTCAGGGCTAAAACTAAGTTTTCCGCCATAATTAACTCAATATCCCACCCTAAATTTGATCTTCAAGGTTCAAAACATATAACAGTATCCCCCTCGAGCATGGCATCTTTCCTTGAAATCCAACATTTCCAAACAGGATCATGTATAGAGGTTGAAACCGCGGCCTTGTGATGAAATTTTGCCCCGTATTTGAGAACTCCACTGCACATAGAAACTCTCTCATGGTACATGCAATGAGCTCAAATTTCCTGTCTAAGAGCCTGTTTGTTTTTACCATGTTAAAGCTGCACATGTTTCAGTCTACTCCAACCGACTCCAATTTGCTCCTACCTGTTTTAAACTACTCCAATCTGTTTTAACCTCTCATAAAACTGCTCCAAATCGGCTCGTGTTTGCTATTACCTGCTCAAACCTAATCTAACCTGCCCCAAGGTGCTACAAGCCACTAATGGCCCATCCAAAACAAACAGGTTCTAAAGCAGCTAGAACAAATTCCCTGTGCTATATATCTTTTATAAGTGAGCATCAGATGACGGATGCCCTCCACCTTAATTTGGTAAAGGTGCACCTGATGTGATTTGCACCAGGGATTCCCTTCCTACCAACCAAAAAAAACAAAAAAACAAAAAAACCTCCCTCTATGATTGAAGAATACGCTACCAACTTTAAACATCATACAACCAAATGGTCCAGCCTTCTTGATTTAGAAAGTCCTCCAGCCGCCTGAATTTCCAGGCCATAATCTCCAATCTCCATCCAGTGCCATGGCTATTTGTTGTCACTTATTCCAACGCCTTTAATCTACACTTGTTCGTGGCCTAGCTATTTTCTCTTTTGGAGTTCCGGAGTTCTTTTTGTTCTCCTTGATCCTTTCGTCATAACCATTCGCCGTTAAGCCCGCAAAATTGCAAGTGGACGTAGATGGAGGATAGAGGCTTACTTACCATATATGCGTTTTTCATTGTCACAAGTAGAATCTCCAAATACGTTTAGAGGTGCAAGGATCACTTTAGGTGAAATCTGAACCTAAATCCTTGATGCTATAGCCCTGAAGACTCTGCATGTCTGCACAGTTATTATTCATTAGCACAGTTTGCTTCAGGAAAAAGCTGCAGAAAACTGAGAAGGCCTGTTATTGGCTTCACCTTTGTTCTGTTTTAACGACCAATGCCAAAACTAGATTGATATATGACTCATTAATCAGCATTTTGCTAGGAATGAGTTCTGGCCTTTAAGTATTATCATTCATTACTTACTAACGCTAGACCTCTCAAGCTTGTTTTTTTCTAAATAGTAAAGACAAGATCAGAGCTCCAAATGATATCCGCCAATATTAAAAAAATTTTAACATCCACACATTTGATATGTTTAAAACGGAAATGTTTCAAGATAGCTGCAAGATTAGCATCTCTGGAAGTAGTTCTGACAAGCCCTGCTTTTTTTTTTTTTTTTTTTGGGCGTTTGTGTGTGTGTGTGTGTGTGTGTGTGTGTGTGTGTGCGCGTGCAGAATGGCATCCGAGGACTCATGCTGGACATGTATGACTTCCAAAATGACATTTGGTTATGCCATTCATTTGGAGGCCAGTGCTTTAATTTCACAGCATTTGTAAGTTAACTAGTTCCCATTGAGCCTGCATTTTATATGTGAGCACAAGTTCAGAGAAACCTTAATTTGGGATTGAATATGCTGTGTTGTTGATACAGCAACCAGCCATTAATGTGCTCAAAGAGATCCAGGCTTTCCTAGCAGCAAACCCAACTGAAATAATTACCATCTTCATAGAAGATTATGTGAGATCACCAATGGGCCTCACGAAGATATTCAAAGCAGCTGGCCTTGACAAGTACATGTTTCCAGTGTCTCGGATGCCTAAAAATGGTGGTGACTGGCCAACTGTGGATGATATGGTGCAGAAAAATCAGCGCTTGCTCGTCTTCACTTCTGTGCAATCCAAAGAGGGCTCTGAAGGGATTGCCTATAATTGGAAATATGTCCTGGAAAATCAATGTGAGTATGCAATATGTGATTGTAGATTTCTATCTTCAATAGATTCACTTTTTTTGCTTTACTGTATTGCATTTGAGTATGCATTGCCGTGTTTTGCTCTAAGTTGAACCTTTGCTAAATTTTAGTGCTTGCTTATTATTTGATGAAACTGCAGATGGTGATGATGGGATGGTAGCAGGCTCATGCCCAAATCGTGCAGAATCAGGACCAATGAACACAACCACCGTCTCCCTGGTTCTAGTAAATTACTTCCCGAATAATCCCAATTCATCCCAAGCCTGTGCTGACAATTCGGCTGCCTTGATTAACATGGTCAATACCTGTGTCAAGCAAGACGGCAAAAGATGGCCAAACTTCATTGCTGTTGATTATTATCAGGTGATGAGCTCTTCCATCTTCATATGGTTGCCAGACTGACATTTTGCTTAACCCCCCATAACCATAGAAGCTTGGTGGTGTATAATAGTTTTAACCTTTTAACTTCAAATTTGCCCATGAAGATACTGCAAGTTATGAAACTTACCCCTTTTTTCGGTTTATTATTGCAGAGGAGCGATGGTGGCGGAGCTGCAGAGGCAGTTGATGAAGCAAATGGTCATCTTACCTGTGGATGTTCCAACATTGCCTATTGCAAGGTTTGCAAAATTGTTATGATTTGGTCCTCTTAATCATGATTCCCAAGTGCCTTGAATCATAACCTACAGTCCTACACTAAGCCCCTCGAGAGTAAACTTCTTATGGTATGTTTATTTTTGGGCAGGCAAATGGCACCTTCGGCTCATGCGACATCCCAACGCTTGCACCTCCGCCACCAGCAGCGTTGCCATCCAGACAGTCCTCGCCGGGGGGAGGTTCAACTCAATTCAGTGGTGCTGACAGCAATAACCGTACAGCCTTACTACATTGGCTGTATGGAGCATTGTCTACGTTAATAGTCATGTTAGTCTTGTGAGAATGTGGTCAATATGTTATTTTCTGTCTTGTTTTCTTACCTCCAATTCAGACATAGACGACATAAGATACTGAGTGAGTACATACGCCCGATTTTTATTTTTTTCCAGCCACTGTGCAGGATAAGTTGTATTTGTATTGAAGCTTTTTCATTTAATCTATTCTTCTTTCTTTTTTCTTTTTTTCTTTTACCATGCCTACTTGCAGAAAAAACTGTGGTTTAATTTCAACCAGATATAAGAGATATGAGTCATATGACTAGATCTTGAGTACGAAAATTAACAGACAATGTCTATTAATGTCGAGTCAATTGTTGGGAAATTAAATTTGACTACTATTAGCATCCAAAGAAACTGCATGATCTGTCTATTTCCCTCTCGCCCCCCTTTCCTGACTAGCTGAGCCATCCCATTCTAATTACATTCAACAAAATTTCTTAAATGAGATAGTCCTATATAACAGTTAGGGATATTAGATTATAATATACTGTACTTTAGGAGTATTAGACAATAGTACTCTCAACCTTGAACTTGAACGTCTGTGCATCACACTATGGGTCTATTTACTGTTTATATATCAAGACAGAGTTTAGATGTATTTTTATCAATGTAATGCAACAATTTGACAATGCTTTGCAATTGCGTATGTCTAAAATTCAAGAATTTTCAAGCGTATATAATGACATATGTTGAATATGCACTTACATCACCAACTAAAAACATTTTCAAAATAGTTCTTGGAATATAAACAGTAAATAGGCTCATAGTGTGGTGCACAGACGTCCAAGTTTAAAGTTGGGAGTATTATTGTCCAACACCCCCAAAGTATAATATATTATAGTCCAATATCCCTGAAAGTTATGGTAAGATAGATTATTTATGGTTGACTTTCTAAATGTCTTAAGATGACTGATAATTTAATTCATATGTTACTAATAAAGTAATAATGCATTAAATTTTAACTTTTATTGTATTCACTCCCAAATGAATTGTTATTCACCTTCATATGTATTAAAGATTACCATAAAGTATCCATCTCGAAATAAATTTTAGGGGATAGGAATGTACACAAGGTATACTACTATTGCTTCTCCACTCCGACCTTTTGCACCGAATCGAAGGGCCGAAACTACAGTAGTATCTTCCCTAGGAAGAAAAGCCCATGGCAGTGGTGCTGCTAAGATAAACATATAAGGCGTATGCTCAGGGAGAGCGCATTCCATACGTGATAGGTCATGACAACAATACAACTCGCGAGAGCATTCTCAACTTGAATTCCAGTTTATATCAGCAAAAATTTCAGTTTTTGGTACTTGCACTCCGTCACTTTTCTTACCAATGGAATTCATTACTGGATAATTGAATTAAACATTTATCATGGAGTCCACTATTAAATATATTTTATTACTTTTATCCTTTTAATTTTGTCTTTGCATTTTATGCTATGACTTGTATAAATATTTTCTATTTTCCGAATAAAGAATATTTATTTTTTCTTGACACAGAAAAAGATATTGTTTTTCAAAAAATATGGAAAATTGATTACTTTTTTTTTTTGGTTGAACATGTAAAATATTATTTGTTTTTTGTTTGTAGCACTGGCAAATGAACACAAATAGAAAGTGCAATTCAATTAAAAATCAATGCAATACAAAGGTTAGACATAAAGAAAATACAATACGAAGGGGCAAATGGAAAAGATACAATACGTACGGTAGGACTCTGGAAAAAAATACAGAAAAATAAAAATCATAACACAAAAGATCAGCGAAAAAATGCAAAACAATTATGATTGTAATCCTTGTCAGGTCATTTGTTGGCTTCATATTTCTTCAACGAAGTCCATTTGGAGATGTACATGTAGATTTGGGTCATGAACTTGTGCTACTCTACGAAGGTAGGCCACATAGCACGGATGGTGATCTCGTCGGACATTAGGCCCAGGGTGCTATCCTCCACATGATTACAGTTATAAGTAAGGTTATAGGAAACATATTCATCCTCGATGATTATGTTGTAGAGTATAACACATGCCTTCATTATCATACCCAATTCAGCCTTGTCCTTGTAGAGCATGGCCGCGGATAATGCGAAACGAGCTTATAGAACTCTGAATGCTCTCTTCACATCCTTCCTAACAGATTCTTGACATTCAACGAACAATCTTGCCTTCGGTCCTTAAGGAAGAGGGTAGTTTCGACAATGGTTGCCATCTTGGATAAACACTATCGATTGCATAAGAAGTGTCCAATATTATACTTGCAACCCAACGACATATTCACATTTTGGAGCTTGACCCTTATAAATCTATTGGAAAACTGGTGAATAGTCAAGGTTGTTTAAATCGTTAGGGCTTCCCGGGCATCCAAAGAAGGCATGCCAGCCATATCTAAAGGTCATAGGAAGCAACCGCTCAAGAATTAAGGTGTGGACTTTATATATACCTTTTGCAGACACTCCTTTCCAACCCAGTGGACATTTCTTAATTCTATTCCCAATGCATACAATCAATACTTCCTAAAATACTGGGAAAATCACAGGCTTCTGCCACATGCAATATATGATCAAAATTAGTTTGGGTTGGTTTTCTTAAATACTCTTCCCAAAACACTTGAATGACCCCAGCGGCAAAATTTTTCAAGCACTCCATTGCTGCACTTTCACTAATCTTCAAGTATTTATCGACATAAGCCAACATTTGCATGACTAAGGTGCACTTGGCGAGCAATTCCAACCCACGCCTACCAAGACAAAAGTACCTCAACTGGAAGTACTCAAAATGACTCCTGCGGGCATCAACTAAGTGAAGGAACAAGTGCTTTCACATATGAAATATGCGCTGAAAATGGGTTCATTGCAGGTTGCGTCTTTGACGAAGTAGTCTTTGTAGAGGCGATTGTGTGCATCTTAGCAGTCTCTGCTAATAAATTTTTTCTTCTTTCTTGGTCTATGCAATGATGATTAAACTCTCTTCTCTTGTCTGGCTTGTCTAAGCTTCATAAGTAACTATATGATCTTTATATCAGTTTCATTGTTTAGAATGCATTCCAACATAGGTGTATCATCACTATATTGTTATACTATGAATCCAAGCCATCTGATGATGATGGTAAAGAAGATGAGGAGGATGAGTCGCTAATTGTGGAATACATAAGCATAATAAAGTTGCAAATGTAAGTAAAAATTTGAATTTTAAATGTAAACTTAAAAAAAACATGTAAACTTCAAAATATATGTGAACTTCAAAAATGTAAGTAATAAACATAATTAATATGATGTAAGTCACACACTTAATTGTATAGTAAGAAAATAAATAAACATAACATAGAATACATTTTCTTAAACTATAATTCAATTTAAAGAGGGGGCATAATCAGTTGAGGACGGTATTTGGCATTACCGACTCCTAATTTCTTCTTGAAGAGGACCATATCAAGTCTGATCCTCAACATACTTCTCAGAAATGCTTATTCTCAAAATCATGTCCTTATACTTCATGCTTTAAGGGGTTGTTCTCTTTCTTTGAATGCTTGATGACGATCTCTCAGTTGAACGACTTGTTGAGCTGCTTCTGCCTTTTTCTATCGGGCTATGACATATCATTTAAACATAGTACTATTTTTTACACTTGTTGTCCCCAAGACAGACAACTCTTTGGTCATCAGATCCAACACCGAGTCCTCAACTACCATCTTCACCTTTCTCTTATCAGCTTTTCTTCCAATTGGGCGGACAAGCCCTCCTTCAATTGGAGTATCTTCACTAGCAAGGGTTCCCGGGGTGCCGGGGGCGTTGGGGTTGTCAAGGGTGGAGCTCTCAGAGTATGCCCCTACTTCACTTATCCTCAACTATTTGAAAGATACTTCTGCAGATTAAACGTAGAAGGTCTTACATTTTGGTTGATCCTTCAGTAGTACCCATCAATGCATGAGGTCAGACATTTACTTAGTTTTAGTATAATACAGATCATGTGCGCTCTAGAGAATGGTTTCCTCATTCGCTCCACCTAGGTTTTGTTGGTACGCCTCCGCCAGACTAGCGCACCATTTGGAGACCAATGGAGATGCCCAGTTCCAACTGGCGTTGCAAACCTTTGTCGTTTTCTTTATAAGTCCACTGGGAGTGTGTTGGTTGAACATGCAGGTGACCTTACTCCAAAGCCCCGATTTCTTTTGATCCACCCTAGTGATAAGGTTAATGCCTACTTTTATTCATGACTTCACCAAGCGAGGATCCTCCTCCAATGTCCACTTCGAGGCTACTCTGCCACTGTCATTGTTGGTGGGGTTATTACTGGGTTATATAGGGGGCATTAACCCGTAGCTAAAACTTGAGATTTGGGAGGGAGGGGCAGAGGCATTGTGGCTTTGTGGTGTGCATTTTGTGGTGGGGGTAATGTGGGAGTAATGTGGCAGGTATTGTCTTGGGTATTGTCAATTTGGAGGGTTCAAGGAATTGTCCGTGCTATTCTCGGGTTGTCATTGTGAATCGTCCCCACTTAGTAAGTTTATAAACGATTGTGGGTAATTAGAATCCATTTTAAGGACACACCTATATGTTAATTAACAATGTTGGAATTCAAATTTTCAATTCTATCATACATGTTTACACATATACTACCTTAAAGAATTGTTCAAATTATTTTGAGTTATAAATTTTATTATAAAAATAAGTGATGTAAACAAATAAACATGTACAAACATATTACCTAACTTTCAACATAAATTTCTAAACATGTAAAAGCCCAAACATTGTAAACATGCAATTAAAGATAAATTTACATGTATGACATAAATGGTATGACAAATTGTTAAACATATAAACACATTATCTAAAGATAAATTAAATTTCTAATTTCTTTTAAAATTTGTCATCAAAGAACTTACATTGTAACGCTTTTTCATCCTAACGTATTCATATTTTGGGCATAATAATTCAATTCCAACTTATTCAAGTTTAAAAATTAAAAATTAAAAATATTTAATTTTTAGGTTAAATTTAATATACACATGTAAATTAAATTCCAACTTACTAAACATTGTAAATTATAAATTAGATTTCTAACTTCTTTTAAAATTAATCATGTAAATAGCCAAACATTGTAATAATGTAATTAAAGAATTTACATTATAGCACTTTTCCATTCTAACATATTCATATTTTGTGCATAATAATTAAATTCCAACTTATAAACATTGTAAATTATAAAGTAGATTTCTAACTTCTTGTAAAATTAAACATGCAAATGACCAAACATTGCAATAATATTATTAAAGAATCTGCGTTATAACACTTTTTCATTCTAACATATTCATATTTTGTGAATAATAATTAAATTCCAACTTATTCAAATTTCAAAATTGCAAATTTCACATATTTAATTTCCATGCTCAATTGAATATACACATGTAGACCTATTAATTAAACATATAAATTTTTAAAAATGTGTTAACTTCTAAACATATAGATGTCTTAATTAAACATATAAACACATGTCACATGCATCCAACAATAATTCCAGCATCACAATTGAAAGATACAAATTAAACATATTAATTTCAATAATTAACTTAAACATACTTGCTTTTAAACATTTTTAATTCTACCCATTTTTAAAAAATATTCAAATAACTTAATATTAAGCATAACATATTATTAATGGTAAATATGTAAAACAAAAATTTAGAATTTCTTACAAATTGCTTCGCTTCACTTCAATTTTGTCTTGATTATTCAACCTTGTGAACACCTCCAAACTATATCTGACAACAAAACCAAAAACAAAAAATATTACTTCAAATATATAACTTAAAATATTAATTTAAATTAAAATCATAAACATAGCTAAAATAATAATTATTATTTACTTAACCAAATTTTCGTTCCATCTTCAGTTTCTTTCAATTCTCACAACACTCAAAATTACGGCTACAATGAGAGAATTTTCAGATTGAGAGTGAGAGTTAATGTGGGATGAATTTTTCACATGTGACGTTTGGTACTTATAGACTAATTTAACCCAAAAAAAAAAAAAAAAGGCTGCCAATATAGCCGTTAGGTCGTCCAACAACTATCTTTCCCAAAGCCCAACAGATATACTGCGTGCCCAGTCGAACGGTCCTTTTCTCCGAGTTTTTTCTTTTTTTTTTCCCTTGCCCCAAAACGCAGCGTACGTTTCAGCACACTCAGGCGAAACGTTGCGTTTTGACCGCACAACAAACGAAAAAAGAGCACGCGGGACAAAACTCACAGGGATTCTGTCAACGTGCCTTGGCCTCCGTTCCCTTTGTTGCAAACCAACCTGTAGAACACGGGCCCCACAATTACTATGGGTTCCATACGGTTGGGGATGCTCTGAGGCAATATGGAGCCTATTTTATTTTTTTGCTTCCCATTTTTCCTAAATGAAAAGTGTTTTGGTGATTTTAAAAATATATGTCATGAAACGAGTTCATAACAAATATTTTATTTGATGATCACAATTTACAGTTTCATTGTGGAGATGATGGGAAAGACGTAAAAAGTTTGAATCTTAAAATGCTATGGAGGGACAGCCTCCACTGGAAGTTCCAAAAATTAGAGCTCTAGTTATAAGTACTCTTATAATTATGGATACATGAAACTAAATTCACCGCCAGTTGTCAAATCATGAAATCTATTCCCGTCCCTAGTACAAATTATGTTTTTCCTGATTCTATAAATATGGCATATACATGACGGTTTATACTAGAATTATCCTGTCACCATTACTTTCTATCATTTTCTGTTACACTGGCTTCCACTTACAACTCTATCAGAAAGCTCCGCTGAGAATCAGATGAAGTGGTCCTCTTCTGCTGGTTTCCATCAGAAGTCCAGAACTTGAGGTCTTGCAAATTCTACCAGCCATTCCTTAAACCGAATAGCCAAGGGTCAATTACACATGTATATAACATAATGAATAAAATCACTCGTTCAGAATACAATCCATCTAGCGTAGCTCCAATTGAGTGTCTAACTTAGTTCCTCTGAAGATATTACTCAAAACTCAAAAGAGGTAACAAGCAGTCTTTTGCAGATGCACAATTCACAACCTGATGAAAGCATAAAAAAGCAGCATGCTATGAATTTATTCATTCGGGAAAATAATGTGGACTATAAGTTACAAAACAGAAAGGGGAGAACCGGGAGGGCTATGGTTTTTTATACAATCTACATGCCATTAAGAATATGACACGTGTTGTGATAATTACCAATACTTGGCAGGTCCTTTCTAACGTACAATGAATTGCTACTTGGGTTTCTGTACTGCAATGTGCATTTGTCACCTACTCTTGAATAATATGATGATTTCATTGCAATTCTCCAACAGGTGCTTCATTGAGCCACAGGAAGTGAATGAAGTCATACAGCTTTGCGCTTACACTCACCTGCTCGGCAACAAGTTGAATTATTAATCCATTCAATCCAGCAATTTAGTTTATGACTTTATGCCAAACAAGAAATTGAGCATGTCTGCTCTTACCTTGTAAGGCGTAGGATTCAATCTCCTCATATGGTCAGGACGCATTTGCTCCAGCTGCATCATGCACCGAGCCCTGACGTCTGTTAGAGGCAGCAATTCTTCCCTAGATTTATCTACATGAAACAAGAACACCTTCTTGATAGGTTTCACAGGCCAAAAACACTGAATGCAATTTGTTTTACTTAGAAGTCCTGAGTTCAAACCCAGTTGCTCAACCAAAGTTCAAGCAACAAAACACGCTCAAAGCTTTGATCTCGAGCTCAACTAAAAACTCTGTATATACTCCCCCCCCCCCCCTCTCTCTCGGTTTACACTTTCATAACTGGCAAATATGAATAAAAAAAATAAAGCTCAATCAAATATATTTTCTAAAAACTTGTTAAGCCTACTAACTCTCAACTGATCACTATTAAGGCCGAACTCAGCCTCTTACGGATACATTGACAAGATAATCAAGCCAAAAGAGCTTTTAACAGTCTGAAGCTTGAACAATTCACAAGCAATTTGGCAAGTTACATTGTTTCTCGTGCAGATGGCAAACAGATTATCTTCCACAAAGGAGCAGAGTATCAAAAGCTCACCCGTGCTACCTCTCCAAAAACATTTCAACAACTCCTCAACTCTCTGGGGCACAACGTAAGCTCTTTTAGACTCATTAAATGGATGACGACATAGTATTCGCTCTCCTACCTGTTAAAAAAAAAAAATCAAAAATCATTACTTTCATTGCTCCATCATCACAAAAAGTACATTTTAGAAGAGTGAAAACAAGCAGCTATGTGCTGAGAGGCTGGACTTAGCCAGTAACCACCTCCTACAAGTTGCCATCCAAAACCAGAAAAAAATATCCTGCAGGCTAACGCTACGACTTTCAGAAGCAGGATCTGTGAAAGGTGTTGTAAGCTGTCAGAGAGCCGTCATTTTTTTTTCGTTTTGGGTTTTTTTTTTGGGGGGGGGTGAGACTGGTAGCGACAGGAAGTCAGTTTCCTTCAAGTAATTGGTTTCGCGTATAAATGCCCATGTTTTACAATGCTCCAGAATAGCTCTCTGAAATCAATAGAGCCCCCAATATATTCGACCATTGGCCAGTCCAGAAAAAAGAAGTGAGATTGTCATGCTTATGTGTTAGCCGTTAGCTGATACCTTAGGTGCAGCTTCATTTTCTCCGATCATCAAGTCCACTAGTGCATATCCTTCTTTACCATACAATCTGTAGCATTGTTTTTTACAAGGAATAGACACCTAAGAACAGCACACAGAAGGTTACACAACTCCAAATAGTAACAGGAGTTAACACGAGATCTTAACAGGAATACAGTCCAAACCTTAGAAACATCTTCAGAAAGTTTCATCCGAGGCTGATTATTTATCTCAACAAGCTTGAAAACACAGCCTAGTGCAGGTTGAGAGTAGCATGTAACCAGATAAGTTCCTATTCCAAAGGCATCAATCTCGTGACCCTGTTTATGCAAAATTATCCAATTACGGTAATGCAACAAAAACTGAGCACACTTAGTTTAACAAGCCTCACTATTAATAAAGAGCTACATGGTAGATGAACAGCACACGTAACTTTTAAGGGGTGAAACAAATTTCACGACTTCGACTCCTTAACCCTCATGCCCTTCCAGCATTTTTTTGGAGGGGGGGTGTCATAGAATAGAGAATATGGTACACCTGACATCTCATAACCCCTATCCTGACCAAATTGCACATGGTAAACACCCAAAGACTAGGGTGCCTTTAAAGAGAGGAACAAAAATGCTATAACAAATTAGATGATTACAACCACCAGCACAAAGTGAGACTCACAATATAGCTGAGTCTCAGGAGAGCAAAGATGCATGTGACTTTACCCTTGGAAAAAGATAGATGGTAGGAGAAGAAATTACTTTTTTTATACTATGTTAGGAAACAAAACAAGCAACTTTTAGACAGATCATAAACACCACTTCGTTGATTACCCGGAACTCCAGTAAAGTGAGACCCACAAAATAGAGGAATCCAAGGAGAGCAAAATCCATGATTTTAACCAAGCACAAAGATATTCCGTAAGAGACGATACTGCTTTTACAATATTAGATTAGGAAAACCAACAACATATTGACTGGATCAGATACACCAGTAAATGCGACACAGAAGAAACATGAATAGAACCAAGTATCTTTTCATATAAAACCGCAAATCAGATAATACTCCCAATCATGTCATAAAATTTGTCATATGATCTCACCATTCTTTTCCTCTCTTTCCTGACAAAAACCTATTAATTTGTTCATACAGTCATACCAACTCCTTTTTCTCTTCTGGGAGAAAACACAGACAACAGACGTATTAGTAAGCTGTAATAAGAGCTTCTCCCATAAGAATCATGAGCCATTTGAGGGATCTCTTCAAACTTCAACTTGCGTTGCTTTAACATGCAAAAATTCTATTAGTAGCTATTTCTCCAGTGATGCTGAGCTGCAGGCAAATGGCATAATCCTTTGTCCCAGCAAAATTGTCCTGTTTTGCATGTTCTCTCTGTTCATCATGATGGTCCATGTATAGTTAATGGTTGAAACATGCTCATAAATGAGCATGTTAGACTACAGTTTATCTTAAAAGGGAAGAAGAATGTGTAGTTATTACTGATAGGAACTAAAACATAATAGCAGCTTTAAACATTTAGAAACAAAAATAAGAACAATCAAATGCAGCAAAGGCGCCAAAACAATTTTGATAACCTGTTTGTTTAAATGGTCTAGTGTTTCCTCATTAAGGTCATTGCTAGCAGTAATACTTGTCTTTCCAAAACCAGGTACTCCAAAATCTTTCTCAATAGCTTGAAAAAACTTGCGAGCCTCGCCAGACAGGTATGCCAAGTCACCAGAATCCAATCTGATGCCAATTGCCGTGTATCTGCATCACAGGTTATGGAAGATGAAGGTAGCCAATTAATCATAGTTGTGATCATTTTACGACACCCCCTCCCCCCTTCTATGTCAATATTATTTTGAAGTTAATCAGTTTAAAGACCAACAGAAAATATATATCCTCTAGACATTGGCAGCCAAGTCATTCATTTACAAAATGTAAATATGATGCTTGAAAGAAGCAATTCTTAGGTGGAAAAGGATGGGAGAAGAGATCAGAGCATGCAGTTAGCTAACTAATGGATAGTCCTTACATACCCTAAATCTCTAAGAGCCAAAGCAACTGCACAAAAGTTTGGAATCCCACTCCTCAAGACCTGGAAAAGTTTGGGATTGCACCAGCAATTAATGACGGCCATAAATAGTGATGAAAACAGAAAACAAAATGAATACCAGCCCACAAGGAGGTGGAGAGTGGAGACAGCATCTAAAATTAAAATCAAGGTGAAAAATAACTTTCAGCTTTCAAGTAACAAGCAACTTCAAAATTGGCATCACATGAGACATGCGTGGTTATCGTGGAATGTAGGTAGCACAATAAGTTGTTCGCAACCTTAGATGAAACACAAAGGAGTGCACTGATCCTCGTGTGATATGCAGAGTACATTCTATAGTATTTCAAAGTAGTGATTCAGCTGAATGGGGCCAAAGCATTACGCCACCCATGACAACAGATTCTGCTAAAACCTACGAGATTACCAAAAGAACACACCCAGTGCACAAACCAGAACTGAGGGGAGAAATTTCTTTTCCCTAAAACTTACGATGTTACAATAGCCTATGCCTTACAATTGGCAAAGGAAAAGAGAGATTTGAACTTTTGAATAAAAGAGCAACCAAGATAGACCATTACTGTTACTCTAGTATAAAAAATAACGTACACACCCAATAATCAAAATATCACAAGTTTCCATGGCCGTCTGCTATTTAAGGCAACCAATTCCTATCAGTGCCCAAATTATAAATGGAAGCAGTTACCAAAAAAAATTTAAACAAAATGCTTAACTGTAAAATTATCATCAGAAGTTAGACCTTTGTCTGTACCTGAGCATAGAGAGTAACAAAATGTCGTTTCAGCTTATGAATCATGTTACTACTTATGGAATCTTATTTATTTATGAGTGGAAAACTATGGTAGTTACAGACTTACAAAATCTTCCACCATAATCTATCAGTGAAGTTGGGGAAATACAGTACTTTTACAGACTATGATGCCCATCATATAGTTTATTATTCAAGGTATCTCATATCAAGCAGTGAAACCATTAGGTAACAGAATCAAATTAATCAATACAACCTCTCAATCAAAAATTCACCAGCATGACTTCAACTTTGACGTTATTTATTAAAACAAAAGCACGTAATAAGAGAGAACGAGCCAAAGGGCCTTATATTGTCTCAGGACACTCTGGCCTCAGTTAGAGGTTACACATGACTTGATAAGTTCTATCAGAGAGTCACATGGCTGTGGCTTTGGCAAGAAGTGAACAGTGACCAGAACAGCAAGAACTGTAGTTTTAGATCAGGGCTAAACCAGGACTAGCATCTGTGTTGAAAAAGCACCACAAAGATTATATAGACAAAATCCCTAAGCTAAGACAGTGGCATAATCTGATCTGAATAAAACGGTGAATAAGACCGAAGTTAAAACAGCATAAAACCGAAACTGTGAAAATCTTGGCATGCATATGCATGGAATAAGAGTCATGTATGATATGTGTTACAATCTGGTGAATAAAACGGTGAATAAGAACCAAGTTAAAACAGCATAAAACCGAAACTGTGAAAATCTTGGCATGCATATGCATGGAATAAGAGTCATGTATGATATGTGTTACAATCTGGTGATAATAAGCAATAATTAGCAATGCTTACATCATATGTGTCCACCAACGCCAAAAAGTTATCAGGGAATGCCAAGGCATATGAAGTGAAAGCAGCCAGCTCACTTAAATTTGTCTCACCAAAGCCACCAATTGATAACCTTGTTCTCTAAGAAGTATGCAGGAGGAAAAAGGTTAGAGGCTACATTTAACAAAAGAAACTTGACATCAAGAAGGTCACGAAACTTGGCACAGGAACTAGTTACTTCTGCAGTCGATATTTACAAATAAACCTCCAATAAAAAAAACTAAATGCCTATAGACTTTCACACATCATGGTATTTTCCACAAGATTCACAAGGCTTTGGTTTACTGCAAGTGCCACTGTGCCCGACAAACTTCATATCTCTTGCTGCATCTGGGAGGAACACACCTATGTAGTAACCCCCCCCCCCCCAAAAAAAAAAAAATTGTTACACTGCAAAAGGAAATTAAAATTTTGCATATGAAAAATTTAGAACTCTACCCACTCACGGTAAATCATGTTTATAACAAATTTGTCATCAGACAGTAGTTGCAGAGCTTACAAAAGGATCCTTCTAAGCCCTGCACCATTCAAATTCATAAACTTACAAGCATAAGACCGGTAATTAGTTTTGGCACATACACATGAGAACTGTCACTCATATAGATAGAACCATGAGATTGTCTGGCAGTCTCACCACAGGATATAAGATATACAACATATTTTTCCCATGAAAGATAGTGCTGATTGAAATCAAGAATGTTTCAAATTGTTTGGGAAGATTGTTTCATAACTGCACACGAACACTGAACCTAAGAACAGAAACACCTGGAGGAGGACTTCCCCCGAAGATGGACTATTTTGCTTAGTATTTGGCTGTCATTTTCTTTTGGTCTGAATTGCCCACAGGTAATATTTTCTACTAATCAAGGTTGCAAAACACTCCAACTAAATTGTGGGTCCTTAACGAAAGATTGCTATTGAATTAGACAACATAAATAAATTTCAAAAAGGCCCAATCAGAGCACCTGAATTTTTCTTAACCATGACTGCACAAGACTGACGAAATCCTCACAAGTAGTTGAAGCATCTGCGCTCCGAAGCAATTTCTCCACGATCTCATCAGGACTCTGCATATCAGGACTAGTTAGGGAGGCTGTTCGAGCGTGGCACCATATCTTTTAGAAAAAACAAAGGTTAGCAGCTTGTTATATACGCAATAACATAGAATACATCCTGCTTGCAGCTTCATGTAGGCATACATATCAACATTTTCCTTCTTTTTTAACCACTTACATAACAAATCAATGTTAACTGGACTCGGCAACGAGTATTCAACATGAATGTGCCCAAGTTGCCACACATTGCACATACTTGGCCGTAACACAAAAGTCAAAAAGTCACCATCATCAGAACATGGAATTTTGATGTGGGTATTTGAGATCAAAAGGAGCTCGCAAGTACCACAGCAGTAAATAAAGGGAACTCTTGGCAAGAAACCCATTTGCAAAAAGGAACTATAGTAAATTGCATCAGTATTTGAGTCTACCAACAAAATTCAAAGAAAAAAGACTATGGCTGTCCAGCATGTGAATTTTGCCATTTACTATATCAAACGAAAATACTCAAAAATCCACAAATTTCCTCTTTCCCATCGAATCGCAAAACAGCGCAGAAGATTGCCTCTCATTTACCGTCAACTTTTCACTTTTATCTCCTGAATGTCCATCTGATATGAGAAGACAACCTCAAGTCACTTGACTCCAGACTATTTTACACTATAAACTAATAAGACAAAATCTACATTCCACTTAAATCAGCAACTTTTGCACACTGTCAACTCCAATTTTAAAGTCATAGTCCAAATTTTGAAACAGACCATATGATGCATGATGACGGTTGGACAACAATAGAAGTCTTTTCTCACCATAAATGAGCTGACAAAAGCATGTGAGTGAGTTCCCTTCAGTGGTATTCCAAACAATCTTCCAGCTGCAACATTGCTGTAATACAGTGCAAAACAAGAAGCTCAAAATCAGAGCCTAGCCTCCTCTTTTTTTTGGGGGGGGGGGGGGGTTAAAAAAGAAGGGTAAGGCTTCCCACTTGCAGGGGGGAAGGGGTAAACAAATCCTTGTAAGTGCTGGGATTTGAATGCCCTAAACTTCCACTTGGAAGGTGAGTACAACACCACTTATGCAAGCGCGTTTCCTCTAGCTTCCATGTTATACATAGAAGTGTTCAGAAAAAAGAGTACAACTTTCATGCAACGCATTAGTGTTTGTGGTGATATTACACATTCATCACCTGTTAGATATTATATGCAAAACTTTAAACAGAGGAAATAGGATTAGTAACTTAAGAATATTAGCTCAGAAACACAGAAAAAAGGACGAAAACATCCATTAAAAATAGATGGTTCCAAATTTGATAAAACATCTATCCTTTATTTACAACTCTGCTGCCTCTTTCAATGTTATTTCCTCCATTTTCTCAGTAAGTAACATGTCAGTTAAAGTTTATTCTTTTCATCATCATCTTGAGCTTCCACCATAACAGAGATAAATTGTTCCTAAAAAAACCTATATCCTCAGCAAGGATTCATACATGCAAATTAGTCTAAATTTTCAGCCTCTGAAAATGGATCAGCAGGCGGTAGGTGAAGTTGGGACTAAGAGCGCAGCAAGTAATCTTCTCTAGCTAAAACTATAGACATCAGGTCGATGTTTGACTTATTTACCAAGTCTTACAGCAGCTGACTGACAACTAAGTGGGCAGCCACTAAGCTACTCTAGATACATAAACTATTGGCGCCAGGTCAATGTTTGACAGACTTACCAAATCTTATAGGAAGGTGGTCTCAAATATCAAAATATCATTGTCATCAAGATGGATGACATGGCCTTGAGTTCCAGAAATCCTATGGCCTAGGCAATGATCAACAATCCTTATGGCGGAGAAAATGTTTATAAAAGAGTTCATAAAGCTTAATATATTTTTGAAATTCATAAACAAAAATTAATTAATATACATAAAACCTTACAAACTCATTTGTAAACATTCTGTCCATCAAAAGGATTATTGATCATAACACCAAACTTACGGGCTTTGGAATTGAAGGCCAAATCATTTATCAAGAAGACAATGATATTTTCATCTCTGAGACTGTCTTTTTTCAAGACTTGGATTAGCTGTATTATTACTGATAATTATTATTTGTAAATTTAATTATAATTTTACTAATTAGTTATAGTCTAACAAACAACAATTATCAGTAACAGTTTAATCATATAGTTCAATTACATGGTTTTTGGCAAAGTTATACGAGAATGCCACATTTGTGAACCTTTTTGCTGCAATACTTGGAGATCCCAATAGTGTCACGCGGGAAGGGGGGGGCCATGCCTACTGTCGTATAAGATGATATCATATATGTTATTCCAGAGATAAGGCAGAAGGTGTTCTTAATAAACGAACAACTACAGAAAATAGGTAGCATACAGGATCCTCTACTCTATCGATTTCTCTACAAAGAATTCCAAGAAGTTGTAAGGAGTTGTAAAAAGCTACAAGAAGCTATAACAAGTTGTAAAGAGTTGTAAGAAATTGTACGCAGCTACAACAAGTTGTAAGAAGGTGTAACAAACTGTAAGAAGTTCTGAGCTTTAAGCTTAACCTTCCTTACACAAAAAGAACCTGGCCTTAATGTCGGATCCTTTTTTCTTTTTTTCTTTTTGTGTTTGAATTGGACAATAACTCATACTTAGAAGAGTCCATCGCTAAAAATTTTTTTTTTACTCTTTCTAGACCAATTCAAATGGAATAATGTCACATCCACCAAAGATGTATCCTTAGATTTTTACAATCTTTGCTGTACAAGGGAAAACCAGATGGTATAAAGATATACATAATTACAAGGACTGATGGCATATTCATGTACACGATTTATAGGCTTCGGGTATCATGCATGGTTAACCAATTCATGCATGCAAATTTATGACAAAAAGCATGCAAAATTCCAGGACTATTCGTCTACAGGGCTTACCTTGTTGCATCAAAACCACCCATGTAGCAGTACCTTGATGCACTAATTCCTCCATCAGGACCCTAGAAGGTGAACAAATGTTACATATTTTGCATATCCAAAAGAAGAGTCAAGTATAGAATATCCTAAAAGCAAGATGTCCTAAACTACAACCTGTGCCCGTCTAAGCCCAAACTCAAGTAGTGTTTTGGAATTTCCAGCTACTCTTCGATGCCTTGCAGCGTTGGTAGCCACCAGTGACGCATAATTGACAAGGTTGACGAGAGTTGTTTCCAGCAGCTGAGCCACCTGATGAAATAGATCTTGAAACATCAGAGTAATGCCATAGCAAAACATGACAAAGAAATGAGAGAACTATCTTTATCACTGTCACTTACAGCAACTGGTCCTTCCACTCTTATAAGAGGCACTTTGGGGAAAACAACAGATCCCTCTGGGATAGCATAGACTTCAACTTCAGAACAATCCACTTGTCGAAGGTAGTCCAAAAAACCCTCCTGAGTTTCCATTAAAGGACAATTAAGAAAATATGGCAATAAGAGAAAAAAAATATACAATCAACAGGCCAATTCATTGACAATAGAGTGCATTTACGCATAAGCCAATGCAAACATACAAATTTTATGAAGAACAACCAGATTGGGGTTCAGCAACAAAATTAAGGATAAGAAAGAAGCAGAAAGTTAGAAATCAAGCCGAGAATGAGACGACTTCACACATCAAAGAAGTAAAAAGACTTTGGATTTCTTTATTGTAATTATTCTAGAGTTAAATGCTGTTGAGTTCCTTGCATGTCTGATAGTGAGACAAAAACGACTTCTACCCTTGGTTGCAAATTAGGAATGCTTTGTGAAGCATTAATAGCATCACTAGTGTGGCCAACCACTAACACAAGATAAAAACCAACCTAAGGGAAGCAGAATAAAAATTCCGCAAATGTGGATGCACAAAGCAAGACTCTTCTCCGGAGGGAAATGACATAAATTGTATTAACTGCAGTCTCCCGGCCAACATTTTATAATTTTGCTAGTTGGTCTGTGCACTGGGGGGAAAGCCATGACAAGCCTTTAACAGGTATCAGACTACCGGCCTGTTCGATAAAATTAGTTGTTTTAGTAATGGTTAGCGGTTTTACCAGCTATCACCCACTAGTATTTAGCAGCTAATTGTTCAACTAGCAATTTAAAATAAATATAACTGCTGAGGTAGCACATTTATGTAAAATGACTAAAAAAAAGCACAATAAATGAAGATTTTTAATAACTAAAAAGGAGAATTCTGTAATTTGCAATGCCACCTCTAGTAGGTAGAGGTTCTTAAAGGTTCCTTTTAATAACATCTAAAAAACACTACATAAACCTCTAACCACCACCTCATCCACTACTTTAAACACTTACAAGTAGTGGCCTATAATATTTCGACCACCACAAACTACTAAGCTTTAGTTCAATCTTTATTGTGAGAACGCAGCCCATAACCCTATCAAGACACCCAACAAAAAAAAAAAAAAAAAAAAAAACCACATATGTAGCTTCGAAAATTTTCTTCTCTCTTCATGCCCCTCGTTGATTTAATACATGTAATAGTTAACTGTTCCCTTCCAAACCCTTAAAGAGCTATAATTCTCATAACCACAAACACTATTTGGACATAACAAACAGATGTCATATGCAAATTGACAAAAAGCCACTTCCTGATTCACAACTTTAACAGCACTAAGGAAGGTGCATGAGTGATTGTCTCCCAACCTACTAAGGTGTGAAGTTAGAACTGCTTCAAAACAAACAAGCACAACGTGGAACTTCGGAAAGTTGAAATTACCCAGAAGAAAATATTTTGTCAAATTCAGCTCCAAACTACAACTTTACTATGTTTATTCCCAGTTCTGGATGAGGAAATATGGCTTCAGTCCTCCAGGAAATCCACCTCACAACACCAAAAGGAAACCATAACCATTAGACTCAAGTAGAACTTATTCTGGTGATCATATTTCTCCACAGTGAAAATACATCTCCAAATTCAAGGAAAAAAGTTGTCCTATGCCCAATGTCTCATGTCCTACTATAATGCAATGATATAGCTCTGTGAAACACTTTGCATATGCAATGCCCTCCGGCCCTTCAAAAGTACATACTGCATAATTATATTGTCTCTAAGCTAGGTGTGATCCTTCCCCAAGAGGCCATCCATGCGAGACCTCACTTATCATAAACATCCTCCATGAGTTAGTGAAAAATGAACTGCTCTGCACACCTTAGTAATATCTTAGCAGTGAGGATCAACAATAAATGATGTGCCTTACCTCACATCCACCAGGCAAGGCTCCCCGAAGAAAATCAATATCCTCTGCTGTAAACTTGAAATTGGCAATGAATCTTATGCACTCCTCCAAACCAGCAAAGACTGTATACTCACCACCGAATGGGCTTCTTCGGAAGAACAAATCAAACCTGAAATATAGAAAATATATGTCATCCTTTTTGTTTCAAGGAACGCCTTCCAATTTGAATATTTGAATATTCAAAATCAAAATCATGCTTTTGACACATAGGTCTATTGCCAGATTTCAACTCACGCCCCCCCCCCCCCTTTCTTTTTTCGGCAGAGGGGGTTGTTTATCCAGTAAATTACTCCCACTAGGCCAGTTTTAAACCTAAGAGTAATTCCTGACTTATGTTGACTACTGAGTACTGATCAATGCTGGGACAAACTACCACTAATCACCAATGGCAGAAATTGACGTGTTCATCGTCAATAGTGAAGCATCAATCAGATTCCATACTTCCAAGTTCCAATTTCCAACTCAAAAACACAGCAAAATCCTTACAGGAACGGTATGTACAAGTATAAGAAATGTGCTTGATCATAACTCATGAGCAACAACACCACATGGTAAAATGAGCATTACAAATACAGTCAGTATTTCTGTCTCAAAACGAACGACTGTCCCGAGCATTAAAAAGCATATTCAATACAAACAGCCAAATTTGAATATTTCCTAAACTAACAAAATATAGGTCATTAAAGCTAAAAACTGAAAAAAGTAAGGAAAGAAGACTAACACAGCTCGTTCATTGTGCTTGCCGGCTTTCCAGTAAGCATAGGCCATGGTATACTGATAGAGATCCGTAAGCAGCGGGTTTACCATCGGATTCGTCGGGGACGGGATAAGACCGTCCGTCATCATTGGACCATTCTCTCTCCTCTCCTCCATGGATTCCAATCCCAAATTCTAGGGTTTCAAATTCAAATTCTGTGTTTCAGAATAGATAGGATTGCATTCGAGATAAATGAATGAATGAACAACGTATATACGAATGGAATATGAACGAGAAGCACACCAGAGTAGGTTGTAGGCTAGATGATGATGATCTGGGACACTTGCGTCGTTTCTTCAGAATTCCACGCCTCCATTCGTTTCACCTTTTTTTTTTTTTTTTTTTGGGTGGCTTTTCTCAATCCTGGAGCATGTTTTCTTTGTCCGATGGTGCTGTATCTGGCTGCTAATCTGCAACTTTTTTAATTCAATAGTAGAAATTTTGACTTATCTAATGTAGTAATGTTGAAATAAATCCTACGACTAATGACCAAAAAATCAAATCATTAATTGTAAAACAACCTTTTTCTTTTGTTAGAATATGATGGTAAAACCCCTCTTATCATCGACATTAGTTGGTTCAAGTGATTTAGTACTTGTTTTCATTAATTAAGGCCTTAGGTTCGAGGTCAGTGAACGAAAAAAATCTATGATCCAAGAGTTCTACTTTTTATTAGGCCAATTGTAACTCGATTCCAGTGAAATTAAGGATCTAAAATCCAAAAAAAAAAAAAAAAACTCTTGCCAGATCATAAAATAAATAATATTGGTAATGATATAGTAGTCCATCGCATCAACCATTGAAAAAATGCTTAAAAATGTTTCAAATTTTGAATGGGAAGACTGTAGAAATATAGCCTCTGAGACTACACTTGCCAACAAGATTTTAATTTATGTGCATAATTTTTATTTTTATTTTTTACTAGTCATAGGAGAAAAAAAATAATATACTGTACATGTTTATGTATAGGAGGAAGAAACTAAAGGTCTATTATACACATTATTTTGATAAAAAAGTTATCCTTTAAATTAACAAGTAAAAATTGTACCTATGGACATTTGAATATAAGAGTTTGGTTCACATTTTGAGGTAGGTTTTTGATAACCAGTGAAATAAGTGTTCCTCAATTAGCAAAATAAACCAAAAAGTAATACCAGTTATACAATTATACTCCTTTCCTTCATATTACATTGCTTGTTGTGCCTGTAGCTATTTGCTCTAACTGCGTTACACGGTTACAATAGAGCAATGTGACGTTCAAAAATATGATTCTTACATTCTTAGCTTTGGATTATATACGCTAAAGACATAACTAAGGAAAAAAAAAAATATAGGGTCTTTTTTTTTGCGATAAAATACATATATAAATTGTAAGAAAATGTAAAGAGCTGTAAAAAGCTATAAAAATATATAAGGAGTTATAAAAAGATATAAGGAGCTATAAGACGCTGTAAGGAGCTGCAAGAATTGATGTAAGAAGCTATTGAATTATTAAAAAGTTATATATCATAATTTTTAGAAATTGCATGTATAATTGTTGGTTTAATTGCATGTATAATTGAATTTTTTTTTTTTGAAAGTGTTTGGGTGAAGAAGGATTAGCGTGGCTAACGGTCCTTTTCAATGTTATTTTTAGGACCGCTAAGATGCCCAAAGAACGGATGTCTTATACAGTCATCCCTCTGTACAAGAACAAAGGTGATATTCAGGACTGTAATAATTTTAGGGGTGTAAAGTTGCTCAATCACACTATGAAGTTATAGGAGAGAATGATTGAGAGGAGGTTGCAGAAGGATGTTTCGATCTCAGAGAACCAATTTGGTTTTATACCAGACAGATCAACCTTAGAGGCGATTTACCTCCTTAGAAGGCTCATGGGTTTGTACAGAGATAGAAAGGTGGATCTCCATATGGTGTTCATTGACTTGAAATAAGTATATGATAGAGTTCTGCGGGAAGTATTATGAAGTTGCCTGGAAAAGAAAGGAGTATCGCCCGTGTATATTCGAGTTATTGAAGAAATATATGAGGGACGTAGGACGAGTGTTAGGACGCTATGAGGGGTCACAAATGTCTTCTCCGTTGATATGGGCCTGCATTAGGGTTCCGTCTTAACCCCGTTTCTTTTCACTCTAGTTATGGAAAAACTTACAAGAGAGATTCAAGATGAGTTACCTTGGTGTATGCTATTTGCAGATGACATTGTTCTTATTGATGAGACCAGACGGGAAGTTAATGACAAGTTGGAGCGATAGAGGTATACTCTGAAATCTAGAGGTTTAGAGTTAGTAGATCGAAAACGGAATACCTTCATTACTGTTTTAGTGGAAGGGTGGATGCGGGGGGAGAAGTCACCCTGGATGGGAGGCCGACACCTAAGGTTGATAAGTTTAAGTATATAGGCTCAATCATTCAGCAGAATGGGGATATTGACGAAGATATTAACCAGCGAATAAAGGTGGGCTGACAAAAATGAAAGTTTACCTCAGGTGTGTTATGTGATAAGAGAGTGCCCCTTGAATTAAAAAGCAGAGTCTATCGTATGGCAGTTAGACCGGCAGTTCTTTATGAATCGGAATATTGGCCCCTAAAAAAGGCGCAGGTTCAGAGGTTGATGGTGCAAGAGATGCGTATGATTAGGTGGATGTGCGGTTATACGAGAATAAACATAATTAGAAACGGTGTAATCAGGAAATTAGTTAAAGTAGCTCCCCTCAAAGATAAGTTGAAAGAAAGAAGACTCCGATGGTTTGGCCATGTGCAGATGAGGAGTGTGGACGCTCCAGTGAGGAGGTGTGAGAGGATCAACATCCCCGAAGGCAAAAGAGGGAGGGGCCGAACAAAGAAAAGTTTGGATGAGGTGATTAGAGAGGACTTGAAAGTTGTACGGTTAACGGAGGACTTGGCTCAAGATAGGAGATTATGGCGGGATAGGATTAAGATCTTAGAGCGCAGAGAGTTAGCCTCGTAGTTAGTCACTCGGTGGCAGTAGAATGTGTCTGGTTGCGGTTTCTTCGTATGTTATGTTTGCATGCAGGTAGTTCTTGCATCTGAAAAGAGACAACGTTTGCCTGTTTCTGGTTGTTAGGGTACAGTATCTCCCTCTGCTCTGTTGCACTTATGGTTACATAATTACTGCCACCTTTTTTTTATTTTTTTTCACTGTTAATTACACTTAGCTTTCCCCATAAAATGTTTTCTCAAAACCTTTCTTCTATAAATTGTTTTCTCAAAAATTAATTTTTGTGGGTCTCTTAGAATCAGTCTCTCTATGGGTAGAAATGCTGGTAGAGATAAAATTGCCTACATTTGGATCTCCCCAGATCCCGCGAAAGTGGGATACACACTGGGAGTTGTTGTTGTATTGATATTTATGAAAAAAAATTTACAACATCACTAAACAAATTATATTTTAACATTACAAAAAAATTTTATTTTTCTACGATTATCATTTTAAATAATAAAAAATAGTACTGAAATAACATAATTAATAAAAATAAACATTTATACAAGTCAATTAAATATCAATAAGATAAATTCAAACCGAAAAATATGTAGAACCAAATATGTTCTACAGTTGAGGTGATTTTTTGGTATTAGCATTAGTTTCACCTCCTTATAAGTAAATCAAAAAAATAACAGTTTTTCTCAACAAAATTGAATAAAGTCCTAAAAATAAAATCGTATTTGAATTAAACATTTTGAAATTAAGTTCATTCTAATGTTTAATTGTACAATGATAGCAACCAAGTTATCATGGATAAACTTATAAATAAAATAGCTAAAATACTTCCGTCACTTACACTTTGACTATTTTCATGCATGATTCACATCGAAACTCAAGTATAAATGTGATTTTTGTATATAATTTTAAAACATTTTGACATATTTTCTCTATCATGGCAGATATGTATGCTTTATGTCGAAAGTTAAATATTAATTGCCATCGCTAAATTCTGTTTCTAAGTGTATAAAAATATTTTATTCATAAAAAAACTGTAATATTTTTCATGTTGATAGTGTGTGTGTGTGTATATATATATATATATATATTTCTATGAATATGAGGACAAAAATAGATAATAAGTTGAATGTTACAAAAAATAAAAGAAGATTTAAGAAAATGTAAACAGATATAAATAAATACAAATTGTGAGCTAAAAGCTAAATTCTCCCAAATGCAGAAAAAACACAGGGCCATAATAACCCCGAAAGAACCATCAACATTAGAAATAAGCACGTAGACCACTTGGTGATCCAAACAAATAATACAAGGACACAGCATAAATATAGATACTGGGTTGGATTGCATCCATTGATGGGTAATTCGTGCTTGCATTGAAAGTACAAAAAGGGCAGTGGGCACTCGCTTGGAGGGCTAGCTCGCACGTCTACTAATCTTATTATCGATTTTAAAAGTACAGACAGCTTGCCATTTGGCAACACCCCTATCAGTGGCCCACTAGAAAACAGCATCAAAACATGCATAAAGTCTGACAACTAGTTGCACGCTCCTTTCCTCCCTAGCAGTACAATTCCTCCAATGTTGGTCTCATTTTCCTATGGTATATCTCATAAGTACTTTATTCAACACACGGCTTCTGTTTGTGCACTATGTCCACCACATGATAACCACATTATCAACTTAAGACAACTCTAAAAAACCACACTATTTTGTCTTTCTGATAACTTGGTCTTCAAACACAGATTGCACAGCATAAACAGAGATGAACCCTATATTTCTCACAGGGCTTATACAGTTCTAAATCTGAGGATAGCTTGTTTTCTGAGACGATCTGCCTCTGACAGGGAATTTGCTTCTAATGCTACTTCCTGCTAAAAAGGTTTAAATATACATACATGTCCGAGCGTTGATCTATGTAAGCTAAGTCACACTGTGATCCTTCTCTCTTGCTCATCACTTTATGGTCAGCCTCTCATCTTGAGACCGGAAGTTGCGACATTCAACCTGTCAACATGCAGAGGAATAAAACAGGACATGATACAGAAACATACATGGTGCCCTAAAAAGTAAAAAAAAATATCATCAATAGACAACTTATACCGATCGAAATCACAGGAAGAACTTCAGCCTTTTTCTGTACCAAAACATGCTACGGGAGCATCTCCTGTAGCCCATACTTTTGCTGAGTTTGCGCCTCAAGAGTGTTTTTCCCTTTCACATCTGAGTCTCGGGTATCAAATGGAAGCGGCATTGTTGTCACTACTCCAGTTTCAATTTTTCCCCCAAAATGCAAACTTTAGGTCATTCAGCATTGCCAACTTCATCCAATTAAGATGCAAACCAATAGAAATTAACACAAAAAAGGCATTGTGAGGTAAAGAAACACACCTGGAGATTTGTTGTGTGTACTGCTTGCAACTAATTGCTCATGAGGTGCATTCTGGTTCCTACAAACAGCCTTCATATTGCAGACATGTAAAGATTGCATGAATTTAGAGTCAAAGGGTTGACATATTTGGTTTTATTTAGTTTACCTGAGTATAATTATGGAGCTGAACAGGGCCAAAATTATCCTGGATACATGAGTCCGTGCGGTAGGATGAAGGATCTATGCTCATTACAGATGCAACACTGGGTAACGATGGTCTTGTCGGAGAAAGACATTGCTTGGCAGTATTAAACACAGCATGAGATCTGGCCGGCATTGTAGTAAGCTCATTCGACACATTTACATCAAGGGATCTACCCCTGCTCCTAAAATCCAGTCCCATTTGAGAAAGCTCGGTAGGGTGAATTAACCCTGATACTCCAGGTAGACACATGGGATGCAAACTCAACCCATTCCTCATTGACAGCATCTGCAATTTCATTGTAGGCAACATTTGCAGTGTTTAACTCAAGATAACACAAGGAATAAATGCAATCACCGTCAGATTAAAATACTTAGCATAGGGAGTGAGCACAAATGCGAAGAGAAGGTGCTAGAATGATGAGATGTGTCCTTTAGGTGAAAGGGCTAATCCAAGTTCCTAAGGTTTGTTCGAGAAGCGAGCAATGAGAGGCAGGAATATGGGCTAACATATTTGATTTAATCTTACCCTGTTTTCTCTTTGGCTCTAAATTAACATTCAAGTTGAAGTATACGATTGATTTTCCCTACTCTTCTTCACTCTTGTTGTCGTTGCTCTCGTCAACTCTTACGAGCAATCTCCTAAAGCAACCCCAGTAGTGCAGCATACTAGGATGGAAGTCACAAGAAACTCAACCCAACAGGGCCAATTGTTACCTCTGAAATTCGAGGTTCAGTCGCATTAACTCTTCAAGATCGAAAGCTGTTCATGTCATAATATGTTTCATGCTTCTTTTGGGGAAAATCATTCAGTTTTATAGTAGTGTGCTGAAATCTGTCAATTTCAGTCACCATTTCAACTTGATTCCTGGTCTTCATGAATCTTAAAGGGAATTCAAAATTACAGAGAACAACATGTCGTAAACGAAATCGAAAAAAATCCAAAAGACAATTAGTGAGGACAAATGGAAACTTCAGGGATTTGGATGGCTTGTTAATACATTCAAAGGCAAGGAATGGCCTCATTCAGAAGACAGAAATAGAGACACAGCAAAGCAAAACAAAACAAAACAAAACAAAATAAAATAAAATAATGAAACTGTAAACACGCAGAGTTTCATGATAAGATGAGAACCGCATCCTTACCTGGACCTGCAATTGAAGCTGCTTCAGATATTCAATGGCTTCATCCAGCATTGAAGCCTTATCCGTCTACCCTCATAAATTTATTAATTTACACAAAAATTATCAATATCTCCACATTATGATTTTGAGCTAATCATAGAGACAGACAGAGAGAGGATAACGCTCACCTTGTTGGAATTTGGAATTAAATTCTGCAACGCTTTCATCTTCTCATTAATTCTGCTCCTCCTCCTCTGCCAAATACGAAGATTTTTCAACTCAAAATTCGAATAAAAAAACAATCACAATTGCTGTAAGAGTTTTTGAACTTAATTCATAACTAAAGTTAAAATCAGATGATGAAATAGTTATGTAACCTTTTCGGAGAGATTGTGAACTTCAGCTGCTCTGCTTCGCTTGGACTGACTTCGCGGCGGCGGATCCTTCATCTCCGCCTCTTCCGCCACCGCTTCCGGCGCCTCCTGCACATTTCACCACCAAAAAACGATTCACGAGAGAGAGAGAGAGAGAGAGGATATCAGAATAGTCCGTTTGTTTTCTCGAGAAAATCAAAGGATTTACGAGAAACGAAACACATGTTTTTCTCGGGAAACAGGCAAACAAAAAGTAGCGAAGGAACAGAGATGAATTTGAAAACCTCGCTTTCGCAATCGCACTCTTCACCGTACTCGTTGTCGAAGCTCCTCATCGGGCCCGACCCGGTGAGAGACTCCGACGACAAATTCGACCCGTACGCCGCCGGTGAAGTCAAAACGACGCCGGTTAACGTGTCGTCGGAGGTCCGGTTGACAGTCAGCCGGTCTGAACCGGAGAAAATCGAAGATAGAGTAGGGAGTTGGTGGAGGTGGCTTCGGTTGGTGGAAATGGGAAGCGATGAGAAGCAGGGGAGGAGATGATCTGGTGCATGCACTCCCATGGGAGGGAAGGTGGGTATGACCGGCGTTGATGTGGAGGGTAATGCTGATGATAGCGGCGGTGGTGGCGGCGGATGCGGTGATGAAGAGGAGGACGAAGGGCGGTGGAGTAGATGGCGAAGGAAAAGGGAAATGTCGTCGGAGTCGTCCTGAGCACCAGCTGAGGAGCCGGCGGCAGCGTCTGTGAACGCCATAAATTCCTGATTCCCGCTCTGTCAAACCACTCTAGCAGAAGAAGATGATGGGGATGGTGAGAGTTAGAGTAAGGTTGAGAAAGAGGGGCATTTAAGAGAGGGAGTTTCGGTTACGTTGTTTTTCCATACGTGACGGGGAGTCGCAGCAGAGAGCAACGGGAAGCGGTCAAGCAGGAAGCTACAGCAAGAGATACGTGATGATATAATGTGGGGCCTGGGGAGCAGGCCCATTTTTTTCTTCGGGCGTATTCAATGCATTATGCATGCAAATTGCAAAATGATAAAGGTGCTTCTCTGGATCCCTTCTTTTTTATACATTATTTGGATTGAAATAGAGGGACGGAACGAAGAGAAAGAGAAGGGAAGTGAATGGAGGATTAGGAAAAGAAAAGAAAGTAATTTGTATTTATTTTATTTAAATATCTTGTAATAGAGAATAAATGAAAAGAGAAGAGAATTATTAAAAATATTTTATTTTTGTTCCTTTTTTCTTACTTTGAGAGTAAATAAAAATGAGGAAAATAGGGGGAAATGAGGGTGAAATATTTCCCTTTCTTTTCCATCATTTAATATTCCTAAATTAGGGGAATAAGTATTCATTAAACTTCATTTCCTTCCCCTTTCCTTCTCTCCTCTCAATCCAAACCGACTGTTAGCGATTATAAGGTGTGGTTAACAGTTGAGAATGATCAGAAGCAGTTGAAAATAGTTGTAGTTAGTAATTAACGGTTGAAGGTAGTTGTGAATAGTTGTGAGTAGTTGGAAAGCAATTGGATTAAGGTTTATAAAATAACGTGAGCAGTTGCAAGTGACTGTAAGCAGGTGAGAGCAGTTACAAGTGTTTGAGAGTAGTTAGAAGCGATTGAGATTAACTCGCTTAGCTATTAGAAGCGGTTGAAAGCAATTGAACGTAATTACAGTTTGGCAACTGCTGAAATGAACAAACCCTTAAATATTTTGTTTTAACTGGAAAATTAGCACCTTATCCTTGTACGGTGTACAAGAATTTTTCTTGAGTTTCTAACTGATAAATTTTCTTATAAAATTTAATAGCCATATGATACATCAAAAATACTTAAGGTTTTCATAAAAAGAGATTTTTAGCTTAAACATAACTAAGAAACTATCAAATTAAAGTTTCTAATGTATCAATAATTAAAGTTTCTAATGCAATAAAATGGGTTACAGTAAACTTTAAAATATGATTTACAGATGAAATTAATAACTTCTAATATCTAGTATCGTTTTTCATATCAACAATAATTAAAAGTATTTAGTAAAGAAATTATTAATGATCTTTTTATAGCGGTCACATTAATGTATATTTAATCAACAATAAGTTTGATAATTCAAAATTAATTATGTTTGAAGTTAGGCTTTGAAGTCCTACGCTTTGAGAGTATGCCATGTCCCGACCCCCATGTGTCGTTTGCTGGGTTAGTCATATATCATATATCATATATAATAATAAATTAAATAATAATAAATTAAAAATATATAATTAAATAAGGATAGGTATTATAACTTATAAATTGTATGAAATTATCTTTTTTTATCCATAATTTTCCCTTATGTAGAATTATAACTATGATACGTCTTTATGAATCGAATTGATCTGAATAGGATCTCATTTTGTGCTTGCCAATGAATATTGAAACTTTACAATTCAAAGTTAATTACAATTACGGAAAACTTGTTGATTTTAAATGATAAAACACATTGATTTAGGTTAAGATGTGACATTTAAGAATATCTTGTCACAAGGCACATATCATCACCGTGTACATATTTACAATCATATCATCAAAGTTGATAAATGTAGAATTGTATGTAGATTTATAAATTTTATCAACAAATCCAAAAAAAAGGATTTACAACTTTTTTTCTATAAGGTAATGCAAGTGTGCTAGTAATAGCAATGGTTACATAAAAGCGTTACCGTTAAGTTACAAAATAATCTACACCTATATTTGGTGACCTACAAAGTGCAGGAATTCTATGACAAGGTATAGTACATAGACCTCCACTTTCTGTCAGGGAAACTCTGTTCTTGAATATTATCTTATCTTCTTCCAAACTCAGTACGTTGATGTTTCTTTTTCCACAAAGGGTCTCATTGACAACAGTACGATGACTTTGATGATATCCATTACGTATCCATCACTTGAATCTCTTCCATCATTGCATTCCTCTCTACACCAAGCAATTGAGTTAGAATTAAATAACGTAAAAGTAGACCTTTTGCTATCCATAGTTGACTTCTCAGCTTTCCTCACGAATCTCTTCTTTCGTCGTACGTGATGTCTCATCTATCTATGATGTTTCATGCCTGCTAGTCTACTCTGATATTGAGCTGAAAATTGAGCAGTATTGACAATGATGTCCCCTTTATCTTGCATTTGGGTTGCACAAACTTCTGAGTCAACCACGTTGGTGTCACTAGCAGCAATCGATTCATGCCCTAACCCTTGAATGTCATCATCCATAGCATGATTCTTCGAACTTGAACTGTAATTATGCCGAACACAAACAACTATGTAAGTCATTGAACACTTGTCAAAAAACTCAACCCTTTTGCCTTTCTCAGTCATTATGCAAACTTCCTCAGTGATGTTAAGAGCACTTATATAGCCCATCTTCTTAGCTACTCTTGAAAAGTGTAACCTAGCATATTCCGTTTCATACGTGTTGCTTTCCTCCATTGGATTGCCATTGACATAGCTTACAAAATTACTGATTGAGTCACTAATAATTGTGGATTGCTCTTGGCCACCATTGTTTTCATTCTCCAATTGTGAATTTACCTGACTTTTGAGAAAGAGTTGCAGGCATCTAAGATCTTATCACACTAAACAGATCTCATTACACTCGTTTCATTTGAACACTCCATAGTGCTTCATTGTGTAACTTGGTTGAGCAATCTTTTATGAGACCTTCCCTTTCTTGTACTAGAGCCTCTTCATCCAATTCAAAAATTGTACTTTGATAATATTTAGGCTCTGTGCTTTTCGTTGATAAATTCAAATTTACCAACCTCAATCAATTTCAACCTACATCAACCCATTTCATGAATTTCAATAAAAAATATCAACTTCAACCAACTTCAACCAACTTCTCACTATTTTAACCAACGTCTACCCATCATACTAAAAAAAAAAAAAAAATCAACCTACTTCAACACACTTCAACACATTTCAACCAATTTCAACCAACTTTATCCATTTACTAACCCATATTTCCCAATGAAAAGAACAGACTCTGAATAGGGGGTATCCATTCCCTCAACCAGTTTACTATTATCAACTGACTTCTGCGTACTAGTGATACACATCGAGGATTCACACTTCGTATCAACAATCATTAGAAAACTAGATTCCATATAAGGGGCACACGAGCCATGTGATGGTTCAGCGGCCTCAGCAGAAATAGAAATAACAAGGTTATCATCCCTAATAGATGTTGCAGGATTTGAGATTGGAGTTAGGTTAAAAGATCAAAGACTCCATTACCTTCCAAATTAGCTAGACTCTTAGTAAAATCATCACAACCATCTATTATCTCTTGTGATTGAACTTTTTCACATGCATTTTTATAATATGCTCAAGTTTACTCAGCTGTCTTTTGACTTCAGCATTAGAAGGCTCAAATTTGATGGCAACTGGGAGATCCTTCAAGGCTTCTTCCACCATGCTCAAATTCAGTAGGGCTTGGACTCTCCTAAATTGAGCTTTGCACTGAATAGATCTAATTTTAGAGTCAAATCATAATGATATTTAGCGGCCTCATACATAAATAACTTCAGCCAAAATGCGGCTTGTTAGGAATTAGAGCAAACTAATAGCGAAGGTAATAGGATGAAACAGATATTTAGAAATTTAAAGCACGATAATAAGAACAAAACAATGATACACAAGATTTACGTTGAAACCCAATGCGGGAAAAAACCACGGACGGCGACGAGCACAATCAATCCACTATATGAGCAGGGAGAGTACAAAGCGATCACAATCACAACAAGTGATTCGATCCAATAGTAGAATTACACCCTCTCTTGTAATCTCTCTCAAAGTCTCTCTACCTCTCAATGTGTTTAGGGATTCAGGGATTCAGGGATTCAGGAGTGATTTTAGATCCTAGGCAAGTCCTTTTATATAGGATCTAGAAGTCTAAGGTTTTGCCCCTAGAAGATAACCCTAACCGCCAAGAAGACTGCATGCCAAAGCAAACCCTAGCCGCCAGAAAAGCCCGCGCCCGAACTGGGCGCGGCATGACCGTGCCACGTGGTACGGTACGCACGTGCCATTTTTCTGCCCTCCTTGGATGTTCCGCTTCTTCGGCTTGACACTTCCGTGTCGTCTAGCACGGTCCCGCCGCGCCGTTTCTTGGATTTTGAGCCACGAAACTCAACAATCTTCATCTTGGACCAAAATTTCCAATCATCAACTCCGTAACACCGTCATCGCACCCCGAAGGGTGATGTCCCGCCCCCAAGGGGCAATGCCCCGAAGGGCGCTCAAATATTGGGAATTCTAACTAAGTCCAAGCAATGCTTGAACTTAGCTCTGGGAGATAACTTATATGAAGCTTTCTTCATATAACCTGTCGTAGTAGATGCCTGCAAGATATAGAGACTTCCATGCCTCAAACCCTTCAGTAGAATCTGACTGCCCTTCGAGACCTTCAGAACTCCACCTTTAGCTGAATATTTGCACCCCTTGGATTCAAGGGTGCCTAAAGAGATGAGGTTACGTTTCAAGTCAGGAACATGACGAACATTCGATAAAGTCCTGGCAACACCATCATGGGTCTTGATTTTAATAGTACCAATTCCAGTTACTTTACATTGGGCACTATTTCCCATGTGAACAACAGTTGAGTCAATTGGATCATATGTTGAAAACTAATCCTTATGAAGATACATATGATAGGTACACCTAGAATCAAGAATCCAATCAGAATCGCTCCCCCTTTCAGTAGAGGTAGCAAACAAAACATCACTATCAGAATCAGATTCAGCAAACGAAATTTCAGCAGGCTCATGAGAATTATCTTCTTCTTTCTCCCTCTTCTTTTGCAGTTGCTAACAGTTAGCAACAATGTGACCCAATTTACCACAGTAATTACAGGTCTTACCAGCGTGAGGATTTTTAGATTTAGAACGGTTCTTACTCCTATTACCATTCTCCTTTTCAGTTGTTTTACTCCTTACTGCTAATTCAATCAGCATAAATGTCAAGATCAAACTTTTCCTTAGACAACAGGTTTGACTTAACATCTTCAAACGATATAATATTAGAACTACTATATAACATAATCTTCTTAAAGTGTTTATAAGAAGGGGGCAATGACACAACAAGCAAAATAGCCTTATCGTCATCCTTAATTTTCACATCCAGACTCTCCAAATCAACAACAATAGAGTTAAACTCATTCAAATATTTTTGAACAGGGGTACCTTCAGCCATACGAAAGGTGCACAACCTTTCCTTCAAACGGATCTTGTTGGCGAGGCTCTTCGTCATGTAGCGTTCCTCCAGCCGAACCCAAAGATCCACCGCAGTTACCTTATCGAGCATCTCTCGCAAGACATGTGGTGCCAAGCACAACTGTATGGCAGAAAATGCCTTCAACTCCAGTTCTTCCCATTCCTCGTATGTCAACGTTCCATGCCTCTTCTTTTGGTCTGCTGCCCATTATTCATCAGTCATTGTTAGGCGATAAATTGCCCTATTTTACGTGCCTCTTTCACCCATTTTTAGCTCGTATAATAACTTAATCTTTAGGATTTTACCTTGTTTTATTTATGTTTTGTAGGAAATAACGCCAAATCAAGCAACGTCGCGAAAAGGAGTGAAGATGGGACAAACCGGCGAAAAACAGCAGAAAACAGCAGTGCACGGCCGTTCTGCAGGGATGCACAGCTGCGTACCGGTGGCCGAAGCCACGCACGGCTAGCACGGTCAGGCGCACGGCTGGCCGTGCGTGGTGGCACGGCCGTGCGTCGGGCCTAGTTTCGCGATAAAAGACTTTTCAGCCAGTTTTTGCGGGGGGGTCGCTTGGGGTTCGCTTGGGGCGTCTCTTTGGCGATTCTTAGGCTAGATTTTAGGTTAGTTTAGCAAATAAAACCTCAAGAGGAGGATTAGTTTAGGATTGAAGATTGTAATTCTGGATTCAACCTTTGGATTTCAAGTTCCTTCATCAATTCAAGACTAAATTTTCTCCCCTTTTAGCTCTTTAGTTTATATGTTGTTCTTGTTTATATTTTGTTAGTTTTAATTCTTGTATTTGCTTTGTTTAGTTTATTTGTTTAGTTTTCATTGTTGATTTATGTTATTTAGTTGTCTAGATTTGTTTTATTTCATCCTCTTTGTTTGGTTCTTCATGTTCATGTTCTTATTTGTTAGTTTAGGTTTTCATGTGTTTGTGATATTTAATTGGTAGATTGTGTTGGTTTGGATTGTGATTAGCCTCTTGATGGCGAATAAATCTTGTATTTGGCCTAACCATACTTAATCTATGTCTGAAACTTAGAGTTTTCCTTCACGCCCGTCAAGTGTTCGATGCAATGCTTGAGAGAGCTTTCATCCATATTTTTGGGCGATTGACTTATGCTGAGAGGTGAGGTCAATTAGCTAGTATGGGAGAGGAAATAGCTGAGTTCGGGACATGAAAATAGTGCCTGAATCGAGCTAGGTCCGGGGTTGCTAGTTTTGTGGTCTAGTTGGGCTAACCCCATGAAAATAGACGGTTAGGTTAATCAGACTAGCTCATGACCCTTGAGAGAGGGCTTGGGTGGTCTTTGATGGTGCAACCAATCATCTCTAGTTCGTGGTGTAGTTTGGGTAGGTTAGGACTCGTCTCGATTAGTTGGTTCATTCATTGGTCAAATCGCAACTCCACGTCGCTTTTTCTATGCTTGTTAGTGTGGTTTAGGTTACCCTTTGTTTTTCTTTGATTTCACCTAACTCAAGACGCTTTAGTTAGCCTTGGTAGTTGGAAACATAATTCCCTGCGGACGACACCCCAAGTACTCAACGATACACCTTACACTTGGGGTTTATAAATATTAAAACTCTTTCTTCCTAATAAGTTTTTGGTGCCGTTGCAGGGACATTGGCGCTTTCTAATATCAGAGCTTACTTAGGCATTCGAGACTAGGCTTTTATTTCAACCAAAAAAAAAATTGAAAATTGAAAAAAAATGTCTCTTTCCCACTTCCCTCAATATGAGCATGAATTGTTTTGGAGATACTATGATAGATTACATGCTTTTCTTACTCATTGCGATTTTTGTGTAGAGAAGTGGGAGCTTTTGAATACAGTTTATGAGGGTGTGAATTGTGAGACCCGTGCTCTTTTAGAGAACTGAGATTTCTGTGCTAAAGATGTTAATGAAGCATGTGATTTTCTTGATTAGTTGGCTTGGCATACTTATGAATTTGAAACTAGTTGTTCTGATTCTTGTACCCCACCCCCTTGCATCCCTGATTATGCCATTTCTGCGTGCGAAATTTGCCATTGTTCTGATCACGCCAGTAATTCTTGTCCCTATTATCTTTCTAACGAAGGCTTTGCTAGACTTAGCAATATGATAGAGATAATGAATAAGTAACAAATTGAGTTTGCTAATAAAATGCGGGAGTATGACCTATCACCGGAGACTGACCTTAGTTTTAGTGCTCCTAGACTTGCTGTCAATCTGTGTGATGATGGTGCGTCTTTCCCTCCTCTAGAGTCCGGACTAGAGGACGTACTTGACCCTCCCTTGACTACTTTACTCACCGTTGCTCCATCCTTTCCTAATACCCTTTGGGACAACACTGCGTTTATCATGACCTTTTCTGATACACCTTTCCCTTTAACTCAGTCGACGGAGTTCGAGGTAGGTGAGACCCTCGGCGTTAGCGGTAGTGTTGATAAGAATGATACTTGGTCTGAGTCCGGCGATGTTTCTATTGAGGTGCATGATTGTCATGAGACTCCCACAGGGACTTCATACGTGGATATTGTGGTTGCAGGACCAACTAGTCCTGATTTTATTGATAATATATCTCCCAACTCTCTTGATACATTCCATGGTTCCTCTTCATGTTCACCACCCTTCCATTCCCCTAAGTGTTGTGATATGTTACTTATTGATCCTCATGTGATACTTGAGGGGAAAGAGGTTGACTGTTGTAAGTCTCTAGGTACTTTTAGAGGGTATGACCCCTCCCTTGATCCTTATCGTCTGTACCTAGAGGGCATGCCTAGAAAAATCGTGCTGATTATTGCATTCAATTATTCTGCTGATTTCTCCAAGGTATTTGATGAGTTTAAGAGGGCACTAACTTTGTTTGCTCTATCTTTACCAGTGTTCTCTTATTCACACCATTCTGAGATGCATGCAGCAATGCATGATAAGCTCTTACGAGCTTTGGCAGCATCCGAGTTGACATTTGGGATGTTGTGGCACGGCCGTGCGTCGGGCCCAATTTTACGATAAAAGCCCTTTTCAGCCAGTTTTTGTGGGGGGGTCGCACAGGGTTCACTTGAGGCGTCTCTCTGGCGATTCTTAGGCTAGATTTTAGGTTAGTTTAGCAAATAAAACCTCAAGAGGAGGATTAGTTTAGGATTAAAGATTGTAATTGTGGATTCAGCCTTTGGATTTTAAGTTCCTTCATCAATTCAAGACTAAGTTTTCTCCCCTTTTATCTCTTTAGTTTATATTTTGTTAATTTTAATTCTTGTATTTGCTTTGTTTAGTTTATTTGTTTAGTTTTCATTGTTGATTTATGTTATTTAGTTGTCTAGATTTGTTTTATTTCATTCTCTTTGTTTTGTTCTTCATGTTCATGTTCTTGTTTGTTAGTTTAGATTTTCATGTGTTTGTGATGTTTAATTGGTAGATTGTGTTGGCTTGGATTGTGATTAGCCTCTTGATGGCTAATAAATCTTGTATTTAGCCTAACCATACTTAATCTATGCCTGAAATTTAGAGTTTTCCTTCACACCCGTCAAGTGTTCAATGAAATGCTTGAGAGAGCTTTCATCCATATTTTTGGGCGATTGACTTATGCTGAGAGGTGAGATCAATTAGCTAGTGTGGGAGAGGGAATAGCTGAGTTTAGGACATGAAAATAGTACCCGAATCGAGATTGATCTGGGGTTGCTAGTTTTGTAGTCTAGTTGGGCTAATCCTATGAAAATAGGCGGTTAGGCTAATTAGACTAGCTCATGACCCTTGAGAGAGAGCTTGGGTGGTCTTTGATGGTGCAACCGATCATCTCTAGCTCGTGGTGTAGTTTGGGCATGTTAGGACTCGTCTCGATTAGTTGGTTCATTCATTGGTCAAATCACAACTCCAAGTCGCTTTTTCTATGTTCGTTAGTGTAGTTTAGGTTATCCTTTATTTTCCTTTGATTTCGCCTAGCTCAAGACGCTTTAGTTAGCCTTGGTAGTTGGAAACACAATTCCCTGCGGACGACACCCCAAGTACTCAACGATACACCTTGCACTTGGGGTTTTTAAATATTAAAACTTTTTCTTCCTAACAAGTTTTTGGCGCCGTTACCGGGGAATTGACGCTTTCCAATATCAGAGCTTGCTTAGGCATTCGAGACTAGGCTTTTATTTCGACCAAAAAAATATTGAAAATTGAAAAAAAATGTCTCTTTCCCACTTCCCTCAATATGAGCATGAATTATTTTGGAGATACTATGATAGATTATATGCTTTTCTTGCTCATTGCGATTTTTATGTGGAGAAGTGGGAGCTTTTGAATGCAGTTTATGAGGATGTGAATTGTGAGACCCGTACTCTTTTAGGGTACTGGGATTTCTGTGCTAAAGATGTTAATGAAGCATGCAATTTTCTTGATTGGTTGGCTTGGGATACTTATGAATTTGAAACTAATTGTTCTGATTCTTATACCCCACCCCCTTGCATCCCTGATTATGCCCTTCCTGTGTGCCAAATTTGCCATTGTTCTGATCACGCCAGTAATTCTTGTCCCTATTATATTTCTAATGAAGGCTTTGCTAGACTTAGCAATATGATAGAGACAATGAATAAGCAACAAATTGAGTTTGCTAATAAAATGCGGGAGTATGACCTCTCACCCGAGACTGACCTTAGTTCTAGTACTACTAGACTTGCTGTCAATCTGTGTGATGATGGTGTGTCTTTCCCTCTTCTAGAGTCCGGACTAGAGGACGTACTCGACCCTCCCTTGACTACTTTACTCACCATTGCTCCATCCTTTCCTAATACCCTTTGGGACAACACTGCGTTTATTATGACCTTTCCTGATACACCTTTCCCTTTAGCTCAATCGATGGAGTTCGGGGTAGGTGAGACCCTCGACGTTAGCGCTAGTGTTGATAAGGATGATACTTGGTCTGAGTCCTGCAATGTTTCTATTGAGGTGTATGATTGTCATGAGACTCCCACAGGGACTTCATGCATGGATGTTATGGACCAACTAGTCCTGATTTTATTGATAATATATCCCCCAACTCTCTTGATACATTCCATGCTTCCTCTTCATGTTCACCATCCTCCCATTCCCCTAAGTGTTGTGATATGTTATTTATTGATCCTCATGTAATACTTGAGGGGAATGAGGTTGACTGTTGTAAGTCTCTAGGTACTTTTAGAGGGTATGACCCCTCCCTTGATCCTTATCGTCTGTACCTAGAGGGCATGCTTGGAAAAATCGTGCTGATTATTGCATTCGATTATTCTGCTGATTTCTCCAAGGTATTTGATGAGTTTAAGAGGGCACTAACTTTGTTTGCTCCATCTTTACCAGTGTTCTCTTATTCACACCATTCTGAGATGCATGCAGCAATGCATGATATGCTCTTACGAGCTTTGGCGGCATCCGAGTTGACGCCGCGAGTCCTGAGCGATGATGAGGAGTGACTGAAACTCCTCAGGCCTCCACAGCACCATCCAAGGGAGGCGTAGTTCGGGTACAATCAGTACCCGACTTGGTATACTTGTTCTAACTCTTCTCCCTTCTTTTTATTTTCTTTCTTTTTATTCTTGTTTAGTTGTGGATACTAGGATTGTGTTTTTATTAGTGATCATCTTGAGTTGACATTTGGGATGTTGTTGAGCCAATGATGGCTATGATCACCGTTTTTGTGTTTTTGTGGATATTTGTGTGTTGTGATTGGTGGTGTTGATAGCTTGGTATGTCCTTGTTTTTGGTGGTTAGTTTTGTATATATGTGTGGTCTTGTTTTTGATTTTAGTGAGTGTTTTTAGAAGAGTGTACTAGCCTATGTATATATTGTGCAGGTTTAGTGTTGTTGTATGTGTTTATTGTGTTTTATGGGTCTTGTGTTTGATTTTGTTTTCTTTATTTTTGTGTGTTTTTGTGGTTGCTGATGACTCTCAACTCCCAATGAGGACATTGTGAGATTTAGTGTGGAAGTGGGGTCGTCATCTCCCCTTTTATTCTTATTTGTGAAAACTTCTCATTTTTGTGTAGATTTTTCACTTTTTTTTCTTTTTTGTATAATCTTTTCTTTTCTTTTGGGGTTTAGGGGAGTTTTGTACTATTTTGATCAGCCTTGATCTCTGGTACTTTGGCTATTAGCTCGTATATAAGTATAATGTGCATGATAGATATTCGTCTCAAGTTTGTCGTTTTAGGCCTCAGTTCTAACCCCAATAGTCTATTGTAACTTTGTAATCCAATCATCACTATTATATTATCATTACCTTATATTCTTAGTCTTTCGTGATCGGCTCTCCTACTTGCCTACTGCACAGTTCCCTTTGTATGTGCATGCACCCCCTTTTCCAAAAACAAAACCAAAAACAAACAAATTCAAGTGCTACTAGGTGTATCCCTTTGAGGCGTGGCAAGAGTTTGTAACGAAAATATAATGGAAAGAAAAGAAAAAAAAGTGGGGGAGAAAAGATTTTGGAATGATAAGTACCCCTTTGAGGCATGCGCTACTTGGTGTTACCCTTTGAGGCAATACTGCTACTGGGGAAGCTTGCTTTCCACGCTAGCCATTCAAAAAGGTAGCTTGTGTCAGTTGCGTGGGATTGAGTTTGATTCTGGTAAGCCAACTTTTAGGGTGATGATACACTTGCACACCAGGCACCAGGGCGGATTCAATGTTCTTATGCATCGTGGGGTGAAAAGCTGATGTCTGGATGCCATTCTTTGGGATGATGTGTCCTGAAATGTATATAATGCTTGTATACAGACTGATACTTGCGTTACTAGGGGGTTTTGGTTGATCCGAACGTGTACAGTTTATCCCGATGTATATATTGTGTTTTGTCATTTTTTATTTTTCGATTTTTGTTTCTCTTTTCCTTGTTTTTTCTTCTTGAGATTTTGTGGGTATAACTTCTGCAAACCCTCACGAGACCTTACTCGTCCACTTGGTGTAACCAAGGGGTTTAAAGGGCATGTTGCGTACGCTAAATACAACCGTGATTCCTACGAAAGTGAGTTAGGTTCTTAAGTTAGTTTTTCTTTTATTTTGCTCGAGGACGAGCAAAAGCTAGGTGTGGGGGTATTTGTTAGGCGATAAATTGCCCTGTTTTACGTGCCTCTTTCACTCATTTTTAGCTCGTATAATAACTTAATCTTTAGAATTTTAACTTGTTTTATTTATGTTTTGCAGGAAATAACACCGGATCAAGCAAACGTCGCGAAAAGGGGCGAAGATGGGACAAATCGGCGAAAAACAGCAGAAAACAGCAGTGCACGGCCGCCCTGCAGGGATGCACGGCCGTGCACCGGTGGCCGAAGCCATGCACGGCCAGCACGGCCAGGCGCACGGCCGTGCGTGGTGGCGCACGACCGTGCATCGGGCCCAATTTCGCGATAAAAGGCCTTTTCAGCCAGTTTTTACGGGGGGATCGCATAGGGTTCGCTTGGGGCGTCTCTCTGGCGATTCTTAGGCTAGATTTTAGGTTAGTTTAGCAAATAAAACCTTAAGAGCAGGATTAGTTTAGGTTTGGAGATTGTAATTCTGGATTCAACCTTTGGAGTTCAAGTTCCTTCATCCATTCAAGACTAAGTTTTCTCCCCTTTTATCTCTTTAGTTTATATGTTGTTCTTGTTTATGTTTTGCTAGTTTTAATTCTTGTATTTGCTTTGTTTAGTTTATTTGTTTAGTTTTCATTGTTGATTTATGTTATTTAGTTGTCTAGATTTGTTTTATTTCATTCTCTTTGTTTTGTTCTTTATGTTCATGTTCTTGTTTGTTAGTTTAGGTTTTCATGTGTTTATGATGTTTAATTGGTAGATTGTGCTGACTTGGATTGTGATTAGCCTCTTGATGGCTAATAAATCTTGTATTTGGCCTAACCATACTTAATCTATGCCTGAAATTTAGAGTTTTCCTTCACGCCCGCCTAGTGTTCGATGAAATGCTTAAGAGAGCTTTCATTCATATTTTTGGGTGATTGACTTATGCTAAGAGGTGAGGTCAATTAGCTAGTGTGGGAGAGGGAATAGCCGAGTTCGGGACATGAAAATAGTACCCGAATCGAGCTAGGTCTGGAGTTGCTAGTTTTGTGGTCTAGTTGGGCTAACCTCATGAAAATAGGCGGTTAGGCTAATTAGACTAGCTCATGACCTTTGAGAGAGAGCTTGGGTGGTCTTTGATGGTGCAACCGATCATCTCTAGCTCGTGGTGTAGTTTGGGCAGGTTAGGACTCGTCTCGATTAGTTGGTTCATTCATTGGTCAAATCACAACTCCAAGTCACTTTTTCTATGTTCGTTAGCATAGTTTAGGTTATCCTTTGTTTTCCTTTGATTTCACCTAACTCAAGACGCTTTAGTTAGCCTTGGTAGTTGGAAATACAATTCCCTGTGGATGACACCCCAAGTACTCAACGATACACCTTACACTTGAAGTTTATAAATATTAAAACTTTTTCTTCCTAACAAGTTTTTGGCACCGTTGCCAGGGAATTGGCGCTTTCCAATACCAGAGTTTACTTTGGCATTCAAGATTAGGCTTTTATTTCGACCAAAAAAAAATTGAAAAATGAAAAATGAAAAAAAATGTCTCTTTCCCACTTCCCTCAATATGAGCATGAATTATTTTGGAGATACTACGATAGATTACATGCTTTTCTTGGTCATTGCAATTTTTGTGTGGAGAAGTGGGAGCTTTTGAATACAGTTTATGAGGGTGTGAAATGTGAGACCCATGCCCTTTTAGAGTACTGGGATTTCTGTGCTAAAGATGTTAATGAAGCATGTGATTTTCTTGATTGGTTGGCTTGGGATACTTATGAATTTGAAACTAGTTGTTCTGATTCCTGTACCCCACCCCTTGCATCCCTGATTATGCCCTTCTTGTGTGCGAAATTTGCCATTACTCTGATCACGCCAGTAATTCTTGTCCCTATTATATTTCTAATGAAGGCTTTGCTAGACTTAGCAATATGATAGAGACAATGAATAAGCAACAAATTGAGTTTGCTAATAAAATGTGGGAGCATGACCTATCACCCAAGACTGACCTTAGTTCTAGTGCTCCTAGACTTGCTGTCAATCTGTGTGATGATGGTGTGTCTTTCCCTCCTCTAGAGTCCGGACTAGAGGACGTACTCGACCCTCCCTTGACTACTTTACTCACCGTTGCTCCATCCTTTCCTAATACTCTTTGGGACAACATTGCGTTTATCATGACCTTTTCTGATACACCTTTCCCTTTAGCTCAGTCGACGGAGTTCGTGGTAGGTGAGACCCTCGGTGTTAGCGCTAGTGTTGATAAGGATGATACTTGGTCTGAGTCCTGCAATGTTTCTATTGAGGTGCATGATTGTCATGAGACTCCCACAGGGACTCCATGCGTGGATGTTGTGGTTGCAGGACCAACTAGTCCTGATTTTATTGATAATATACCTCCCAACTCTCTGGATACATTCCATGCTTCCTCTTCATGTTCACCACCCTCCCATTCTCCTAAGTATTGTGATATGTTACTTATTGATCCTCATGTGATACTTGAGGGGAATGACGTTGACTGTTGTAAGTCTCTAGGTATTTTTAGAGGGTATGACCCCTCCCTTGATCCTTATCGTCTGTACCTAGAGGGCATGCCTGGAAAAATCATGCTGATTATTGCATTCGATTATTCTGCTGATTTCTCCAAGGTATTTGATGAGTTTAAGAGGGCACTAACTTTGTTTGCTCCATCTTTACCAGTGTTCTCTTATTCACACCATTCTGAGATGCATGCAGCAATGCATGATAAGCTCTTATGAGCTTTGGCGGCATCCGAGTTGACGCCGTGAGTCCTGAGCGATGATGAGAAGTGACTGATGCTCCTCAGGCCTCCACAGCACCATCCTAGGGAGGCGTAGTTCGGGTACAATCAGTACCCGACCTGGTATACTCGTTCTAACTCTTCTCCCTTCTTTTTATTTTCTTTCTTTTTCTTTTTGTTTAGTTGTGGATACTAGGATTGTGTTTTTGTTGGTGATCATCTGGAGTTGACATTTGGCATGTTGTTGAGCCAATGATGGCTATGATCACCGTTTTTGTGTTTTTGTGGATATTTGTGTGTTGTGATTGGTGGTGTTGATGGCTTGGTATGTCCTTGTTTTTGGTGGTTAGTTTTGTATATATGTGTGGTCTTGTTTTTGATTTTAGTGAGTGTTTTTGGGAGAGTGTACTAGCCTGTGTATATATTGTGCAGGTTTAGTGTTGTTGTGTGTGTTTATTATGTTTTATGTGTCTTGTGTTTGATTTTGTTTTCTTTATTTTTGTGTGTTTTTGTGGTTGCTGATGACTCTCCGCTCCCAATGAGGACATTGTGAGATTTAGGTGTGGGGGTGGGGTCGTCATCTCCCCTTTTATTCTTATTTGTGAAAACTTTTCATTTTTGTGTAGGATTTTCACTTTTTTTCCTTTTTTGTATAATCTTTTCTTTTCTTTTGGGGTTTAGGAGAGTTTTGTACTATTTTGATCAGCCTTGATCTCTGGTACCTTAGCTATTAGCTCTTATATAAGTATAATATGAATGATAGATATTCATCTCAAGTATGTCGTTTTAGGCCTCAGTTCTAACCCCAACAGTCCATTGTAACTTTGTAATCCAATCCTGACTATTATATTATCATTACCTTATATTCTTAGTCTTTCGTGATCGGCTCTCCACTTGCCTACTGCACAGTTCCCTTTGTATGTGCTTGCACCCCCTTTTCCAAAAACAAAAGCAAATACAAACAAATTCAAGTGCTACTGGGTGTATCCCTTTGAGGCGTGGCAAGAGTTTGTAACGAAAATATAATGGAAAGAAAAGAAAAAAAAGTGGGGAAGAAAAGAGTTTGGAATGATAAGTACCCCCTTTGAGGAATGCGTTATTGGGTGTTACCCTTTGAGGCAATACTGCTACTGGGGAAGCTTATTTTCCATGCTAGCCATTCAAAAAGGTAGCTTATATCAGTTGCGTGGGATTGAGTTTGATTTTGGTAAGCCAAGTTTTAGGGTGATGATACACTTGCACACCAGGCACCAGGGCGGATTCAATGTTTTCATGCATCGTGGGGTGAAAAGCTGATGTCTGGATGCCATTCTTTAGGATGATGTGTCCTGAAATGCATATAATGCTTGTATACAGACTGATACTTGCGTTACTAGGGGGTTTTGGTTGATCCGAACGTGTACAGTTTATCCCGATGTATATATTGTGTTTTGTCATTTTTTATTTTTCGATTTTTGTTTCTCTTTTCCTTGTTTTTCCTTTTTGAGATTTTGTGGGTATATCTTCTGCAAACCCTCACGAGACCTTACTCGTCCACTTGGGGTAACCAAGGGGTTTAAAGGACTTGTTGCGTATGCTAAATACAACCGTGATTCCTACGAAAGTGAGCTAGGTTCTTAAGTTAGTTTTTCTTTTATTTTGCTCGAGGACGAGCAAAAGCTAGGTGTGGGGGTATTTGTTAGGCGATAAATTGCCCTATTTTTCGTGCCTCTTTCACCAATTTTTAGTTCGTATAATAACTTAATCTTTAGGATTTTAACTTGTTTTATTTATGTTTTGTAGGAAATAACGCCAAATCAAGCAAACGTCGCGAAAAGGAGCAAAGATGGGATAAACCGGCGAAAAACAGCAGTGCACGGCCGTCCTGCAGGGATGCACGGCCGTGCACCGGTGGCCGAAGCCACACATGGCCAGCACAGCCAGGCGCACGGCTGTGCGTGGTGGCCGTGCGTGGTGGCGCGGCCGTGTCGGGCCCAATTTCGCGATAAAAGCCCTTTTCAGCCAGTTTTTGCGGGTGGGTTGCACAGGGTTCGCTTGGGGCGTCTCTCTGGCGATTCTTAGACTAGATTTTATGTTAGTTTAGCAAATAAAACCTCAAGAGGAGGATTAGTTTAGGATTGAAGATTGTAATTCTGGATTCAACCTTTGGATTTCAAGTTCCTTCATCAATTCAAGACTAAGTTTTCTCCCCTTTTATCTCTTTAGTTTATATGTTGTTCTTGTTTATGTTTTATTAGTTTTAATTCTTGTATTTGCTTTGTTTAGTTTATTTGTTTAGTTTTTATTGTTGATTTATGTTATTTAGTTGTCTAGATTTGTTTTATTTCATTCTCTTTGTTTTGTTCTTCATGTTCATGTTCTTGCTTGTTAGTTTAGGTTTTCATGTGTTTGTGATATTTAATTGGTAGATTGTGTTGGCTTGGATTGTGATTAGCCTCTTGATGGCTAATAAATCTTGTATTTGCCCTAACCATACTTAATCAATGCCTGGAACTTAGAGTTTTCCTTCACGTCCGCCAAGTGTTCGATGAAATGCTTGAGAGAGCTTTCATCCATATTTTTGGACGATTGACTTATGCTAAGACGTGAGGTCAATTAGCTAGTGTGGGAGAGGGAATAGCCGAGTTCGGGACATGGAAATAGTACCCGAATCGTGCTAGGTGCGGGGTTGCTATTTTTGTGGTCTAGTTGGGCTAACCCAAGAAAATAGACGGTTTGGCTAATTAGACTAGCTCATGACCCTTGAGAGAGGGCTTGGGTGGTCTTTGATGGTGCAACCGATCATCTCTAGTTCGTAGTGTAGTTTGGGCAGGTTAGGACTCGTCTCGATTAGTTGGTTCATTCATTAGTCAAATCACAACTCCAAGTCGCTTTTTCTATGTTTGTTAGCGTAGTTTAGGTTACCCTTTGTTTTCCTTTGATTTCACCTAACTCAAGACGTTTTAGTTAGCCTTGGTAGTTGGAAATACAATTTTCTGTGGACGACACCCCAAGTACTCAACGATACACCTTACACTTGGGGTTTATAAATATGAAAACTTTTTCTTCCTAACAGTTATCTTCTCGGGTTTCACATGAAGTCCTTGCAGAACCTTCCATAACCCATGATGGATGAGAACTGCTCTCATCTGCACCTTCTAGAAATTAAAACTAATCTCCCCATCAAATTTCTGAATACCAACCTTCATAATTGAAGACATCCTAAACAAAAGCTCTAATGTCACTTGTTAGGAATTAGAGCAAACTAATAGCGGAAGTAATAGGATGAAACAGATATTCAGAAATTTAAAGAACGATAACAAGAACAAAGCAATGACACACAAGATTTACGTGAAAACCTAATGCGGAAAAAAACCACAGACGGCGACGAGCACAATCAATCCACTATATGAGCAGGGAGAGTACAAAACGATCACAATCACAACAAGTGATTCGATCCAATAACAGAATTACAACCTCTCTTGTAATCTCTCTGAAAGTCTCTCTACCTCTCAATGTGTTTAGGAATTCAGGGATTCAGGAGTGATTTTAAATCCTAGGCAAGACCTCTTTATATAGGGTCTAGAAGTCCAGGGTTTTACCCCTAGAGGAGAACCCTAGCCGCCAAGAAGATTGCACGCCAAAGCAAACCCTAGCCGCCAAAAAAGCCCACGTTCGAACTAGGCGCGGCACAACCGTGCCACGTGGCACGGTCACCCCGTGCCATGGTGGCACGGTGCCCTTCTTCAACGTTCCGCTTCTTCGGTCTGACACGTCCGTGTCATCTAGCATAGTCCTACCGTACCGTTTCTTGAATTTTGGGCCACGAAACCCAACACGGCTAAATTCAAATTAAGAGAGATACCCAGTTCTTCCATCAATTTTGCTCCATCTTCATTACAGGGAACAAACACACAAATTAAAGGGATTGAATAGCATGGTCATACCAGTTAATTACATCCATATACGTTTTCAGTTACAGAATCGATTACCTTCCTCCTTAAAGGATTTTGAAACCATGAATACCTATATAGGATCATCCATCCCCATGATTCTGTTTCTCACCTCCTCATAAGCATGATTGAAAAGAGTTGGAAATGACTCAGAAGAATTGGGATATTTTGGTAGGATTGGTAAGGACATTGGGAAAAACTAATAAGGATTGTGAAAAACTGGGAATTCTTTTCCAAAGGAGTTGGAATCAATGGGGAAAAGAAATGGTAAGCATTGGGAAGAGTTGATTGATTTGTGTTTATTATTGCCTTCAAATTAATTAAAAAGGGTCCGATGTAGTTTAATTTGATGGCTTACTTTCAAACTCATTTGTCAATTAGCCACAACTATATTGTGTTGTATGTCTTGTGGAATTAACCAGCAAAGTAATTTTTAATCTAAATAATCCACTTTTTTGTTGAATTGTTGTTTTTTTTTTTTTTTTGGGAGAGATCAGTGAATTGTTAGAAGACATTTTACCATTTTGCTTTCTACTAATGCTACTTAACATCTTGTCATTACTTACTTTGTTGGTCAATCAAACACTTTATATACAAAAGCAAATTGAAATTTCTTAAGTAATAGCAAGACTGCAAGACACCAAAATTGGGATAGCAACATTTTATCAAACCTAATTATTCAAAAGACTAATGGAAAAAATTGGTACATTCATGAACTCTTGACTGATTTTAGATCTTGAATTTTTGTCCAAACAAATTATAGAATACAAAATTTTTTATCTTTTTATTGTCCGAACTCAAATTTAACTTGATTTCATTTTTGACTAATCCAAAAAAATAGATATAGATAAAGTATTATCTAACTTTTAATATTGTCTAATTTGGCCAATTTTTAGAAAACTTAGACCAAAAGTTTTGTCACTGACTCCAGAAATCAATAAAACAACACAGTCGATAATGTATGTCACAAAGATACGCAATTGATGAGGATACTGTGATCATGTTCAATTTTGCTAGCGTACTACAGTAGAACATTACCATGAGTAGAATAAAAGTCGGTCAAAATACAAAAAGATGAATTTTCAAAAAATACCATTGACAAATTTGCTTGACATAGCTTAGCTTTCTAAGCAAAATGCCCATAACTATGAGAACGACAAATCGTGAGGGTTGATCAATGTGTATACATTAGTCTAAAGTGGTGATAGACCATGAAGTATGAATTACAAATAGTCGATAACTAATGCATAAATTATTAAGGCATGTCGAATCTCAAGATCTCTTATGATTATGGAGCATTAATTGTAGGGTTATTTAATGGGTTACAACATATATAGAGGGGTAAATTTATATAGTCTTATAAAGTCTATGTCATACTTCTAAGAGTATAAACTCCTACAAGCTACGTCAGTGCTACATATTAAAAATTGTCTATATTGCAAATACATGTTGGAAAAATAAGTAAGATAGTATATACGCTTTAAGTTTTTGTAAAAGTTACTTTTAAGTATATACGCTTTAAGTTTTTGTAAAAGTTACTTTTAAGTATCTATTTTGATTGGTTTGGTTCTTGTTTCTTATATTTCATTTTTTATCATTTAGAGCTCAGTATAGCTATCAATAATCAATAAGAAAAATGTTTTATTACTTGGATTATATATATCAAATTATCAATATATCATATCGTTATAAAATCCAACTTTAACTATTTGAAGTTTCATAAGTTCATTTTTTTTTTTTTCAGTTGAAAGAGATCAAGAAATATGTCCTAGTTCATGCTTTTTTGGAAAATTGTACTTTTTTTGGGATATGTGTTTTTTCCCTCTTATTTTGTGATATTTGATCCTCCATTTGAATGGAGTTAAGTTGTAGGTGGAATAAAATGAAATGAATAAGAGTTTTTTCACGTCAATTTTTTTCATTCGTAATACTTAAATATAAGGTCTCTTCTAAAAATTCTAACTTGAACAAATTAACTTGAACTAGGTATTTATACGTGAATTAATATTAACTCTTACTAATCGAATTAATCAGCTCGTGAATCACTAATTTTGCCATGGGAAGAAGTGAGCAAGAAAAAAAAAAAATTAACACTTATGGCAGTAACAAAAAATTAAATTTAAGAGGCTGGATTTAATACAAATAAAAAGCAGATGATCAAAATAGTACTAGATCCCAGCTTCTAGCTGCCCGTGGCACACTTGCAGCCAAGGTGTTCCTTTTAATGAAAATTCCTAAATGTCGAGTTGTAATCATAGGAGGAGTACGAGTTTTCCATGCCCATGTCCCTCGATAAGATCATATGAATAATGAATCAATAAGTCGGCTTCAAAGGCTCGTGGGGCTGAAAGCCCTAGCTACGTCAATCCTCTCAAACTCGAATGGACCCTATTCAATTGAATATGAACCAATGCCATGCATTGGTCAAGACTTTTATTTGTTAAACATTTATGCTGAATTTAACTGAAATTAAATTAAATTTTGTTGAATTGAACTGATTTTTATTAAATTGCAAAATGTAATCTTGTATAACACGGAATGGACCTTATATTTAAATGTTTAGTTTAGTCTCTTTTAAGGATGTTTGTTTAAGCATATGATTATAATTGTGAGAGTCTTAGTACAAACCTTTTCCAGTTGGGTTTTCCCGAGGGGGTGGTTCTAACGGGTAAGAGAGAATTGTAGCGTTATTGCATGTCTTATTTTATTTTATTGAAAACATTTAGGCTCCATTTGGACCTTAGAAAATTTGATGGAAAGAAAAAAAATTTGAGAAAGTTACTTTTTTTCTTATGTTTGGTTTAGAAAAAATCACAAAAAAAAAAAAATATGGAGAAAAGTTGGGTGGAAAAATTATTAGAAACAAGTGACAAAATTTTCCTTATAAAATTGTGAGGAAAGTTTGAGAAAAATTTTCAACCTCCTCCAATCTTACATTGTTTAGATGACATCAACATGATTTAAGTAGTTTATCAATATTTAAATTTCTCATCTAAATTTTTGTATTTTTTTCCTCAATTCAAACAAGAGGAAAAAAACTTATTTTCTCCCTACTTTTTTCTTCAGATTTTTTTTCCTTCGACTTTTCTTTCCACCAAATTTTTAAGAACCAAATGAAGCCTTAGAGGACAAAGAAAGTTTCAGCATGAATTCTAGGAAGTATAAATATATGTAGAAATATGTAAAAGTAAGAATGTTTTGTAGGAAAGTATACAACATATGAGATAAGAAATTTGTATAAATTTATAGAAATCTATAGAATTTTAAGTAGGTGCCAACTAAATCCACTTGTAACATTTTTAAAAAGCTATATTTGAGTTCAAATTTTGCTTATATTATTTTTGTCTTTTCCTTAAGAAAAAAGATTTTGAAAAATAAATTGAAGAAGTTAGGAATCTGTAAAAATGTATAGAAATTAAGAACATATAGACACAAAGTGAGCCGAAAATATACCAATGTTTTCTTTTGGCAACCAAGTGCAGTTCTGTTCTTTCAAGCATAAGTTTTTTTTTAAAAAAAAAAATTAAAGGTAAGCCACACAGCCTAAGAAACTCTTCTTTCAAGAGTTCTTTCTAGATTATTATCATAGACGATACGAAGGAAATCTCCATTAGGGGTCCCATTCTGTACAATTGTGAAATGTAAGGAAAGACCAAATTTTAATTAGCAGCATAATTACTTTGCCTAAATATATGAGTAATAAAACCATGAATTGATCAAACTGCAGATTGGTAATGATATCTTGTAACAAGAGTTGGATTTTTCACTGTGCTTGATATGACCTTGAACTATTTGCATGAGTATTTTGTTGTCTCCCTCTATGTGAATATTTGTGAAGCCTGCCTGCGCTGCTTTTAAGGAATTTTTCATAATTTGAGCTTTAACTACCAAAACTGATGTCATTTCCAATTTGAATGTTGTCGCTTGAATAAATCTTTCTTTGTAGTTACAAATTATGAAATCTTCTGCTGCTACTCACAATGCGTTGGATCCATAAAAGTTGATTTTGATGAGCCCTACCGGTGGTTGTCTCCATGCTATCCAATAATCTTCTTTTGGTTGATGACTGAATGATTTGGAATTGGTGGCTAACTCATTTGTGTGAGTTTGTGCCTCCTGTTCCATTTGGCATTAACTTTTTCCCCTCTCAGCAATGTACTCCTTGGAATAAAAGTTTCATTACCAACATCATATTTTTCCAAATGCTCCAGAGCCAAGCGACTATCCTGTCTAATTTGACTAGCTGATTAGCGACCTTAAACGAGAGCGCAACTATAAAATCTCATAATGACAGGAGGTTGATGTCAATCCAATTATGGCTGCAAGCCAATGTCCAAACATTTTGTGTGACATTACGTACACCGAAGAAATATATGACCGTCATCCTCAATCTCTTAAAGAGTGAAGGTGACAAAGAGGATCGATTTACATAACTGTCTTGAAGAGAGCTCCTCGGTAGGAATAGACACATGGCAAAGTTGCCACAAAAATATTTTAAGCTTAGGCATGATGTTTAAGTTCAAGATCCAATTGAGCATGCAAGATGGTGAGCTCATTTGATCCAACCTGTGAGCCACCCAGGTTGCAGATGTGGTAGAGAAATCACCATTACCCAATAATTTTCCGATATACAGAGTCTGAGATTGGATTATGGAGTAAAGATGTAATGAGAATTAATTGCAAATGATCATAGTCCTCCAACTTGCTAAGACTGACAATATCCCACTCTCCATTCATTGTAAGAGAAGACTAGGAAGTATCAATTAAAGAATGGGCATTGAGACAAAGCATATTTGCCAAACTGTCATTGGCCCATCATTTATCCAACCATAAATTAATATTGATTCAATTTTCACCTTTCCATCTAATTGAGGTTTTAAAGATTTTAGAATTCACTGCCCTGGTTAATTATGGTCATCTTAGTGGATGTTAAGAATTAGCACAATTGGCATAAGTCGTTTTGGGTTAGACTTTTGTATCAAGAATGGAAATCAAAAGTTAGCATACAATTCATCAAGTAACATTTAGCTCCACATCACATTGGTAGTCTTACAATATTTTTTGGTAAAATGCTGTGGTCAAACATTTGTGTTTTATAAAAGATTACTGATTCAGAAAAAACCCTGCTGGTTAGGCCATGCTATCAGTCCACACCAGGGGACCCACTAGGGTAGCTTCTTATAAGCCCCTAGACATGCCCAGACAGGACCCGTTCCCCTCTAAGCCCATGGGGCGAGGACAACTCTATGGAAATTACCAGGTAGCCCTTGGACTCTGTGTACTATAGATATCCACCTATCCTTGAAGAAGGGGAGAAGATTATGGCTTAAATTCTCATACTCTAATAATTTGAGTTACTTTATGTAATTCTTTTTGCCTCTTTCGCTTGCTTTTCCTCCTCGATAGACTCTGATTTTACCGTCGGAGAGGCATTTCCTGGAGCCAAATCCGAGAAGTGCCGTATTGCTGGAAAAACCGAAGGCTTGGAAGCTTGGACGATAATCACCACATAAACCCGTTCGTCGCCACTCAACTCATTCCGTATCTGCTCCGGAAATAATTACCAACAAGAAAATTGTTGGGGGCCCTTAATTTTTAAGGCTTGGAATTCAGAAGGCCAATCTATCTTCTGATATTCGAAGCAAACTGAACCTCGCATATTCAATCGGATAAACCTTGTTTCTGCAAACATCAAAGGGCATGTCAAGCTGTGCCTGTAAGAATGGCTTAAAGCTGTGGTAAGTAAAGTTGGCGCTCGTGCATGGCTTGAAGCTAAGATTCCTCTCTGATGATTCAGTCAAAAAGCCTACAAAAAGCTGAAGATGGCAGTGCCTATCAGTTTTAAGTACTTCGCTATTGCTTCGTTCAATTGACCACCTCATTACATGAGAATAAAAATAAGTAACCCATTTTTTATATCTTGCTTGGATTATCGATGTCAAATGTTATATCCTGACTCTCTTTTTTTGTTTTCCTTTCTTTTTTCGATTATCAGTAGGGTTAAATTTAAAATATATCAGAAAGTAAATAGAAAACAACAGTTAAAATGAGAATACACAGTTAATAAAATTGATGAGTAAATCTCTAAATGACATCATAATAGTTAACTAGAACTTTTGTTTCTTTTTTTCGATATTTCTCTCACAAGTTGTTTTCCCACAATTGAATAAATTTTTTTAGATTTTTTTTTGGCAATAGGTTTTTTTGGGCCCCAATTAAAAAAAATTTGCAAATAGCAACAAGGATCGTTTAAACTTTCTTTTGATTAACTACAAAAACTTAGTAATTATCATCTCTAAGACATCTTATACTTGACTTTTGAGAATTATAAGGATAGAATATTCTATTTAGACATGATATTATTAAGACATTTTGTTGCAATACATACCATCATAATATCATATTGTGTGTTTTTATCTCTTGAGTGAGAAGGGAGACATGTGCAAAATTGGTTGAGAGTATGCTAGGATTTGACCTTATGGTGGAATATGTGACTATGACTTGATGAGTATTGTGTTCAATTACTTCAATGGGTTGCTTGAATTTTTGCAGTTCTTCTTATGTAAAAAGAGAAGGAAAACTTGGGTGCTCACTGTTAACTACAGTTTTCATTGCGTCAAAGTAAATTTGATTGGAAATTTAAATATAACACATAATTCCTTAATATCGTCTGTTCAATGCTATTATTGTTCATATTTTTATATAAAGAAATTGTACAACCAAGTAACTAGCAAGATATGATACATCATTACATTCTATAATAATGTGGAATGAGATATTGCATAAAGACCATCTTTGTATCCTTTATAAAGATAATTTAGGGAAAACCTTCAATAGATACTTGTGGATAAATTAACAAATAATATGCTTAACCTTTAACCTTTTGAACAAAAAAAAGCAAGATTCATTGAGATGCAAACACATTGAAGGATGCAAGAAAAAGATTGAAAAATAAAATTCAGGCGTAAGAAAAATTTTGCAAGCTTCTAAAAGAAGCTTTAAGGCCCTGTTCTTTTCGTTTGTAAATTTCAATTTACTAACTTCAATCCACTTCACGAATTTTAGGGCGTGTTCGGCAACAGCGTTTTGGGTTGCGTTTGCGTTTTGACTAAATCAATACACTCATCACGTAATTTTTAGCGTTCGGTAATGTAGTGTTTTGACTAGCATTTCAAGTAGCATTTAGCGTTTTAAGTAGCGTTTTTGAAAGGCTAATAGTATTAACGTTTTATATTCAAAGGTAACGTTTCATATTTTTTTACCAAAAATTACCCTTTGGAAATTTTATCTTTGGAAATTATCTATATCTCTTTATGTCAATTTATATTAATCAGCTAATCCAATTGTTAAATTTACCGAACATATTTTATTCAACTGCTCTTCTAAACAGCTATCTGCTAACAGCTAAATTAGAAATACTATCCGCTACTTGAATAGTTATCCGCTACCTAAACCGCTATTCGTTACTTGAATCGCTAATTTTACCGAACAGAACCTTAATATAAAAATACCAACTTTAATTACTATTTTAATTAATTTTTACCTATTATATAAAAAATATATTAATCTCAAACTATTTCAGCTCACTTTAAATCACTTCCACCTACTTAACATATTTTTAAACAAAAAAAAGCCAGAATAATGAATGCTTTGGGTGGAAAAGCGGGAAGAACAGGCATCGTGGCAGCAAACCAATCATTTGCTTTGTTTTCAGTAAGTACGCGTATGGCGACCACCTGCCAACCACGTTTGAGCTAGCTCTCTTAAAACAGGCCCTATTTAGAAAACAGTTATTAATTTTTTATATTAATTATTAACTATTAATTATTAACTGTTTGAATTAATTATTTATATTAATTATTTAAATTAATTATTTTTAGAAAAAATATTTGATAAAAATTAGTGATTTTTAAAAAATATATTGATAAATTTTTATTTATGTCTTTATTTATGAATTAGTTTTTAATAAGATGTATGTAATTTTTTCAAACTTATGGATAATTATGTAATTTTTATAAAAAGTTCTTCTCAAAAGATTAATGAGAATAACTTTTTCAAAGAGAGCATTTTGGAGTTAAACAACTATTGCAAACATCTCTTTACCAAACACCCATTAACTATTTGACTTGATCAAAATAACTAAACTCCTTCCAAATAGTTATTATTTTCAAAAAAAACTACTATTACCAAACACCCCTATCTCTATTGCATGAATCATGAAAGAAAAATGACTTTTCCATTTCATCAGAAGGGCCAAAGCCTATTTGCTATTCAATGAAAGCCTACTTCATTCGATGACACCGACCCCTTAGCTTTGAAATCACTTTCGCCAGTTTGTTTTGCCGAATTCGATATTACAATCCTCACCACCAACTTGGGACAATTTCATCGAGTAAAGCGGGTACAATTCATTTAGAAGGGGTTGTTAAAAAATCAGATTAGTAATAGATAGATAAATAATAAATTGGGTTGTTTAAAATATGTTATAAAGGTATGGGATAAGATGGTCTTATGACCTAATTACAGTAACTACGCTATCCTGGAGTGTATCGAAAACAAGAAACAATATGGTATTTTTACAACGAAACACCTAGTCTAGAAAGTACATTGAAAAGACTAAAAAAGTCAGTGCCGAATAACATATTCGACATAAACTTAATTATTACATCCACCAACCCATAACCAGTCAGTCATCAATTGTAAGAAGACTCATTGGATAGCCTGGAGAAGACCACAAGGCGAGATCATCAAAATCAACTTTCATGGATCCAAAATTTCATAAAGAGCAGCAAGAGGCTTCATTGTTCGTAATTGGGAAGAGAAATTTATTCAAGCATCAGCATTCTATTTGGGAGCAACGTCAGTTTTGATAGCAGAAACAATAACTATGAGAAACGACATCAAAGCAGCAGCACAAGCAGGTTTTACTAGTATTCATATTGAGGGAGGTAATAAAATTTTTATCAAAGCAGTACAAGGTCACATTCAAGCGCCATGGGAGACCCAAGTTTTGATACAAGATATTCACATTTACATTCAATTGTGTAATCATGTTCATATTACTCATGTTTTTAGGTAAGGAAATTGTGCAGTCGACTGGCTAGTAAAGCATGGTCTGTCATTACATTCCATAGTACTATAGAATGAGGTTCAATATAGGAATCTTCTTTGTATCTTCTACGAGTATAATAAATGAAGAACCATTAAAAGAAGGGCTGCCTAGATTGTATTCTTACATTTTTTACCAAAAAAAAGACCGGTCCGTTAACGACCACTATATATAAATGATGACTACTACATAGATATTTTTATATAAGTTCGCGGAATTTTAAAATTAGCCAAAAGCGAATCAACTCTCGATTAACGTAACTCAGCTTATATATTTACATTAAAAAGCTTAATCCAACTTATCTTGTTACTAGGTTGGCCATGATCTTGTTCCACGTATTTTTTAACGGACCGATCCTAAATTGACTCATTCCTTTGATAGTTTAATTGAAATTCTTACATGTCATCTATGTTAAATTTCTATATATCGGTTGGGTCTTAAACAAAGAGTCATACATATAAACTCAAATGAGATTCCAACTCAAAACCAATTGACAATGGGTGGAATAACTTACAAGTTTATTTACATGCTCGATCAAGCCTTTTAATTTTGTCAATGTGGGATAAACTCTACTTTCATACTCCAACACGCCCCCTCACTTACGGGCTACTAACAAAGCCCAACACGTGCGCACAATTTTAATCAAGCAGGGACGGCGGTAAATTAAGATCGAGCAACCCGCTATCATACCATGCATGTTGTTTCTTGAATATAGTATGAGAGCCTTTTTGAGCAAAAGTTCTTAAGTTCGAATCTCAGCATTTCAACCGAAAGCTTACGCTGATAATTGAAGGCTCATGAAATGATTTTATACTCTAATACGCTCCCTCACGCGAATGCCTTTTGGATTTGAAGCGTGGATGCTGTAAGGACTTCCCCCTACCTTGTGTAATAAATCAATATGGAGGTTGTTGAGATTCGAACTCCAGATCTCCCACTTAGAAAGATTCTGACCTCATGTTAAATTTTTATACATCAATCGGGCCTTAAATAAAGAGTTACACATATAAGTTCAAATGATGTTCTAACCAAAACCAATTGATAATGAATGTAGTAAGTCACAAGTTTATGTACATGCTCAGATCTTTTAATTTTGTCAATGTGGAACAAATTTCACTTTCATACTCCAATAATCTATCAACAAAATTCACATAACTGTTGGTAACAATCGAGCATATATTTCTTCTCATTATCACGACTATTGCTTAGCGATTGTATTTTTATTTTAATAAAGTACCTGGTTCTCCTCAATTACTATTTTCTCTGTTTTTTTTCCTTTAAAAAAAATAGTGATTGAATTGTGGAAACAATGAACTAATTAAATCTAATAAATTCTTTAATAGATTTTTAGAAAAATAACTCTTGGACAATTTGATGGGATTAAAATTCGATTTTTTCTACAAATATTAGACGTGGCAGACTGTCATTGGGTAAGAGGATCTCGTATCTAAAGGGCTAGAATGCCTACTGACTGGGCTGCGGACGGGACCACCGAAGTATATGCGTCACCATCATCAGACGTCAGGGATTGTCATCGTCTTTTTACTGATCAAAAACTCCCAAAACACGCTAGTTGGATAGTAATAATACTCCTAATAATGTACGTGTCGTCTAGATAGGATTGTGTCGCCCTTGAGATCTTCACCACAAAGGCTAAGTTATCGGACGGCCAGAGATGGCTTCCTAGTCATTCTCATAATCATGATGATTTGGTTTGACTCGCAAGGGCAAGAAAATGCTGGTTCCCAAGGTGGTCTTGCTGTTTGTATTTTTGTTTATGAAAAGTTCATACATTGAAAAAAAAAATTGGAGTTCTTTTTTGATTTTGTCTTTCCTTTTTGGTAAATGTATTGAAGTAAAATTTTACACATAAACTACGTTTAGGAATTCAGGAATTGTATGTATTTTCCATTATAATGGCATCCGTCAGTACATAAATAATAAAAATTATATCTCACCTTAACTCGAAAGGCGAAAGAAATCTTTCTACTCTAACCAAACTAATTATTTATAAATATTATTAATATTAAATTTAGGAATCTGAACTAATATATAGATATTTTTCAAATCCTATTGTCTACCCAATTTGCCATGCTTCTAATTTAAAAAAAAAATAAAATTTTGATTTTAAAAGTCAGTAAGACACAATGCAATTTTTATAAATATAAGTTAATCTATTTGGCATTTGTTTGTCACACTCGCATATGATATGAGGATTGAGTTTTTTCGGTGGAAAAAAAATTACAATTGAAGATGAACACTTGTTGTAAATCAATAATAACTTAACTCATCATAGATGAAGTCAAAAACACTTATTGTGGGGCGAATAATTGATAAGACAAAGTCATATTTTTAAGAAAAATTAGAGTATGAGAATCCAAGATACTTCATATATTGAGTGATACAAAAACTAAAAAAGATTAATTAAACTAGATTTCAAATTATAGAGTAAAAATACCTTTGATAATTTCAAGAATAAATTCAAAAAGATTAAACTAGGTGGCTTGCTAGCCATTCTTATAATCATGATGATTTGGTTTGACTTTTGGGAGCAAAAAACTGCTGGTTCCCAAGGTGGTCTTACCCTTTGTATCTTTGTTTCATAAAAATTGGTACATTAAAAAATAAATAAATAAAATTGGAGCTCTCTTTTTCATTTTATCCTTCCTTTTTGTTTAGGATTCATTTATAGAAGTATTTTCTAGTAGGGGTGGCATTCTGGCAATGAGGGGGTGCGAAATGGGTTTAGCACTAAGTCATACCCTTATTTATATTTATTTTTAAAATTAATATCAATACTCATATTCATATTCATATTCATTAGGCATTGTAAAATTATACCAATATTCATATCTGTTGGGCATAGCAGGTATGTAGGTTTTATTCAAGTAGATATAAAATCAAATGAATTAAATTCATTTTATACCTATATTCAAAATCAAATTGCCAATGTCACACGGACATCAAGTTTCCAACAAGATATCACATCCAATAAATACAATTAAAAGTTTTAAAATTCAAGCAAAAAAATTAACACTCGATAGTTATAGTTTACAATAAAATATTCTACGGGAGTTTTGAATATAATACAACTCAAAGCAACTATCAAAATATCTAACTCCAAGTAATAAACTAGAACTTTGAATAAAAGGGTACGGATTTTATATGGGGATAATATGAGGCCAACACAAGGCCAGTATTTATAAAATGGATGTGAGGCGGGTATGAGGTGCGTGGGAGCTATATCTATATCCATGCTCATACCCGTACCCATTTTAACAATACCCACCTTAGACTTATTTTTTTCTCATTTTTAATACCCATATTCATATCCGTTGGGGCAAATTTAGTGGAATTAAGTGGATATGAGTTGTTTTTGCCCGCCCTGTTTTCCATCACAATGACTCCCACTGCACAAATGATAAAACTTATTGCTTACCTAGCCTCAAAGAAATCGCTCCATTTTAGCAAACTAATCATTTATGAACATTGCTAGTATTAAATATATAGATCCAGGCTATTATAAATAATAATATTTTTAAAATGCTAATATTCGTTCAATTTGCTATGGTTTCATTAAAAGAAAATAAAATTTCACTTAAAAAAAAAAAATAGACATAATGCACCTTTCAGTGACAACATACTAATTGAATTGGCATTTATTCTTTAAACATGGTCTCAAATTCAAGTTTCATGAATGGAGAATATCTACAATAGAAGTGATGTATACCTTGGCACCTTGCCGACCAATAGTAGCTCAACTCATGGGTGAAGTTAGTAACACTTACTATGGGTGCAAATTACAAGCTATACTCGTTATTCTTCAAACCTCACCCCGTATTTCCAATACAATCTCCTTTTTCTAAATATAAGGTTCATGTGGTTCAAATTGCGTCACCACGGTGGGTCTATAGAATCGGATGAACCATATAAGTGTTGTGTTGTAGGCGCCAATAATTAATTAGATATAGTTATAAAGGCAGAAGGGCCAATTGTATTAAAATTTATAATCACCATGGGTATTAAGCCTGTAGTTTTTACTAGTTTTCCTGGCAAGTCCGGATGGGTAATGGAGACCATGGTCATCATGGATCCACTAGACCCTTCACACCTTTCTCAATTGTAGTTGAATAGAGGATTAAAAACCAAAATAAGAGAATTATAATGCGTCCGATCTAGACCTGTTAATTCAGACAGTGAGATAAGTGCGGGTCGAATTATTTCGTGTTCGATTTTAAAAACGTTAAACCCTAACCTCAAAGTTTCGGGTTCAAGTCAGATCCAATGTGTTGCAAGCATTTTTTATTATTTTTTTCCTACTACGCGTATGATATGAGTTGATGTAAGTTTTTAAAAAAATAAAAAAGCAGCTAGTTTCAAAACTTCGAACTTTAGTTTTAAGCTCCTTAGGTGTCATTCTACTTAACCTAAGGCTCATTTATTTTTTAGATCATATTTTCTCAACTAGAGAACAAAGAAAAAAGAAAAAAAAGAAAATTGCATATACATTTAACTAAATTTCATACGAAATATACTTGATAATGCCAGTACCATTTGTTCGGAGAAGATGATCAACCATGTGCTTTACGTAGTGGCACCGTGATTTGATTAAATGATGAAAAGATAGCTCATCATAGAAAAAAAACCAAATAATTTTGACGATAGTGCCACAGTGAAGATGTTATAGTAACATAGAGAAAAAAGATATGAAAAATTTAAAAAGAGTGGAAACATAGGAACTTTGCTCTTTTTAAGTAAGATTTTAACGGCTACATATGCTCATTAACATATAAAAGGTTAGCAACATTTATTAGGTAAATATAATTTCTGCATAGAAACATATATATTAAAAAATCTTAGGGTTTGACCCTAATCCTAATGGGTTTGACCAAAACGGGTTTGGGTTCTAAAACCTTGTCCAGGATCCTCACTTTTTTTAGGCGAGTTCACATTGGGTTATCAGATCGGATAAATTTTTTCGAGCTCTCATCCCATCCATTATCACCTTCAAGACCTTCCAAATTTAAAAGAAGATTTGAAGTAGGGGACCTTAGCCCTCGGCCCAACACAAACCCAGTTGGTAGGATTGAGCTGAAAACATTGCAAAACCCATTCCAAATGGGCCCCCTCATTTAAAAAAAAACATTTTTTGAGTAAGCATTTAAAAAAAAGGTATTGAAAACATATCTTGTTTTCCTCTTCAATTGTCAAACGGTTTCTACTGTTCCATACATATTTTGAGTACTCAAAATTTTATAAATGTGCAACTCAGAAGCTATAGATGGTAAACAAGCTAACACTGCAATTTTTAAGGGCAGAAATACATGCCAAGACAAGCTCACCTAACATTGCTAATCACATCCAAAGGGCCATCTTAACGATGTCTTTATAAATACTTTCACAATTCACAACCTTCGCAATCTACAATCGAAAGGGGGGGGGGTGGATGAAAGGAGAGTGCAGCAGATACAAGGTGTTTTGCGTAGAACTTGATCATGTTCATGGACCTCCATTTTTAGAGGTTAAACAAGGTAAGCTTAAGCTCCTACGAAGAGGAATATGCGTCAGTTCTTCAGCCCACGGAAAGCGCCACATGGCTGGCTAGCCACGTCGAATTCGCGGTTGCCCGCTCAGGCTGCTGCTGCTTCGCCTTCTTCCTCCGATAACCCATTCTGTAGCCGCGGCTCACAAAACTGCAAACAATGTACTGCGTTAGTATACTAATAAGCTAATAGTTAGTTTGCTAAACATCTCCATAGACTACTGTAGATAAAACAAGAGGAGACAAAGGGTGAAAAAGGACGTACCGAGTTTCCCATGTGAGCCTCTGGGTTAACGTTTAGGTGAGTTACTGACTTGATTGAGCTTTAATTACGTAAAACATCAATCGCAACTTCAGTTGCACAAAATATCATGAGTAACTTTTTCTTATTCGTCGTTGATGATCCTTTGCCTATTTGAAATGTGAAACTTACGTATCGTGTAGTTTCTATTTGCATAAGTGTACAGCAATTGAAACATTTAGAATGTGGATCCATTCAAATAAGGGGTGTAGAAAAATTTCAAATGCCGGCTCTTTTACTCATGTAAATTAAAGAAACTTTTTACTTGTATGTTCTAATTTGTCCACATAATTCTAAATTTATAATATAATTTGTTTCCTTGGAAGGAAAGTAATCTTCTATAATCAATAAGGGAAACGAATCGTCTATGATAGTTTACTATATAGGTGGATGGCCATCCAAGTGAATCATGGAAGCAAAAGAAAATTTCGGCAGATGTAGGAGTACATTTTTCAACACAAAAAAAGAAAAAAGGAAATAAAAAAGAAACAAATCCTCTATGATGTTTTTCCATTGAAAATAGGAAAATATCCTCTATGATTTACTTCTCCTTATTGGCAGGGGAATTTCTTTCCATCCACTGGATAATTTTGACAGATTATTACACCACCAACCTTTTCATGAAACCTAAAATTTGATAATTTTATATTTTCTCAGGTTAAAGATTTGTTAAATTGGGCCAAGTTAAAACAGATATATCTAAGTTATATCATATTCGAGTTCTCTCCTAGAGCTTCCTCAATAACAACAATCCCACTTTATTTTTATTTGTTTCACATCATCAAATTTAATAATTAAGAAATTAAATTCGATTGGGACTTAAAAAGACACTCAATCTCATAATAAAGAAGATAATTTTTGAAACTATATGTAGAAGTACTTCAATTGGCTGCTTGCACAAGCGGCTGAATCGCCAGGTCCATTTTTAATGATAGTCTTGCCTATGTTTATACCCAAATCTTGAGTTTTTCATCCCAAAAATGAGAATACACAATAACAGAATTGTATTTGGATTCGTCTCCTTATGCTTGGGATTAAATTTGGACTGCTATTGTTGATGCTCTTAGGGCATATTCTTTTCAACTCATGAGAAGTCCTTATTAATAGTTATTGTTGAAACATACTGAATCATGATGAATAGTTGAAAAAAATATAATTAGGTACTTTCAATAAATTCTTAACAGTGTTGAATTGCGCTGAAAATTATTGAATGCAGATGATAAATACTTATAATAAGTTGAAAAAAAATATGCCTTACTAACTTATCACGGCGTATAGATTGTCCAATGACATTCGATGAGACGCGTGAATGAAAGAAGAGAAAATCGGATTCAATAGAATCACAATGAAAAGCTTGACAAAGTTTGCATCAAAGACTGAGTAGACAACCAAGAGTCTTCCTCAGCTTGTATACTAAAGTTACAACATAAACCAAAGCCAGGCAATGGCACCACCTAGCACAACACACCCCCCCCCCCCCCCCAAAAAAAAGAACAAAGTTTTCTAGAAAAAAATAAGAGGGGGATGGGGGATGGGAACATTGACAGCATCAGGCAGTCTCCCTACAGAGGGGACATGTGTTCTTCCTTGACAGCCATTTCTTTATGCAATCGAAATGAAACTGGTGACTGCATTTCAGTGTGCCTACTTCCTGCTCCTCCTCATACTCTTCCTGTCATAATCAAGATATGTGTCCCACAAATTTCAGCAAAAATAGTCTAAATGATAATCTAAGGACAGCAAACAAAATAACATCAAAAATAGCATTAATATTAACAAATGAAGCAACATTACCTGGCAGATAGTACAACATGGAGCATCAGCATCAAATGAACGTTTCCCGAACTTTTCCCTCCTCAAAACACTATCGATTTCACCTTCGCCGAGACCTGTGCTCACATCCCCTACAAGTTCTTGCAACGCGATCAAGGCCTGTGAGAGAGATAACGTTTAGTAAATTTGATGAATTATTGAATCTCTCTTTAGACGGGACTTAATGAAGTTGTCTTTCACATAAACAAAAATTAAATGAATGAATGAATGAGCGGACGAATAAATGTATTGAGTCTTACCTCATAAGACCAGTCCTGCAATTCAACATACATACTATCCCCAACACTGTTTTCTTCGTCAATATCATCAGCCTCAGAAGGCTGTCCTGCCTCAAAACTCTAGCAAATGTAATGAGAGACAATCAGAAAAACCTTTTCTGGATTTAAACCAAATTTTATGGAGGAGAAAACAAAAAGGCAATAACTTGCTAATGAGAACGAAACCTCCATGGCAACGTCAAGTCGAATTCTCCATTGCGGAAAGTCCAAATAATTCTGCAAGCAATTATGACTATAATTAAACACCACACCAGTTCCCCAAAAGTGACTACCAAGTACCAATATTGGGATTGTAAGCTGCGCATACACTTATAATTTGATTGGTACATCAAAATGTCTAGCAATTAAAGTTAAGGCTATGATCTGTGTACACAATGACCTTCCGAAATGAGTTTTTCATAATGACATGAAGAGATAAACATGCATCCAATGAAGGTAATCAAGTTTGTGACCGTGGACTAACCTGAGGATCTTCATCGTTAATTGGCCACGAGGGGATAGGAGAAGCCGGTCGAACATACTGCTGAGAAGCAGCCATATGACCCAGATCAGCCTGTTGAAAATGCAACATACAAAAAATTTATCGTGATGAATATCTCCAACCAAAAAAGACAAAGCATTCATTTGTAGATTGCCGTTATTTCATTCTTTGTGGTAACACCTATAAATTTTCAGAATGTTAGATGTCATACCCAAGGGAAATTTGGATGTCCACTGACATTCTGGGCAGGAGCAACACCCTACATAACATAGGGAACAAATGTTCATAGGCGTTAAATGTATATAACGGTCACAAGACTATAATTTAATCAAAGTTCGAGCATTTAAGCATCAGAGGGCTGTTTGCATATCAATTCGAATTGGTAGCTCAGGACATGAGAAACTTTAGTATTGAGAAACCTGAGGGTGATAGAACACAGCTTCCTGCCCATAATGAGCTGCAGAGGGACCAGGAATCACTAGAGAAGCTGAAACTGCAGTCTCCGGTGCTGACACAAAGCTCGAAGGCCTGACAGGAGTGAGCTCAACCCTGGTCGCTTGAATTATTCGTCCCCCGAACATAATCTCTTCCACTGCAGGGGGAACAGTTCCACGCTGTTCGAAACCAGTAGCACCAGAAGTTGCAGAGTAATGAAGATTTGGAGGGTGGCCATAATCCACACAATCAAACGGCTGCGAAGAGGTTAGGAGGAAGATCATGAAGAACTAACATTACGACCAACTGCCAGATCAAGATAAGAAGCAAGATCAATTAACAAGGAAACTCACAGCCAATTGCGACGAGCTATACGGCGCAAGATCCTCCGTCGTTGTCACAGGTTCATTATAATGAGGTCCAATGGAATTTGCATTCCCGTAAGGGATTTCATTAGGCAGGTTTGTGAAGTTTCTAGGGGACTCATGACCCAGGTTATAAGGATTGCTATCAAATGAACCATGCATGTAGTTCAATCCCCAGGTAACTACCTGATGCTCATGCAACCCTATCTCGAACCCTGAACTGTTCTGCCCATGTCGCAAGTTCAAGTGAGTGTCTGGTGTGCTGCGAAGTGGACTGGGTTGGAGTAGCAAGGACATAAAAGTATGGCCATTACAGTCTAAACCCGCTACTGGAATGCCTCCCAGAGGCACACCAGAATCATTAGGACCGTTATTATTATAATTGTTTTCATGATGATGATGGTGAACATCATCATTATTATTCATAGAACGATTCAAATCAATCATCCTTCTTGTACCATCCATTTAAATAAGAAGGGTTTCAGCTGTTGGAATTACAAAGATGCCTGCAGTGAAGACCATTGCATATTAGTTAACGGATTGTCGTCACTATGAAGCAGAAAGTTTATCACATGATTCAGTCTCCTTCAAAATTAGCTGTGATGATTTATGATTCATGCTGAAGAAACATTCATGTGCATGCTCCAATACGTCGACAATATTTTGGACTAACATATAACTTTGCTGGAGCAACTATGGAAGAGAGCAAGAGTAGTTATCAAATGCCATCCAATTTCTATTGAACATGGATGGAGAGACGACATGCATAAATGAGTAAATATTCCTACACAACCTTATGTACGTGATGTTATGAACTACAGCTAGTTGGAAAAGAGAAATGGCATATGTAACTCTAGCAAATATGGCGATCACATTTGCCATTCTAAGAGATGAGGAAAAACATTATTTACTAAGATAAAATCGTTCTTGATAAGTTACCACACTGATAAATTTGTTTTTTGGAAAAAGAAAAGAAGAAAATCTTCCAGACATGTCAGTCGTTGCATCGGCATAACTAAACATATAAGGCATTGAAATCTACAACTATCTAAGCATCAATCTAGACCCTTAATCTTCATAGAAGAGTAAATCGTGGCAAATAACTTTTGAACATTTACCAAATCAATCTGAAGATCAAAGCAGCGAAATCATAAATGCAACTTTAGTTGGTAAACAAAGCAACGGACAACACATAAATTAAGCTGCATTCAATATTTAACCATCAAGATTTGCATCAACGTTCTACATACCATGGAAAGCACATTTTTTTGACCAGAAAGAGATGACCAATACCTTAAGAAGCACGCAACCAATGATTCCTCAATTGATCCAAGTCCCTGCATTGGGAGGCAATAACTATAAGAAAATTGTACTCAGAACCTGAAAGCGTGCTTATATAGCCATATCCATGCACAAAGAGGCCAGCAATCTCACATTATAGAACGTCTTTTTAGCAGTACGTAATCAAAGCAAATTTTGTGGGTTCATTCAGTGCCATTTCAAAGCCTTGAAAGGCAGTTAATTTTTATGATATAAACTGTATGATCCTATTCACTGAGATGCATAAATGCAGGGTGTAGATTACAGAGGAGGATCAATCACATACTTTTTTTGCAGATGACTGTCACTACTGCACAGATTGATCAAAACACAATATGTACCACTTCTACATAAAGCAAGAAGCGAACAAACTACGGAAACATAACCAACATGGAGTAGAAAATAGTAATAGAACAACTCAACCCAAACATTCTTGTAATTTTTTTTTTTAAAACTGCACCTAGGTAAATTTAGCCATAAAAGAGAGGTGGTCAACGGTAGATCTCCAGAAGAAGTTTTACCAACTCCGTAGCATAAGAGTCATGAATAGTGAATCAGCAGTTCACTATGAAATTTCGGAATAATTCCTAAAACGATCTATCTGTGCATCATCTTAGATATAAATAACAACAACAAAGATAGGGCCTCGAAATGCCCAGTAGCTTGAAGTAATCAGATCTTTCCATGAAATTGAATTTTACCTTAGATATCAGACATCAAAACAACTCAACATGATTAATCTAACAGAAATCAATCAGATGCAGAAAGCAAGACTGAATATTAATCTACAAGACTTCTTGTGCTCACGATGATCATAGTGATCTAACATCATGATACACACAGAGCTATAATTACATGCCTCTAAATCAGAGTGCATAATAACATGATGCCAGTTCAAGACTGCGCACATAACTTCCAAAGTTCTGATGCAGAAACCACGATAACTTGGCAAGGATATAACATATTATAAACATTAGATGAAATCAAACGACAACATAACCAACCCAAAAAACACACACACACACACACACACACACACACACACACACACACACACACACACACCCCTATGTTAATTCTTGCTTAATTCCACATATAACCAAGAGTCCAAGATGAAAATCGCTCACAGATATACAATAACAACTCCTCACAATGTGGGTCCACTTTTGCAGATCTAGGGAGATTCAAATATAAGCAGTCTTATCTCTACAAACACTCGTGCAAGCAAGGACATCAATTCCAAAAGGCTAAAATCACTCATAGATTTCCATATGAAAAGCTGATAATATTTTAGCAAATTTCAATAATTTGTAACCCACAACCCCCCCCCCCCCCCCAAAAAAACCAAGTGAGAATCCAAATAATATACACAACTCTGACAAAGCCATGGCAATATACAATAAAAACAAAGAACTTCATCCATGGTAAAAGCACAACAGGAGTATTTCAAAGCACTGGCCTCAATCTTTAACACTAAGCCTAGCACTCCACAGAATAAGGGGGGATCCACCCTTTGGTTAATGGATATAGAGATGCACCATCTATATAATATAACTGAACCATGGGGAACCCCCCCCTTTTTTAAGGGAGGGAGGTAGATTAAAAGAAAAAGAGGAAGCATGATTTCGTGGCTAGGTTATGACTTAACCCGAAGATAAAATTGTAAAAGGCTTGATTTCACAGATAAATAAACAAAAGAAACACAACACAAAATCTAGAAGGTCTATGAACAAGTTTGATCAAACATTGTTTATTCATTTCTTCGTAACAAGTTCAAATGAGAAGCATAACAACTTAAAAATTTGCAGCAAAAAGAACTCACAGATGCATAACAAATCATCAAGACGCAGATGAAAGCATACCCAACTCACAGAACTCAACCAAATTTCATGCTGTGTTTTCAGATAGACAAACATAAGTAAAACAATTTTTTTTTTAAAAAAAAAACAGGAAGAGAAAAACAACTTGATTAGTGCAGCAAATTAAAGTCTAAAGATACAACCTTTTGCTCCCTCTCTTTTCTGCCCTTTACTGGGGAACTGCCTCTGGGTTGTTGAGCAAGGCTGAAAGTGAGAAGAGGGGAAATTTATAGAGAGATTAGCAGCCAAAGGGCTGATGGGTACCCTAGAAATGGAGAGTAATTTCCATATGAGGATTGAAAATTAATCATTATTAGTGTTCCGAATACTGCCGAAATTCAGAGAATGCAAGGCGTGAATAAGGGAAACAAAGGGGTTTCGGGGTGGATTTAAAATTAAAAATATAAAACAAAGGAAGAAGAAACCGTAGGATGAATGCAAAGACTCGTGGCATTGGCGCCTTCTCTCTGACAAACATGGAAACAAAGCCCTCTGAATCTGAATCAGGGTGCCCTTTCTCTTTCTCTCTCTTCATCTTTCTGGTTTCTCTCTCTAACTCTCTATCTGGTAATCTGCTGGGTTTTCCCTCTCTGTTTCGAAATTTAGCCTCTTTGTTCAGATATAGCCCCCGTATGATCATCCACTTCCTCACTTCAATATGTTTTTTTTTTTTTTTAAAGGTGCAAAGGAGAGACGCAAAGACTGACATATGTAGGATTTGAATTGAAATATATGCCTAAAAATAATTTTTAAAAGTTTTACCAATTGAACTAGTCGGTACATACACTTCCTCACTTCACTTGTTTTCCACTGTTTTTGGAAGTGTGCATTGTTACAAAAAGAGGAATAAAAATGACGTAGAAATTCAAAATTAAGCTTCTATTAACTGCTTCTAAAACTTCAAATTGACACGACACTTTATGATGCTACTTTTAAATTTTTAAGGTAATATAGGTTACTTAGTCAATGTTCAATGAGCCAATTTTTCCTCCTCAATTATGATCTATAAAGTTATAGAGTTCATAATCCTATTTGAATTAATGTTTATGTGCCCTTTGCTCCAAAAAATGAAACTCACTTGGCATGCAGAACCACATACCTATTAGTCTGAGCTTTGACATTCCGCTTCCCTTGACTTGTTGAGGTTCACTGGGTACCCCTGAAATAGGGGTCAGTGTGCTGGATCCGCTTGTCTTTATTAAAAAAAAAAATGTAGTTCATTCGACATGCAGAAGTACGTAGACATACAATTCCGTTGCAAGAAATTTCTGTCGCATGCATATACTAAATACAATATGTTTTTTTGTTCGGGCTGAGTAAATACAATATCTTGTCACTTAATAAGGTTCACACCCGTTGTTAAACGTATTTATCTATGTATTAGTTATGATGGTAGTTCATACCATTATTTTATTTTGGTTAAGAGTAGTTATATTGTTATTCTGCTTCTTCTAATAATTAAAGCTTCAAGTTATTAATGTTGGCTTATACATAGTTAAGAGTCTGCCACAAATTCTAAGAGTATGATATAGGTTTTGCAAATTCTAAGAAAAGAAAATCGAATTGATTCTAACTTGGAAAGACGTTGCACTAATAAGTCTTGTAGAAAATTTAATTGTACAATATGACTCCATTGATTTGCATTCATTTTATCGGTATGTGATTTCTTTTTTAATTTTTAGATTTAGATATAAAATAAGTGTTCCCTTTATTTGAATTTAATTTTTTTGAATGTTTTATTTGAATTTAATTTACATTTAAATAGTTCACTCCTTTTTTCATTGATGGAGGAAGATCTATTAATTGACAACAAAATGTGGTTATTTGCATTAATAATGGCTTTTTTTTGGGCGGTGCAAAATGGCTAAAATTATTGAAATACCATTAATTTTCGTGTGCACAAGTCATGCAATAACATAAATTAGAACCTGAGTCATTATCCAACAATAAATACAGCCCAGAAAGTTCATAAGGTACATGCTTTGATCAATTTAATTCAGAAATAAAATGAATCAGCAAATAATAAAATTTGAAAGCTCTGATTAAATTATTTGCATACATTTTTTCTAATGACTAATTTGGGAAAAAAATCAACCATTCCAAGAGTGGAATATAATCCAGGTGACTCTAGTAAATTTGTTGTCATTTATTGATATTGTTGGAAACAAATAATTTCCCAATGAGTAAATTAAACAATCAAGTGCACTGCATGAAACTATGAATATTGAATGCTAAGATTTTGTTTTGAGCGGAAAGAAAAAGAAAAAGAAAAAGGAACAAGGATTCATATCTATTACTATAGTAATATTTTTACTTGTTGAAATTTGGAAATATATTTAAAAAATTCAGTGCACGTTATTTAAAAAATTCATTGTATTGAAATCCTTTTTTTTAAAAAAACAATATATCTAATAAGTCTGCTGAATATATCTCATAAGAATTCCAGACAATATCTAGTGTATGCATTTAGGATGATGAATGAACAAAGTTGTATTAGATATAACGCAAAAATTGACATTAAAAAGATAATTAAAAGTTAGATAACTCTTATGAGCACGTATAGGGCAAGCCCAACATTTGTGGGCTGATCCTCAATTGGAGCCATAGGCCCTTTAATTTCCACCTCTTCATGGGTCATGAACCCCATTCCTTTAAAACCAGGCCCAACAATCTTTCTTGGGCCTCCAACGGGTGGATGTGAGCCCAGGGTGAAGTTTCGTCCACCAACCACCGTTGACCATTCAAAGGGGAGCATAGTTGTCCCAGTCTGCAAGAGAGAGAAAACTTTCCCATGCAAACAAAATGGAGTCAACAGAAGAGTTGGTTTGGTGCACCGCCTACCAGATCCACGTACACTCTCCAGTCTCCATCATGGTGTCTTCTTAAGCTTTCCTAATGACTTGTTTAATTGCAAACCCTTTTTTTCACGCCTAGTTTGGTCATCAATGTTCATTGATTTAGTGCACTTCAAGTTGCGTACATCCAGTTTTTAAATATTTTATTATTCAAACATTTTATTTGGACACACGCATTCATCTATATATATATATATATATATATATATATATATATATATATATATATATATATATATATTCTTTCTCCTTAATATTTGATTAAGTTGGTACAAGTTCTGATCAAATTCAGTTGATATAATATTCAAAAAACTCTCATAAAATAGGAACCCGTATTACTTATTAAAAAATTTTAGAGAATGAATCTTTTAAAATCCACCCCAAAAAAAGGAGTCTTATCATCTTCTGTTTTACCCGTTTTTCATATTATTGTTTGTCTTATATTAAGACACATATTTAAATAGATAATAAATAATGTGTATTTTACTTAGAATTCACATAAATAGTCCCATGCAACAAACTAAATAGGTATTTTTCATCATATATTTTCCATAAAAACTTTTATAAAGTATGACACATCTTGTTATATACTTTCATTCATTACTTTACATTCGGTATTGTTTTAAGAGGTAGTTATTTGGATAAAAACATTGTGACAAACTACAATAAGATGGTTGAACTCATCCCTGATTGCTATTTAAAAAAAAAAAAAACCATAAGGTAGTTATTTAAAACTTAAAAGGCAAATAATAATCACATAATTCAATCGTTTTGCTTCTATCAAATATACAACAACAACAACAACAACTCTTAGTGTGAGTCCCGCTTTCACGGGGTCTGTGCTTCAATCAAATATGAATCCTCTAAAACCCTAAAACGGTACTTGTGCTTAGTAGGAGGCGGCTACCAACTCCATAGTAACCTTATTTGAGGGCCACTCCACATTTTTTTTTTTTTTAAAAAAAAAAAAAGTGAACGAGAAGGTGGCCACCAAGAGAGACCAATAAGGCACCAACCCCATACCACCAACCATATGACGATCATTGGTCCTTGCATATTATATATTCAACCCCCCTACCTGTTCTGTTTAACAGAGTAAGAATGCAATTCACATTTTGAGTTTAGAGCAATCAAACATATTACGTATATATCAAAGGAGCTGAGTACTAATTGATCACTTGAAGTTTAATTTGCGGGAAAATTCTTGCCAAATTAAACAGAAAGAAATGGCAAATAACAATGACGGTTCAGAATCACAACAGAATGGAAAGGACAATTTCAGGCATCAAGAAGTTGGCCACAAGAGTCTTTTGCAGAGTGATGCCCTCTACCAGGTTTCTCCTTGTACTTATCTCTCTCTTCTAATAAGCAATTAGAGTCTATGCTACTTCGACTCGACCCTACTCATTCAAAATGTCGACCGCCGACATAAGTGTCTTGCCAGATTTGGCGCTTTCCTTATAAATCTTGTACTTCTTTGGTTCAGAGTTGGAAGGATAAGTGTCCATACTCTTGTCCGATTGTCAAGTGTCCGACACAGATACTTGAAAGTAAAGTAATAAATAATATTGATTCGTAAAATTTTCTGCAGTACATACTGGAGACAAGTGTTTATCCAAGAGAGCCTGAGTCCATGAAACAGCTTCGGGAGATTACAGCAAAGCACCCTTGGTATATGCAGTTTATTTAGAGTTTATATATGTATATATATTGGAATTCAAAGTCTTCGTGTGTGTGTATATATATATATATATATATATGTATTTTTTTATTCTCTGATGGGTGAATAACACAAATGATAAAAACGGCAGGAACTTAATGACAACATCAGCAGATGAAGGGCAGTTCTTAAACATGCTGATAAAGCTCATAAACGCCAAGAACACCATGGAAATTGGCGTATTCACTGGCTACTCCCTGCTTGCTACAGCCCTTGCTCTCCCGGACGACGGAAAGGTTCATCTCTTCTTCTTCTTCTTCTTCTTCTTCTTCTCATTTGAGAGAGAGATCTAAGCAGAGAGGGGGTTACGTTTGAAACCCAAAAATAGTTAGGTAATTTGTTGATGATTGTATTGGAATAGATACTGGCAATGGACATCAACAGAGACAACTATGAAATAGGTCTTCCAGTCATTGAAAAGGCAGGGGTTGCTCACAAGATTGAATTCAAGGAAGGCCCTGCCCTGCCCCAGCTTGATCAAATGCTTCAGGATGTAAGTAACTTAATGATCATCTCTGCATTGGTTTTGTGTGATCTCACATTGATAAAATAGACGACATTGCTTATATTAGCTTAGAGTTACTCGACCAATCGTCAATCATCGTTCCAAATTGGCAGGTGAAGAACCACGGATCATACGATTTCATATTCGTGGATGCAGACAAAGACAACTATCAAAACTACCACAAGAGGCTAATAGAGCTAGTCAAGGTTGGAGGTGTGATTGGGTACGACAACACCCTATGGAATGGCTCAGTCGTGGCACCACCTGATGCCCCACTCAGGAAGTACGTTAGGTACTACAGAGACTTTGTTTTGGAGCTCAATAAAGCCTTGGCCGTTGATCCCAGGATCGAGATCTGCCAGCTCCCTGTTGGTGATGGCATTACCCTGTGCCGCCGTATCAGCTGATCATCATCAAGTAAAATCAGTTGTAATTACTGTTGTTGGTTAAGAATCAAATGTCGTGTATGCCCCAAAAACCTCAAAGACGGGGTTTTTATATTAAATTACTTAGTGGTTTTACCAATTTATTTATAATATTATACGTTCAAAGGATTGAAGGTTATGTTTTCGGCCTTAACAGATGGAATATGAGAATCAACAGCATCGTATTTATGCATAAAATATTCTTGCTATAACTTTTGAAATTTCAATGCGACCTCTTTATGAAATTGTTTTAGCTTGAATTGCGTTCATGGTGTTGCATTGATGGATTTACATGAAAACATACAAGTACATTCAAATCTAGCTAAAAATCTCTAAAAGCTTTGCTATTTAATTTGGATTTTATTTTCCCCTCTCTACAATAACAGACTATATAGTATTAAATAGTTAAAGAAATTGAAATGATTTGCTATCTCTTTCAAGTTTTATGAGACATCATATCAAATAACAAAAATCAATTGAGCTACACAACGAGCAATGTCAATATGATAGTCATATTGATATTTGGTTACTCATAAAATTAGTCACTTCCAACCTACTAGCTTTGAGATAGTTATACCATTGATCGAAGGAAGAGTCATTTCATCTGACAAACAAGGATGTGCATATTTGCATTGAGAATTCATCAAAGGCTTGCGTGCTGAGTTATTAGGGTCATTAGAAGTGGGTATCATTTAGTTTAACTGATAAAGTCCCTAAGAGTTATTACTAAGAACTTCAATCCGACTTCCACCTATATCAATCTTTACACAATTACAACTCATTTACATCAAAGGGAAAAAAAAGAAAAGGATAAGGTCACTAGAATATTGAATAAAGAGGTTTTGGGCCTTATCGTTCTCGTTAAAATTGGCCCAAAATGACTTACCATGAAAAAAATGTCTTTTTTTAAGGATAAAGTAGCGAAGAGATGTATCATTCCTGAAGTAATAATATTTTCTCGGACATAATAATATTCATGACTCTATCTGAAAAACTACTGGACCAAAACAGCTTACTTCTAGACTCCAAAACCAATTGGGTCAGCTCATAAGCAACCTTATTACAAATTATGTCTAACATAATCAAAGCCAACATAATCAAATTGAGAAGCTAAGAGAAGACAATCCTGGATAATTCTATCCGCTTGCGTACAGCCCACGAGTTTCTTCTTCAACGAAGAGGCAACACCCAAGCAGTCAAACTCCGAGACATATGCAATCTTACAGCACCTGCTTCCATGGCTTCGACATTCCATGCTACATCAACAAAGAGGCGGGCCACTCCAATCACATCCCCAGCATCATCTCTGAATCCATTCTTGGTTACAGTTGCATCTACATTGAGCTTAATGATACCCATATTTGAGAAATACTCGACTTTTAGGAGACGGTAAACCAGTGAGTTATCTACATGAATAATCATCTACAGTTTTTCCGCTAACAAGGCATAATTAAAATCCTCTAGCTCCTGAAAACCCAACCCCCGGCCCCTCCAACTTGCTCAAACATAACCTCTGTTTGCCCACCGAATGTATCTTTTTAGCATCCTCACTATGACCCCACTAGAACCGAAGAATCATGGCCTGGATACAGTGACAAAAGTCCCTCGGAAACCTACTCATAAGTTGGAATGGTCTGAGCTATTGCCTTTACGAGCACATTCCTTCCTGCCAAGAGAGTCTCCTCTCCATCCATTCATAAATCCTCTTTCCAATACGGTCTTTGATTGGCAACAGAGCTTTGGTCTTCGATCAACCTGTAGGAAGAATTAGGACTAACCTGGATGCGGGAGCGTACTGTCGGTAATAATCCACGATAATAAAGAAAACCAGGCGGCTACTAGAGTCGCCTTAATAATCACGTCCTAAACCCAAAAACCCGACGGATGGTGGTTCAGCCGTGAGAGAGAAATAGGAGAATATGAGAGGTGTAATATCAGTGTCTCTCTTGCTGACCCCCGAAGCACCCCTTATATAATTTGGGGTGTGGCTAGGGTTGTTGCCCTAGGCAACATAAGTGGCCGTTGGGCTTGAACCTATTAGGTCCGACCAACAGCTCCCACTCGGCCACTTAGGCCGTAAAACACATGTTCTCCATGTACCACAACTTTTCACGTTTCATACCAGGAATAGGACGTGCGACCAAAAATAACAAGTAGTGTTATATTAAGTTACCATCCAACTAACATAACACCTTCAAGAAATGCGATACCCCAAAACCATCCCAGTGCATCACCAGTGGCATTTCAGTTCCCTCATGCCTGATATATCATATGATTATATTCTCAACATAATCGCCCGGGCTGATATGGTGATGGTGGATCGGTTTTTCCTTAAACACTCATGAAATTTCATCTTAGCTTAACTGCTTTCCTAACGTGTTCTTGCTGAACCGTATATATCGTGGTTCTTGAAATCACATTAAGATAGCATCATTAAGTTTTGACTTAATATCATAGCTTTAAGTCAAAGGGTTATCGTCCATAGGGTCACACAATGATAAGTGATGGGGAATTCAATTGTCACCCTACATATGGGTCGTCTTATAAGCACACACAGTATGAGATGTGGCATAGCTCCCACTTAACTGGGTTCGTCACTCTTTATGCCATGCGAATCGTCAGTCTAGATTTTTACCCAAAAATCTAACCTGAGCCACTAGATCAACATACTGAATGTTGATCTTGACACTCAAGATTCTGCTTTTAAGGCTTCAATATGAAAACTTATTTCATACTCGACTTCCTCGAGTCGCATCTTAGTCTCACTAAGGCGACTATATTCATTCTACTCATACACTTCCAGTGTGAGTAATCAATATTGTACGCCTAGTGCCAATATGATCCAATCTTATCCTACCTGCTACTCAAGCGTCAGGGAGATTGTTTATGTGATTAGGCCAATCAGAAGCCTGTGACATTTTAATATGCCTAATGTACAACAATGAGCATCTTGCGCGTAAAAGAAACATGTCCATCACGTAACAGAACATGTCTAGATATCAAACCTCATCAATTCTAAGACTCAACCAATGAGCTTTGAACGTATTACTAAGAATGGGTTTAGTCAAGGGAACATATCACCTTGTTAGTGTACATATATATACCATATGGCAATGCTTTTGTCTCCACAGTACAAGACACACAATCTACTTCCATAGCTGACATTGTTGTGCAGCTTTACTTCTTTGCTGCACCATGATATGGTTCTCCCACTCAGGGTGAAGGCATGTCCTGAGGTTAACTTAGACTCATCCGAGTTACCACCCTAATCAATAGTTGAGTATCCTCTCAACTTGAGACCTCGTCCTTGATAGCAAAATACAGAGTTATCAATACCACAAAGGTAGCGCTTGATTCTCTAGGCGACTTGCTAATCAGCAAGGCTTGGGTTACCTTGGTAATGACTTATCAAACTAACCGTAAAGCAATATGAGGTCATGTACATAACATGGCTTTCATTAAGCTTACTATGATACTAGGGTTAAGGACATTGTTCATTATCTCTATTTTGTCATTTGTTTTAGAGCATTGGGCAAGACTCAAGGTTGAACCCTTCTCAACTGGAGTATCTATGCACTACAAGAAAAATGCCAAATAAAGACGGAATTAGCGACGGAATATGATTAATCAGCGACGGAAATTTAAGATCTGCGACGGATTTGGCGACGGAATGCGGCTGTCGGATTTTCGCTCGTCGCTAAGCAGCCGGCGACGGAATTTCACAATTCCGTCGTCTTGGTCGACGGATTAAGCGATAGAAATTGCGACATACTTTTTTTGGCGGGGAAAAGTGGCGGGGCAGGGTGTGGCGACGGAATTAATCATCCGTCGCCATCAGAGATGGAATCAGCGACGGAATTTCTATGGCTGATGGCGACGGATTATGGAATCCGTCGCCCCCTGCCCAAAAAATTTTTACCCCCCTTATCCATCGCCTTTCCGTCGCTGGGTTCCTCATTTTTTTAAAATAAAATCGCTTGTTTTTGATCAAATCCGTACATACAAATCATTCCCTGCAAGAAATTTACAAGATCTTCGCACTCAATCAACATCCAATGGCTTCGAATAGGGCTTCATTCGAAGCGTTCTCAACAATTTCAAGCTACACAAAGGTGGAATTCTACATCCAACACAACACATCACATCCAACCAAGGGTTTTCAATTCACAAGCCACAAGTTCTAAACAAACTCTCTACATATCACACACTACAAGTTCCAAACAAAGTCTGTATATATCACAAACCACAAATCCAAACAAAATAACCAGAAGTTACTAGTAATTGAGAATGAAGTTATATATATGTTTGCAGAAGAGGGTGAAGTAAGCGCCAAATGGGAGGGGAGTTAAATAAGCACCAGGGGGAGGGGAGTGAAATTAGCAGAAAGGGGAGGGGAAGCAAGAAGCAAGAGATATGATGTACTTCGTGAAGATAAGCAGAAGAGCCACCAGCTGAAGGAAAATTGCAACCAACTCAATTACCAAGGTCTTCCTCTTCCTCTTCGCCTTCCTCTTCCTCTTCCTCTTCCTCTGCCTCACCATCTTCCTCATTATGTTGCGAGGGATGAGTAAATGGTGGCTGAGATCGCGAGCCAGACGCCTGTTGCATTTGAAAGAAAGCTTGGAGGCGCTGATCGATGCTCATCATTTGTTGGCTCAGTTGTTGGTTGCTTTGTGTGAGCAATCTGTTGGATTTCTCCAGTTACTTACGTTTCTCCATAACCAACCGGTAGCTTTCAGCTTGTAACGATAGCTCACCCCCAAGTTGGTTACTAGACCCCTTAAGTCATTGAGCTACTGTTGCGATGGCGTAGAACCGGAACCTGCTGACAGGCATTTAAGTAAATTACTATATTAGCTTTGCCATTAAGTAAATTCAATGCATAACCATGGTTGTTGGAACTTTAATATGAAAACAATACCGGATCTTTGAGTGGGACTGAAGTGACCGGATTCCCTCATGTTGACAGCCTCGTCACCAATGCCGTAAATACGACCCTTCTTGTTCTTGAACGTCTTCACCCACAACTCATTTGGTTTGGGAAATGGCTGGTTTGGATCTTGAGAAGAACCATCCCCGGTCCCTTGAGAGTTGATAACATTTTGAAAATCACGTTCAAAGGTTTCCTACAATACCGCAACATGCGCACGAAATCATGCATAGTACAATAACTTAAAATAAAGTATACGAGTTTATGTTGAACTATCAATGAAGATTGAGAATAACTAATTGCTTACATATGTCTGTTGTGATTTCTTGTCAACCCAAGGGGTATCATCTTTGCCCTGGAGTTTATGAGTTCGACTGAATAATTCAACAATGGTGGGCTCCGTCCCAAGTTGTTCCCTCTATGTACGTGCCAGAAAGAATGATGTCAAGCAGAACATAAAATACAGTATTGAACTTAAACGAATACATAGCAAACATTAATTCATTTACCAGACGTCGCCTATGCTCATGCATAGGGATCGAGCCACAGGTGTGGAGAGATGGACCACCACTTTCTGGAGTCCCCAGTCGGTTCTTCTATGCTGTCTCACGCAATTTCTTGTAATGTTCATTCGCCCAGTGCTGCTGGAGTCCCTCCCATTGAGCATCACCGAGCCAGACAGGCTTCTTGTTACGCTTCCTTACTTTGCCAAAGAAGTCTCTCAAGCGTGCATTGCCTCGGTTTTCAAATTTCCTTCTTATACGGTCCTCATGGACCGGATCCCAAGTAAACCACTTCTACAATTATGAAAACAAATAACACATCAAATAATTCAATAGTAATTTGTCACATATTTCTGAAACTGTTAATACGAAGTCAGTGTAGTTACCTTGAACTCTCCGAACCACAAATCTCGTACTGGTTTGGGTACTTTGCTCCAAGTAGGCCAAGCTCCGTCAAACTTGCTTTGAAATATGAGCGAAATCCTACTAACAGCACCATCATTGGGGAGAAACCTAATTGAACATTACACATAAAATTCATTACCTGTTATGCAAAATTCATGTAGTACTTTATAACCTATAACAAATGAAGACTTACCCGTTATCATCTGACTCAATCCAAGTCTTTGCTCGAGTGCTCCCATGATTGGATTGTGCTTCACTTTTACCACTTCCAATGTTCTCTTGGGATTGGTTTGTGTTAGGGTGAGTGGGTTGTGGAGTGGATTGGAGAGTGGGGTGCACAATGTGAACAACATGGGGGTTTGGAGGAATATTGTAGGCAAATTAGCCGTACATGGTGCTTTGGTTGGGAATGTATGAAGTCTGATGATGGAAAGCCCCCAAATGGGGGAGGCAAGGGTCCTGAAATACCTGGTATGTAAGCAGCCATTGTCGCTCCTGGCTGAACTGGTGTATGAGGTACCTGGGGGAAGATAGATCAATATCCATTGCGGTCGGATCAACGGTAGAGCTTCGACGCCCTCGTCCTCTACCTCGAGGGGAGAACTTTGCTCGACGAGAACTTGAATCCATACCTGAAATAGGTGACAATAACGCCAAGTGCAAATATATAATAATTGCACATATAAACCGTTTTCGTCATACATCATAATAGATACGTAGGTGACACATATTTTGCAAAGCTCATTCATACAATATAAGTAAAGTCACAAACAATTGTTTCACATGCAAATTACTCATACACATAAGAATTCGTAACCACTCAATCATCTGCATCCTCATCGTCATCAATGTCATCGTCATCATCATCAGACAAATGCAAATGTTCTTCAGCTTCATCTGTTTCATCACCGTCATCCCACTCCCCCTCTTCATCATCCTCACCATTCTCTACCTCATCTATCTCGTCATTATACTGAATGAATGAAAACCCTATTTCATCATTAACCTCTTCCGGTGGTGTACTTTCATCCACTAATGATACAGGGATGGCGTCATTTGCAGATTCGGCGATAGTCGCCATGTCCGTTTGTTGGTACGCCGTAGATAGAGTGTACTGCTGATCCACTCTCGCCCTTGGTTTGGTTGGTATGACAACAAGCCAATTGGCCCTATCTCTTGAGCGATCTGCATGTGGCATGAAGTATACTTGTGATGCGGTATTTGAGAAGATAAATGAGTCGTACTTTCGGTACCTTCTTGTATGGTGGACCTCAATAAGGTTGCTTAGTTTATGAGATCGTGTCCCATGATTCAATGTGGGGTCGAACCACTGACAACTGAAGAGCACATATCGTTTAAGTGGTTCGCCTACATACTCAATTTGGACAATGTCCTGTAGTACACCATAATAATCATTCTCAATATCGCCTTCTCCAGTGCCACAAACACCAATACCACAATTATATGTTCTCTTCCTGACGCTTCGAGCTTCTGCGTGGAATTTGAATCCATTTACTCTATATGCCGTCCATGTCGACACACACTGTTTTGGCTTCACAGCCAATTGGCTCAGGTAGCAATGTTTGTCGGTCTCGAACAGTTGAATATAATGCACCTAAGGTGACATAACATGTGGTTTTAATTAATATAATGCACCTAATTAATTGTTATGTTCAAATTATGAATAAAAGAGTTTGAATACTTACATTCTCACCAAACCGATCTGCGAAATGAGTTTCGATGATGGTGTCGACATCTACGTCGCTGACATTGGGATGTGAGGCTCTCACTTGGTCCGTGAAAATTCTATGACATTTTACGAAGCCTATTAACATACTTGCGCTATGAATGATAAACTGAATTGGAAGTGAAAATACCACTCACCCTATATAAGGTTTAACTTCGTCACAATTTAACAGCACGTGAAGGTGGACAGTAACATATTCGGCATCTGTGAGATACCTTGATCTTTCCCTGCCAATAGCAGTCCCTTGCGATGCAAACATGGACAGAGTTGGAAAATGATTAATATGTTCATTGTCGTCCTCATTTCTCCTGCACCTACTGCGCATGGAGGGCACATTACAGTCGAAGTAATAGGAGGCGAAGAATGTCTTCTCTGCCTCTAGGTATGCTTCTGTGATTGAACCTTCAGGACACGCTTGCTGCTTTATCTTTCTCTTCAATCGGCCAAAGAACCTATGCAGTTCACAATTGCAATGGATTTTAAGTGATTCCACATATAAGAATTCATAGAAGGTTTCATCAATTATAGTATAATTTACCTCTCAAATGGATACATCCATTGGTATTGTATTGGACCACCTAATTGAGCCTCTTCTGCCAAATGCACTGGCAGGTGCTCCATGATATTGAAAAAGCTAGGAGGAAAAATGGTCTCCAACTTACACAAAGTGATGACAATGTTGCGATGCAGTTCCTCAAGCATATCCTCCCGCAATGTTGTTGAGCATAAGTTCTTCAAGAACTGGCTTATCTCAATAAGAGGTTTCAACACATCATCTGGGAGCGCACCAAATACAATTGGTAAAAGAGTCTTCATGAAGACATGACAATCATGACTTTTCCTATTATTGAACTTAGCCTCATTAGGGTCCACGATATTTCTCAAATTAGAGTAATATCCATCAGACATTTGAAATTCCTTTACCCATTCACACAACTCTCTTCTTTTATCCATAGGAAGTATGAACTTTGCTTTTGATTTAACCAGCCTACCACTTGGGCCTGAATGTAAATGTAATTCTGGCCTATCACACATTTCAGCAACATCCATTCTTGATTTGGTATTGTCCTTTATTTTCCCATTAACATCCATCACAGTGTTGATAATGTTCTCGAAGAAGTTCTTCTCAATGTGCATCACATCCAAATTATGGCGGAGCAGTTGGTGTTGCCAATAAGGCAACTCCCATAATATGCTCTTCTTCGTCCAGTTGTGCTCATTCTTCTTAAATTCTGGTACGACAAAGTCACCATTTGTAGTTGCCATTGGGTAATCTTCCACCTCGACATAAAGTTCTTCTCCGAACAATCAGCGAGGAGGACCCCCTATAACAGTTCTCCCTTTCCTAAATACGGTTCTATTTCTTCTGAACGCATGATTTCTTCGCAAAAAACACCGATGACAGTCAAACCATGAGAATTTACCTCCATTTTGCAATCTCAAAGCCTTTTGTTGTTTCATACATACGAGGCATGCCAATTGGCCATTAGTACTTCACTTAGATAACATTCTGTATGCGGGAAAATCATTAATCGTCCACATAAGTGCAGCATTCATCTGAAATGTACGCCCCGTAGAAATATCATAAGTCTCAACTCCAACATCCCACAACTCTTTCAACTCATCGATAAGAGGTTGTAAATATACATCTATGTTGTTTTTGGGATTTTTGGGCCCCGGGATTATACAAGTCAAGAACATAAACGGTGTGGTCATACACATTTCAGGGGGGAGGTTATAAGGTGTAGCGACCACCGGCCAAATGGAGTATGATCTTGAAGACAATGTATAAGGATTAAATCCATTAGCACATAAGTCAAGCCTCACATTCCGAGGCTCTGCAGCAAATTCAGGGTATTTGGAGTCGAAATGTTTCCATGCTGCCCCATCTGATGGATGACATAAAATACCTTCCTCATGTCGATGTTCATAATGCCATCTCATGTGCTCTGCACTACATCTTGATGCGTACAACCTCTGCAGTCGAGGTTTTAACGGCAAGTAATTCATCCTTGAGTATGGCAATGGATTCTGATTCCTTTGTTGTGACCTTTGCCTCTTTCATTTTGAATGCCCACAAAACTTGCACGCATCCAAGTTTGCATCCTCCTTATAAAATAGCATGCAACCTTTTCGACAACAATCAATTTGGACCACATCGTTGCCGAGATCTTTAACAACCTTCTTCGTTTGCCCATAGTTGTTAGGCACGCAGTTGTTAGGGGACACATCTCTTTCATTAATTGAACAACTTCATTGAAACAGTTTTGAGGTATACTATAATCAGATTTAATACTCAATAGTCTCACCGCCGCAGATAGCTCACTGTGGGTGGAGCAACCATCATATAAGGGTTGTTGAGCAACTTGAACCATATTATAAAATGGTTCTCGGCAAGTGCTTGACCCCTCTTCCCTTACATTTTGATTTGCTATTATAGCATCATCAACCATGTCCTCCATTCGATCTATGTAGGATTCAGAATAGTCATTATTAACATGGCTTGAACCTCCAACTTCGGGAATTTCACTATTTTGATACCCAGAACTATATTCCTGAGGTTCTATTTCCCCATGACTTATCCAAAGCCAATACCCTTGCACAAAACCCTTATACATAAGGTGCATCTTGACCTCATTAGGTGTCAAGTACACCCTATTTCTGCATTTCGCACAAGGACATCTATACTTTCCCCCATTCAGAAACTCTGTCTGTGTACGTGCAAATTGATCGAATTCGTTTACTCCATCTAGAAATTCTTGCGTATAACCACTACGATCAGGCAGTAATCTATTATACATCTACCTACAATGTGGAGGTCCATTCATATTCTGCTCAAATAGCAATAACCATATAAGGTATTTGATAAGAATTAATTTTAATTAAAATTATAATAAGTACATAAATTAGGCAATTATATATTATGTACGCTTACTTTAGAATTTCCACATGGACCCCAAAAAAAACTTATAACTAGGTGATAAATATACTTACATTCTCATGAACATCACAAAACTAATAATTCATACATAGTTGACCACTTTATTCCATCAACATATCAAATTTAAACTTCAAATTATCAAATCTAAGTGTACATTGCGTTGGGCAAAAACTTTAAACAAATATGAGTTACAACTTCATACAAACATCATATTTGAACAAAATAATAAACTAAAGTATCTCAATCCACCAACATATCAACTTTCAAGTTCACATCACCAAACCTAAACGCTACATTGCATTGAGCAAAATCTTCAACCAAATTTCGACAACATTATCAATTAAAACATTTCATTCCACCAACATATGAAATTTCAATTTCAAACTACCAAACCTCAACCCTAAATCGCATTTAACAAATTCTTGTAACGAATTAGAGCACTAACCTCATACAAATTGCACATTTCAATAACATTATTAATGAAACCATTTCATTCCACCAATATATCAAACTTTAACTTCAAACTACCAAACCTAAACCCTAAATCGCATTTATCCTAATTTTGAACCAAATTAAACCAATAACCTCACACAAACACAACATTTCAACATAAATACGAACTAATTATGAAATTCTAACAATGTAATACAAAAATTTGTAAAAATTTCAAGTCGTTTAGTTGAGATAAATACCTCAATTAATTTCAAAAAGGCGGCGGTGGGGGGCCGGCGGTGGAGGGAGGTGACCGGCGGCGGCGGTTGGAGCGGACGACCGGCGGTGGTGGCTGGGCACGGCGGGAGGTGGCTGGGCTGGTGGTGGACGCGGCGTCCCTCTCGCACTCTCTCTCTCCTCGGGTGTTTGAAATGGCAGATAAATGAAACCAGAAATCTGGTTTCATTTAAATGGGGGGGCAACGGAATGGCGACGGAATTTCCGTCTCTCCCCTTTAAAAAAAAGAAAATTTTTTTAGGCGACGGAATTTTCAAAAAAAATTTTATTTATGGCGACCGAATTTCCGTCGCCATATGTCAATTATGGCGACGGATTACCATTTCCGTCGCCATATCTGTCGTCTAATATGACTTTTTTGTAAAGCTATTTCTCCGTCGCCATTTCCGTCGTTATTTTTTTCCGTCGCCGAATTCCGTCGTTAATATGAACTTTTTTAGTAGTGATGGGTTAGGAATTATAAACCCAAAATCGTTCCAAGACATTTTGATGCATGCTTCTTGGGACGGCTTTGGATTATTTTCACTCCTAGGATATACCTATTTTCACCTGTGTCCTTCGTCTCAAAGACATTAAATGACTACCTTTTTATTTTCACTCCTAGGACAGACTTAGTTTCACCCGTGTCCTTCGTCTCAAAGACATGGAATGACTACCTTTTAGTAGTTTTAATCATCTCCAAGTTGCTCCTAGTCAACAGTATGTCATTAACATGAGGAACATAATCCCCATGTTAATCTTTCGACATATACAATGGTCTTCTGAAACCATTTAAACCAAAATGGCTTTATTGAATCTAAAGTACCACGAACTGGAAGATTGCTTAAGATCACATATGGACCTTTTAAGACGACACATTGTCCTCTTATCCCTTTGATACAAAATCAATGGGTTAGTCCATATAAATCTCTTTCTGAAGATCATCATTGAGAAAAACAATTTTTACTCCACTTCAAACAACTCAAAGTCCGAATGGGAAACCAGGGTTAGGAGTATTTAGGCGTGAATTTATCAATTGAACTATTTATCCGATGTTTTATTTTGAAAACTTACATCATAGTGGAGTTTCAACGAGTTCTCAAACCTTATCAGTGAGTCCATCTCATCCCTTATGACATCCAGTCACTTTTTGTGATTTAGTAAGTTAACCGCCTCTTGATAAGAGGTAAATTCTTAATCTTCCGATGGAGTACATAAGAATATTTCTTTTTTAATTTAAAAAAATCATTAAAGAATTCTTTCATGCTCCGTCTTTGAAATCCTAAAACTTTCATTATTTGTAACAACAGGCAACCCGAGATAGTAATCATGGAAAAGTACGTCTCTAATATCACGATAAATCAGGATCTCACTTCTCTGCTTAGATGGTATACCTTTATTGAACTCCACACTAGTCTCGAGTGATTAATTTGCTGCTGCAACGTCTCTTCATAAATGCTAAGAATATGATTAATTTCTTGAGCACTCCCTGTCCGCCTTACAGAACACAATAACATCGTCATCAAAAAGTGGGTGAGTGATAATCAGAGCCCCTTGATAGATACTATGGCCTCGAAGCCTTCCTGGCAATACAGACAATAGGTAAGATAAGTCCTCAGTACAAAATAGGGGTGGACAATAGATCGGATACTTATTTAATCAAATGGGTCGATCCGTTTAAAATAAGGTTAACAAAAGGTCAGATCAATAGTGGGCCGACCCATTAAGGCATATTAACGGGTTGGCCTATTAACGGTCCGATTAGTGACCCATTATTTTTTAACTTACATAACACCATAGTTTACATGTTGTAATTAGTTAAACTTATTGCCAACACTTTATATATGATAATAATTATTACACATATTTTTTTGTGCAAGTTTGTTCCATTTTAAAATAAGCCAAAAGCGGGTCGCCCATGGGCCGACTCGACTTGATCCGTTTATTTACACAAAAGGACTGACCTAGTCCAAATGGTTAACAGGCTGGTCATGACCCGACCTGATCCACTTTGTAAACGGGCCGGCCCTAACCCGACCCGACTCTATTGCCCATTCATAGTACAAAATTAACAAAAAAAACCGGGGGAAATAGGACCCCCGTGCTGGATGCCCCTGCTGGGCTTAATGAACCCACATGGCTCTCTATTAGTAACAGCGATAGTGATGTATATCTTGTTGCAAGACACTCTTAAATGTCTTACCTTATTATAAATTAACATGTTTATGATTTAGAATCACAATTTTTTCAATAATTATACTTAATTATAAATTGCTAACCTTAAATATTATTCGGTTACGCCGATAAAGTAATAAATGATACTCTAATCACATTAACCATATCCGCAAGTATATATGATATGTGTATTTTAAAAATATGATAAATTATGGATAAAAAGATGATTTCATACCATTTATAAGTTGTAATATGCTTCCACGATTCGATTATACCATTTTTTTCAATTTAAAAACATAATAGTATGATTTTTTAATTATAACAAGACACTTATCATTTTGCTAATAATAAAGGAAAATATAGCAGATTCAGCGCATTTCATGACCAACCCAAACTAATTTGGTTTGAAACCTGTCTTTAGCATAATATTCCGCTAGAAACCCCACTCGACCTGGTCATACACTTTGAAGTTTTATAAGAAATCAAATAACAAAAATTAATGGAGCCACATAAAGCAACATCATTACGACACATTCAATGGTCATATGACTTACCAATATTTGGCTACAGAATTTAGTTGTTTCCAAGCTATTGGCTTTTCTTTTGATGGGAATACAATTGGAGGAAGGGTCATCTCACATGACGGACAAGGATGTTCATATTTGCTTTGAGAATTCATTCACATAATCTATCATGTCGGTTTTTGATTAAAAAACTATAAAAAAGCATAAGTCAAATGACCTGTATCTTCCATATAAAGAAGTAACTAGATCTAACGAATGTGTTATTTAATTCGATTTTAGGCCAATTAACTTTGGGTTGGGTCATATTAGATTTGTGACATTCGGCGTGGTTTTGTTTTTCAATGGGGTCATTTTTCATTTTGGTTGAGTCACTCAGTTTTTAATCCAATAATATTGTATTGCGAATAAAAATAAATATTTTAATTTTGGTCCATTCAATTTTCGATCCACTTTGACTTAGCTGTCTGAAATGTTGGTTCATGTCTTATTCAGGTCATTCAATTAGGGTTTTAATTTTCAAGTCAATTTTGCAAGACTTAGAAGTAACTTATGATTATTGCATTTCAAAGTACCACAATAGATTGTGTAGTAATGCTAATAGAATTTGTGGATGTATGCACAATGACCACTCTATTAGTCCTAGGAAAATATTCTCTAAAGATCAAGAATAGGAGGCAAAAGGGACCCCAAAAAAAAAAAGACAAGAAAAAGCCATTTTTCATTAACTTTTTTTGGTCAGAATTTCAGTTGAAAATTAATTAATGATAATGCAATCTCTATGAAAATGCTGACCCATTAGCTCAATCGACATTAATCCAAATTGACTTTGACACTCTGTTTAATAGGTCTGATATTAGATTGGACAATGGATAAAAAATTCACAAAACCCAAATCCTGCTTCTTGGCAGATCATCATCATTGTTCATCAATCAACTGCCAACTATATTGTGAAAGTTATTAAGCATAGATTTCCATTAACTTAATTGGTAAAATATTAAGGGCATTCCCACCCGAGGGAATGCATGGCAGGGGGGACACCCGCGTGTCACACCCTTACCCCCCAGCCAGTGGCCTGCGGGAAGTGACACGTAGGGCTACCTGGCCCTCAGTTCCTCCCCACGAGCAACTGTGTTGTTTTTTTATTATTTTTTTGTTTTTCTTTTTTAAGGTAATATATATTTTTTATATTATTAAAATAAAAAGTAATAAATTAAGTTCAAATTTATGGACTCTATGTAATTAATTGTCCTAAAATGAGTTTCATTGGTTAAAAAATTAAATAGAATACAAGTAGAACTCATACTGATATGACAGGCCTGACTTTCAAAAAATAAAACTTGGGTTGGGGGTCTCTTTAGGAGTTCTTACTGATCTAGATTTAATTAGCCTTTATGCCTCAATTTTTTTTTTGGGGGGGGGGGGGGCATTGGAATAAGAGGGTTTGGGCCTGATCGATGTCGTTATAATTGGCCCAAAGTGCAGCCTTTTTCAGACTTCATTTCATACTCTCACAGCGCACTCAAGAGTCCGGCGGCTAACTTCCGAGGACAGTATGATACTCGGCAGCGCCACCCACTTCGGCCGGCGACGTCCCATTCGCTCTGTCAACTTTCTGACGGAAGATTCTCTCCGTCGTTTTTCTACCTCGCCTTCCGGTCGGTATTCACCTCCCCTTTCTCTCTCATTTCATATAATATCATGCTAGCATTTGCTGAGAATCAAATGCGTTTACCTGTGCTAATTTTTGTGTATTGGATGATTTCTGTTAAGTATGAATCAATCAGTTCTCCGAAATGTGTTGATTGTCGATGAAGTTCTAGGTTTTCTGATTGCCAGTGGAAAACACAATTTGCCATTTGGATTGAACTCTTTTTGATGTTATGTTATGAAGCTTGAAAATGCTTTCTGATAAAGAAGCACGTTTTCACTTTCTTGATTATGGCTGAAAAGTGCTTCTTATGAGTTTGGGGGATAATTGGTTACAAGCAAGATCTATCAAACTGTCTTTAGGACATTCCATGTACACTCTTTGCTTGAATTCAATCCCTCGGCTATTTGTTAGTTCATGTTTGTTATGCAAGACACCAAACCTTGAAAACAAGAGCCCTATAAGTTTGAAGACATACTTGTATACAAGTAGTGAAGTAATCACCCTCCAAACGGAAGGTCAGGGTTTGAAGGGCACTACTTGCAGGTGCTCCTTAGCTCACTTCCTAGGCCCAGGAGGGCCGGGCAGCCATCTCAGCATTTATCTGTGCTGCCTTCAGTTTACGTTCACGGAGCGCGGTGCAGTTACTAACTTTCTTTGTGCACTTAATAGATTTTGGTGGAATAAGTATCAGTTCATCCCCCAAAAGTTCGCTCCTAAGATGATGAGGATTGAAGAAACATCCTTGCTGCTAGATTAGGATGACAATATTTCTATAAAATTGTGATTATGAGGAAGAGGGCAATTATGTTATGATGGATTTATTAATGATGACTACCCATGCTCTCTTAGCTCCGTTTGGACCTTGAAAAATTTGATGGAAAGAAAAAATTTAGGAAAATAACTTTTTTTCTTGTGTATGGTTTAGAGAAAATCATAAAGAAAAAAGCATGGAGGAAAGTTTGGTAGAAAAATTGTTAGAAAGAAGTGATAAAATTTTCCTCATAAAATTGTGAGGAAAGTTTGGGAAAAGTTCCCAAAAGAGTTCCCAACAGATGATATCAATATGATTCAAGTAATTCATCAATATTTAAATTTCCCATTCAAATTCTTGTATTTTTTCCTCAATTCAAACAAGAGAAAAAAACTCACTTTCTCCTTACTTCTTTTCCTTCACATTTTTTTCCTTCAACTTTTTTTTCCATCAAATTTTCTAAGGACCAAACAGAGCCTTACGCTAGGCAGGAAAAAAAGAAGTTTTTCTTTTTTGGGGGGGGGGGTGTGGAATGGTTATGTCTTCTGACAATTGGCGGAGCTCATGTCTAGCCTAGCATGATTCGTGACACAAACTCATAAGTATGATTCACCATGAGCCATCTGGTTCTGTTCTAAGATCATGCTATGAGAAGGAACAGAATGTGGAGGAATCTTGGAGAACTAAACCCAAATCCAAATTCAAATCCAAATCATACCCCTAGACTTCTGCTTAGGTGGAGTACTGGGAGGAGGAGGAGTGGGGTAGCAGCCTTACCCTTGAATTGGAGAGGGATTAGTTCAATTAAACCCTAGATAAAAAGCATTGGCTGCCTGCCACCTAGAAAGGAAGTGGAAAGCAATTTGCCTTTATCCTTCCTCTGACTGGCATGTCCATATTGGTTGTGCAGGTTTTTCGCCATCAAGTCTGGTGGTCAATTGTGCTAGTGTACTTCTTGACATCCCAGCTGCTATAGGCTGAAGGTCATTGCTGAATTAATGGATGTTGAATTTCTCTCATGGAATTCTAACTTGTCATGGACCCATTGCAGTCTTTCCTGATCTTAACTTGTCATGTTTTGATTTGCTTAAATCATTGAATGGTAACTTCTTGCATTATATTCACCAAAGTGGTGCAACTTCTCATATTATTATTCAAGAAAGAAGTGCATTAAGTAATGTGCAGTTTTCTTTTACTTGTTCTGTCTGATTTACAGAGCACATAACTTTTATCAAAGATGTGGCTGCAACTTGTCATCCTGAGAATCTTCCCTATTTGCTGAATATGCTACAAAAAAGAGGTAATTTTTTTCCTTGAAGTTATGCCCGAGATGTTTTATGTTTGTGTTATTGTGTACTTAGACTGTCAACTTCAGACAATTGTAGCGGTAGCTTAAAGGGTGTCGTAACCTTGAACTTTCCTTGATGTGACTCCCAGGGACCTAGGGATTAGGGAAGTCATCAGCAGAAATCATTCTGCAATCCGCATCCATTTTTACCATGTTCCTGAGGGCTGAGGCTATGTATGCATTGAAGGCCTTTTTTTGGATTGGGGTATCTCACCTAGGAAAAGTGACACATAGGTTTCAGGGGTTCAAAATAGTATGTGCATAGAAGTTTTTGTTTGACTTTGGGGATCGTGGTACAGTCAATGCAACACTAACTGTTGGGCCTGTGAATCTCATGGTTACTAGCATAGCATTTTGTAAGAGCTCTGAATCAAAGTTGCTTTACATGTTTTGATTGGTTTATGTCATCGACAGTATCCTTACGTGGTATTAATTCTGCCACATTGTCGTAGGAGATGCCATTGTCTTGCCTGGGGATAAGCAGGGGCTGATGCCTCTTGCAATTCCACTGTCAAAAAGCAGCTCAGGTTAGTAGTCGTACATGTGATTAGTCTTGTGCTTGGGAGCTTAGACCGGAAGCCCTGCTCAAAACAATGTTCTGTTTGGCAGGAGTTACAATGGGTCTATTACGGTGGCCAACTGCACCAGTGGGGTAAGATCTTTTGGGTTTTATCTCTGTCCACTTGCATTTCCTTCCTGTCCCCTTTTGCATTATTCTATGTATCTCTGAATTTCTGTATGCCTACAGGATGGAAATGCCAGTTGTAGAAATTCATAAGCATGGTGTATGGCCTTTGGCCAAGAACGTATGTGAAGAAAGCACGATGTCTGTGTGACCTTATAACTACAATTCTGAACCATTCAACATCTACCTTAATTGTGCTTTTGCTGGTCAATCTAGGTTGACCAATATATCCACAGAATGTTGGTTGAAGAGGATGCAAATAGCCCCAAGGACAGCAATAGAGAATTATTTCATGCTTCAGCTGATGCAGGAAAGAAACTTTACGAACAGGGGAAATTTGCAGAATCAGAAATGCCAAATGTAGATACCTACCTTCTAAGAAAGGTACTGAAAAGCATCCACTCTGTAGACACTTACGAGAATACCCAATTAGAGTGGTTGAAGCATTTGCCTCCAGGTCGGTTTATTCCCAGATGTTGTAGAGCGCAAGGTTAAGCAATACCTTGAAAAAGGGAACGAGGTATGGCTCTCGTATATCTGACTTGGTTTTTAGTGTCAAACAATGTTATTATTAGTGCCTTTGCTTTTTCAAATTCATCACATATGCTTTGCCAGGTTTCGGCTTTGGTGACAATTGACTATTATGCAAAGAAGGAGCACTTTCCTGGCTTTGGAAGGCCTTTTGCATTTAATGCTGATATTTTACTAAGGTTCATCTCTCGTATCCCTACAGTAGTGTACTGAAGTAGTGAGATTCCTTGTCTTGCCCTCTTGTTTGAGATCGAATTAGTATATCCTTTATATGTCATAGGATTGGTCGTGACTTAGAAGCCAAAGATGCTGCAAGGGGTGCACTGAAAGCACCATGGTGGACGTTAGGCTACAAATACCAGGTATCTGACCTCTCTTTGGATGATACATTTCTGCTTTTATGAAGGGTTGTTCATGAGTTTGTTGTTTTAGGAGGTTGCTGAAATGGCACAATGGAAGGACGAGCAGATTTATTACATTAAGAAAAAGTTATCATCAGGAGGAAAGCAGGAGGATCTCAATAAGGGCAAGGAGCTGGCTCAGGTCTTAAAGAACTTGGGAATTTTCATTATGCTTCTGCACTTCTTGCTTTAAAATTTTTGTTCATTTGATGCAGTTGTCCTTATTTTGAAATATGCCTTTTCTTTTCTCTCTCCGCCTGCCCTACAGATTGCATTAGATGAAGCGGCTTTTTTGTTAGACTTGGCTTCTATTGAGGGGAATTGGGATGACTACATGGGCCGTGTTGCTGAATGCTACAAGGAGGGTGGCCTGCATGATATTGCAAGATTTATATCATTTTCCGGCTGAACATCAAACATGGATATTTTCCGAATCAATTAATCAAGTTTGACTGTGGCATGAATCCTCTTGTGAAAGTGAGTACTCGAAAAGTTGTGGTGCTTCTGCTTGTTTGCAATTCGATTTGATATGATTAGTTCTTCTGGTGATGATGGAAAGATCAACGAGGGTTGAAGTGCCACTGAAGGTACGCAAACCATAATCACATTCTAGTTTGGCGTTTATAATCTTGGGTCATATATTTGGGCCAATCAAATCGGGTTGTTTTGGCCTCCACTGCTATTCATGTCTGTTGTGTGTTTGTGGAATAAATTGGTCAAGAAATGCAATCAAGATTAGTTAATTCGAAATTAAATGTTCTTTGAATCACCTCTATTTGTATTTTGGAGCAGATTGATTGCTCTATTCTAGGTCTTGATGGAATGTCCGCTCCTGTTGTCAGATTTATTGGGACCTGAATCCTACATTAATTTCATTTCGCACTAATGAATTTCACACACGCACGCGCGCGCGCGCACACACACACACATATATATATATATATATATATATATATATATATATATATATGGTTTCAGGATATTCTTCATGATATTAGAATGTCAATTTCATGTCATCTTTCTCACAGATTTATTTAGACACATATTATCAATGAAACAAAACGAAACGAAATGAATAGAATTTTTTGTACAAACTAGACTGAGACGACTAGACGAGAGGCTGCGAGATGGATTCAGCTACAAATATCTAGTTGTTATAGTACCACATTAATTAATTGGCGTAGGGTATGCTCGGATGCTTGTCTTTGATTTGTTTTATATCAAGGTCTGAAATGGGTCACCTCTGTCTGGTCCCAGATTCTGGGAAATTCGATCGTAGTTTTCTCTCCCGCATTAATCATAACAATAGTAGGAAATGATTATCCAACGCGTGACGAAGGCATAAAAATGGGGATCCTGTCATCCTGATCAATCATCAGATAAATTACTGGTTTTAACACTTCACCCACCTCATCACTGGTTATTGTTAACCTCGTTTTGTTTTTGTTTTTGTTTCTGTTTCTGTTTCATCTTTGGGTTCAACAAGAAGGTTTTTTTCCCCCCTTTCCGGTTCAACAGGTAAGATAGGAAGCGAAACCAATTACATTACCCTAGCCTAATGGAATACGTGACTTCCGTGCTATTATTGTGCAATGATTGTCTTAGACAACTTAGGAAAGTTGCAACATATTTTATTACAACCCCGTGATTAGTGGATCGACAAGTGATTCGTGTTTTGATTGTCAGCTAGGTATCTTCCAATGTTGACCCCTCAGTTTTCCTCTTGCCACATAGAGTCTTGGTAACAGTGCTACGATCAAGGTGATTATCGCCATTGCAACTTCAATACTTGAGTCGTTTTCCATGGTTGCAATCTTCCCATTACCAAGCAACTGAGTAGCATTAAATAAATTAATTCGTCCCTCTTTTCGACAATAATTGACTCATGAGGAGGTTGCATGTTGCTCGTTCTTTGTCGGGTCCGAGTCTCCTTTCTTCTATGTTGCTTCCCTCTCTTGTGATTTCCAAGTTGTGCTAAGAATTGGAAGACCTCGGTTGTATGGTGCTCATGGTTAACTTCACACACAATATTTTCTTGATTTTGATAATGATTATGGTGAAAGCGAACCACCATATATACCATTTTGTGTTTATCAAAGAACTTGACGCTGTTTCCTTATTTCATCTTTATGTGAGTTGATTCTGATAGTCAAAGACTTTCAAACGAACATTTTCTTGTGTTTCTTCCCAATGGCCGGTACACAATGTCTTTACTCTTAGATGTTCTATTCGAAGAAGATGTCGAAAGCATCCAGTAACCTTGGTCATCCACATATAGCAAATCAGTTAACATTGAGTGAGAGTTTGTGCTCTGTTCTTCAAACTCCCTGCTAGATCTTACACTTGAGCTGCTTCGATTACTCGAGCTTCCATTTGGTCAATTTGGTTGGCGTCCATCCTAGAATTGCTACTTGAGTTGTCCTCTTGACTCACTTCTTCCAAATTCATAGATTGATCTCCATTAGTTGCCACCCTTGAATTGTCCCATTTTATGCGGGACTTAGTAAATGCGACCTGAGGCGAGCTAGTCCCCTCCACATAAGATTCAGTCTCCGAAGTCGAGTGTGGGCATTTAGATTTTAGATTCCCAATCCTTCATCTCACCTTCTTGTGCACTTACAAACATCACTTTCCCATCATAATTTCTAGGATTTCCTGACTTTAGTTTAGCCTTGTTAGATAATGATGAAGCTTTTTTTTGTTTTTTTTTTTGGGGGGGGGGGGGGAGAAAACAGCCCGTTTCAGGGCATCAAAAGCAATTTACCATTGCCTTGACAGAAGCTTTCTGAGAAATTATCACAAATTACCTTAATCTCGCAAGAAGTATTACACATTTCCGCTACTTTCCTTAATTCCTTCCTTAATTCTTCATTGTTAGGGTCAAACCGAATGGCAATAAGAACATTGCTACGAGCATCATCCTTCAAATCCATGTTCAAAAAAAGCTTGGGCTCATCAAAATCTTGAGTTAACGTTGAAATGATCGAGTTTCATAACTAAATCACATTGATGTTTAGCTAATACAAACAAATGTATTTACATACGTGGTCTCAGGTTGACCCAATGGGTTTAGAGCGTCTTTTTTGTGTGTAAATTTAAAGATTTGGCATATTTAAAATTTAAAATTGTTTGTGGTTAATGAAAAATTATTATAATTGTAATTTCTTAAAAGAATATTACAGATTTTCAAACTTTTCATTATGATATATGTACGCCATGTACGAGTCGCCAAAGAGCCCAGACCCGTGAGTTGGTCTGTTGATTAAAATAAGATAAATAATGGGTCAGATTATTTATACGCTAGCCCATTTAAAGCATGTTAACGAGTCAGAGCAGTTCAACCCACTCATAAGTCATTTAATAATTCGATATTTGTACTAACTAACTTACAATTACCTAATCAAGTACACTTTATTAGTGAGCCGATCCTAACACGAGCACGATTCGACCCATTTATCCAGCATCATGGTTCTAAACCAATTAGAACAGAAAACAAACGAATGAATATTGGAGAAACACAGGATATTGTAATTATCTTTTAATTATAATATCAAAATTTTAGATTGTAACATTATTTAAAATATGATGAGACATTCATTTCATTAAAAATACAACGGTATGATTTGTACGTTTTTAATATTTGCCGTTTCTAAATTGATTTTCTTAATACTGGATAGTTATTTCACGCCATTTCACACATTTTTAAAGTTTTCGTATTTATAAATTATGTATGACGTTATTGTATGAGAATGAAGTTCGGAAAGAAATGGTACTACTGTTTAATTTATGAAGCAATGCGATAATTATATAGCGATTCTTTAAACGAGCCAGTATAGTGAATAAACATTGTTGTTAAAAGGGGAAAATTAAAGAAAAATAAAAAAAAGATAAAATATCCGGGTTGAGTGGGCGGATTCGGGCCAGGTTTGATCCGCTAATTTACGGATTTTTTGGGTTTGGTTAGCTTCGTATCGGGCCGAGAAAATTATGTTAAAACCTAAAATTTTTGGACGAGTTTGGATCGAATCCATTTTTGTCAGGTCTAATATACATGATATAATGTGATAGAAAATAAAAAAATAATAATAAAAATTAAAATGAGCGCAAATCCGAAGGAAGCATAGCGAAAGTACGAGCCACTATAAGTAAGAGTAGCAATATTGCAATAATTTGAAACACTTATAACTCTCCTTTTTTTTAAAAAAAAAAAAAAACCGAATTTAGAAGATCCAAAAGGTCGAGGATATATAATTTTTAGCTCCCAGCAGTTGGATTCAAAAAGCTGTTTACATGACATCGAGAGAGCAGTTGACAAATCCAACAGTCTGACGTGCAGAGACCAATGTGAAAGTATGCTTCCTTTAGCTATCGTGAGTTAAAATTGTGCCATTACTTTTTGTTGAATATTAAAAATTAACTTCTGTAGAATTGTCGAAGAGTTAAAATCTCAGCAAAAGAGTCCCAGACTCCAATCCACAAAGACCCAGGAGCTACAAGTTGTTACTTGTTACTGAAAACACGCCACTGTTGGCTGTGACCATTGACCCTATTGTTCAGCACTTTGATGTGCTTTTGCCTGCAAAATCTTTCTGACCTGTTCGTTTCAGTGGTTGTAATTAGTGGTTAGCATTTGAAAACAGTTAGGAGCGGTTGGAAGCACTTATGATTAGCAGTTAGCAGTTGGAAGTAGTTGGGAGCGGTTAGAAGCAGTTATGATTAATGGTTAGCCGTTGGAAGTAGTTGGGAGCAGTTATGAGCGGTTGGGAGCATTAGGAGCCTTTATCATTCGTGTTTGTAACACATTAGAAGCAGTTGCGAGCGTTTGACATCGGTTTGGAGTGGGTGAGAGCAATTGAAAGTGGTTGAGAGCAGTTGGGAGAGGTTGGGATTAACGATTAGCAGTTAGAGGCGGTTAGAAGCAGAGTAGTTGAAAGCGGTTGTGGTTAGCCAAATGCTGAAGCGAACTAACCCTCTTACCCTTGGAATTAGGGTCGGACACTCTAGACTGTCGTGCACGGGTTGCAACCCCTCTGAGAGTCACACGCATCATGAAAAGTTTTATGAAGCTCAGGCGAACCCATGTCAGCATGATGAACAGGTATTTGGGAAAAAAGAAGAGCCTTATGCTAATATGTCTGCTGTAATTATAAAGATATAATGCTAAGTGCATAAAAACAGTTAATAGAAATTCAAATGGAATGTGGTGTTGACGAATCTCCGGATTGCTACTGCAAGTGCCACAGTGATGATCTACTGATGATGTTTATCATATGTAGTGAACACCTATTCATTGGTTTGTATCATTCACATCCAATAGCTAGAAATCAATTAACTTACATCTTTTCATTACAACTAAACAATCAACTCAATTATCTTAAAAGAGTTTAAGATACAACAACATGAACATGCAACGTTTGACAAAAACAGTGACTTAGTTTTCCGTCAAAAGGGTCTTCAATTAAATTTTCTTTTTACCATTCCACTTTGACGAAAATATCTCCGACACTAGATAGACAATCACCATCTTCAGGTGAAAGCGCCACACGTTTGATTTGTCATTATGTATAAGCATATTTGCAAAATCTTCTCGAGTGGTCTCATTTTGGGATTTCTGAACATAAAAATCAGCTTCCCAGAACTAGCAGTAGCGACAAAGATACAATGGGTGACGGAGAATTTTAAGTGCAACCGTTTAAAAGCAGGCAAAATAAGTACATAATTTCCAATAGTATTTTGTCTCAAATAATTTGAAAGTTGCCACATGTGGAAAGATTTGCTATAGATTTTGTGGCCAAACACTGCACTGGCAACGGATGCCGACAAATTAAAAGCTGAAGCCTTTGCCTCTTTTTACCTCCCTGGGACGGCAAGGGTCGACTTTTAAGTCCATGAAAAAGCTATAGCTCCCAATACCAAAAGCTATACCATACAATCAGGCGAACAGATGTAAACGGATGTAGCTGTATGCTTGGATTCGGAAATATAACAGCAACACAACACCTTTTAGTGTGGGTCCCGTTTTCGTGGAGTTTGGAAAGATTCAAATTTAGGCAGCCTTACCTCTACTATTAATCTTGGCCAAGAACAGTCAACATTTAAACAATCAAAGTTAGGGGAATTAATGTAATCGCAGATGCGATGAGGGTACTACATAAGCAATCAGATGTGATAATAAAAACCCTACTAAGAAGAAATCTACATGCCTACAAGATCACATCAAACGCGGGAACCGAAAAAAAGTTAGAACAACACATTAACAAACACTATGTAAACAAAAGCCATATGACGGACTAGAAGCACGCTACCTATGATCTGCTATTTTAATCCTAGCTCTCCCCAAGCTTCTATCTTGAGCTATGTCTTCCTTTAGTCCTATTATCTTTAAATCATATTTAATCACCTCATTTCAAGTTTTCTTTGGTCAACCCATACCTCTTCTACATTCTGAAAGGTTAATCGTAATCTAGTATCCCTCATCTTATCTTCTGTAGGTGTCATTTCTACTTTCTCTCTAATCACTTCATTTCTAATTTTATCCAATCTCGTATAGTCACACATCCATCGAATCATTCTCATCTCTGCTACCATTAACTGCTGGATTTGAGTCTTCTTGATTGGCCAGCACTCTGAACCATATAATAAAGTTGGTCTAACTATCATACGATAAATTCTCCCTATTAAACCTACTGGAATTTTCTTGTTACACAATATGCTGGAAGTATTCTTCCATTTTTTCCATCATACTACAATATGTTGGCTAATATCTTCATCAATATCTCATTGATCCTTAAAGATCAAGCTTAAATACCTGAACTTCTCGAACCCTCGATATTGCGACACCATCCATGGTGACTCCTTCACCACCCGCTTCATCACCACTGAACTCACATTTTAAGTATTCAGTCTTTGATATGCTCAATCCAAATCCCCTAGTTCCAAGGCATGTCTCCATTACTCTAACTTGCTGTCAAGACCATCCCTAGCCTTATCGATAGGGATAATGTCATCAGCAAAAAGCATACACCCAGTTACCTCATCCTGAAACCCTTTTGTGTGTTCATCCATTATAATAGCGAAAAAGAACGGGCTTAAAGCTGACATTTGATGGAGTCCAATGCTGATAGGAAAGTTATTTGTGTCCCCTCCTGAGGTCCTAACACTAGTGTTTACGCTATCATACATATCCTTGATAGCTCGAACATACAAATGTTAAAATATAATTGTTGCACTAGTATACCATACTTACTTAGGCATGTACTGGAGTGGTAAGGCAGGAATGGTTGGTTCGAAGCATGCTCCAGGCTCATGGACTTATTTTCTTATTTCCCTTCTTTTGACCCACTTGCCACTCTCTCTATTTTTTTATATAGATAATGACTTTTTCCTTTTTGTGAGATAATTAAGTTTTCATTTCATCCCTTTTTTTGATTTTCCTTTCCCCTTTTACATTTAAAAAGTTTCTTTTTAAAAATTTTTTTTCAACTACTAACTACTTTTTTAATTCTTTTTTTAAGATAATTACTTTTCTATTTGACTCCTCTTTTTTATTTTGCTTTCTCTTTCTTAGAGAGCATGTATACATTAGTAAGCAAATACACATTATAGTTCATTTTTTGAGATATAATATTTGTTTAAGAGCAAAAGACGGAATCAGCGACGGAATATGATTAATCAGTGACGAAAATTTAAGATCCATGACGGATTTGGCGACGGAATGCGGCTGTCGGATTTTCGCTCGTCGCTGAGCAACCGGCGACGGAATTTCAAAATTCCGTCGTTTTGGGTGACGGATTAAGCGACAGAAATTGCGACATACTTTTTTTGGCGGGGAAAAGTGGCGGGGCAGGGTGTGGCGATGGAATTAATCATCCGTCGCCATCAGAGACGGAATTTCCGTCGTTGATGGCGACAGATTATGGAATCCGTCGCCCCCTGCCCAAAAATTTTTTTTTCCCCTTATTCGTCGCTGGGTTCCTCTTTTTTTAAAAATAAATCGCTTGTTTTTGATCAAATCTGTACATACAAATCATTCCCTGTAAGAAATTTACAAGATCTTCGCACTCAATCAACATCCAATGGCTTTGAGTAGGGCTTCATTCGAAGCGTTCTCAGCAATTTCAAGCCACACAAAGGTGAAATTCCACATCCAACACAACACATCACATCCAACCAAGGGTTTTCAATTCACAAGCCACAAGTTCCAAACAAACTCTCTACATATCACACATTACAAGTTTCAAACAAAGTCTGTATATATCACAAACCACAAATCCAAACAAAATAACCAGAAGTTACCAGTAATTGAGAATGAAGTTATATATATGTTTGCAGAAGAGGGTGAAGTAAGCGCCAAATGAGAGGGGAGTTAAATAAGCACCAGGGGGAGGGGAATGAAATTAGCAGAAAGGGGAGGGGAAGCAAGCAGCAAGAGATATGATGTACTTCGTGAAGATAAGCAGAAGAGCCACCAATTGAAGGAAAACTGCAACCAACTCAATCACCAAGGTCTTCCTCTTCCTCTTCGCCTTCCTCTTCCTCTTCCTCTGCCTCACCATCTTCCCCATTATGTTGCGAGGGATAAGTAAATGGTGGCTGAGATCCCGAGTCAGACGCCTGTTGCATTTGAAAGAAAGATTGGAGGCGCTGATCGATACTCATCATTTGTTGGCTCAGTTGTTGGTTGCTTTGTGTGAGCAATCTGTTGAATTCCTCCAGTTGCTTACATTTCTCCATAACCAACCGGTAGCTTTCAGCTTGTGACGATAGCTCACCCCCCAAGTTGGTTACTAGACCCCTTAAGTGATTGAGCTCCTGTTGCGATGACGTAGAACCGGAACCTACTGACAGGCATTTAAGTAAATTACTATATTAGCTTTGCCATTAAGTAAATTCAATGTATAACCATGGTTGTTGGAACTTTAATATGAAAATAATACTGGATCTTTGAGTGAGACTGAAGTAACCGGATTCCCTCATGTTGACAGCCTCGTTACCAATGCCGTAAATACGACCTATCTTGTTCTTGAACGTCTTCACCCACAACTCATTTGTGTTGGGAAATGGCTGGTTTGGATCTTGAGAAGAGCCATCCCCGATCCCTTGAGAGTTGATAACATTTTGAAAATCACGTTCAAAGGTTTCCTACAATACCGCAACATACGCACGAAATCATGCATAGTACAATAACTTAAAATAAAGTATACGAGTTCATATTGAACTACCAATGAAGATTGAGAATAGCTAATTGCTTACATATGTTTGTTGTGATTTCTTGTCAACCTAAGGGGTAGCATCTTTGCCCTGGAGTTTGTGAGTTCGACTAAATGTAAATGTAATTCTGGCCTATCACATATTCGGGCAACATCCATTCTTGATTTGACATTGTCCTTTGTTTTCCCATTAACATCCATCATAGTGTTGATAATGTTCTCGAAGAAGTTCTTCTCAATGTGCATCACATCCAAATTATGGAGGAGCAGTTGGTGTTGCCAATAAGGCAACTCCCATAATATGCTATTCTTCGTCCAGTTGTGCTCATTCTCCTTAAATCCTAGTACGACAAAGTCACCATTTGTGGTTACCATTGGGTAATCTTCCACATCGACATAAAGTTCTTCCCCGAACAATCGGCGAGGAGGACCCCCTGTAACAGTTCTCCCTTTCCTAAATGCGGTTCTATTGCTTCTGAACACATGATTCCTTGGCAAAAAACATCGATGACAGTCAAACCATGAGAATTTACCTCCATTTCGCAATCTCAAAACCTTTTGCTGTTTCATACATACAGGACATGCCAATTGGCCATTAGTACTCCACCCAGATAACATTCCGTATGCGAAAAAATCATTAATCGTCCACATAAGTGCAGCCTTCATCTGAAATGTACGCCCCGTAGAAATATCATAAGTCTCAACTCCAACATCCCACAACTCTTTCAACTCATCGACAAGAGGTTGTAAATATACATCTATGTTATTCTTGGGATTTTTGGGCCCCGGGATTACACAAGTCAAGAACATAAACGGTGTGGTCATACACATTTCAGGGGGAAGGTTATAAGGTGTAACGACTACTGGCCAAATGGAGTATGACCTTGAAGACAATGTGTAAGGATTAAATCCATCAGCACATAAGCCAAGCCTCACATTCCGAGACTCTGCAGCAAATTCAGGGTATTTGGAGTCGAAATGTTTCCATGCTGCCCCATCTGATGGATGACATAAAACACCGTCCTCACGTCGATGTTCATAATGCCATCTCATGTGCTCTGCACTACTTCTTGATGCGTACAACCTCTGCAGTCGAGGTTTTAACGGCAAGTAATGCATCCTTGAGTATGGCAATGGATTCTGATTTCTTTGTTGTGACCTTTGCCTCTTCCATCTTGAATGCCCACAAAACTTGCACGCGTCCAAGTTTGCATCCTCCTTATAAAATAGCATGCAACCTTTTCGGTAACAATCAATTTGGACTACATCGTTGCTGAGATAACAACCTTCTTCATTTGCCCATAGTTGTTAGGCACGCAGTTGTTAGGGGGACACATCTCTTTCATTAATTGAACAACTTCATTGAAACAGTTTTGAGACATACTATAATCAGATTTAATACTCAACAGTCTCACCGCCGCAGATAGCTCACTGTGGGTGGAGCAACCATCATATAAGGGTTGTTGAGCAGCTTGAACCATATTATAAAATGGTTCTTGGCAAGTGCTTGACCCCTCTCCCCTTACATTTTGATTTGTTATTATAGCATCATCAACCATGTCCTGCATCCGATCTATGTAGGATTCAGAATAGTCATTATTAACATGACTTGAACCTCCAACTTCGGAAATTTTACTATTTTGATACCCAGAACCATATTCCTGAGGTTCTATTTCCCCATGACTTATCCAAAACCAATACCCTTGCACAAAGCCCTTATATATAAGGTGCATCTTGACCTCATCAGGTGTCAAGTACACTCTATTTCTGTATTTCACACAAGGACATCTATACTTTCTCCCATTCAAAAACTATGTCTGTGTACGTGCAAATTGATCGAATTCGTTTATTCCATCTAAAAATTCTTGCGTATAACCACTAAGATCAGGCAGTAATCTATTATACATCCACTTACGATGTGGAGGACCATTCATATTCTGCTCAAATAACAATAACCACATAAAGTATTTGATAAGAATTAATTTTAATCAAAATTATAATAAGTACATAAATTAGGCAATTATATATTGTGTACGCTTACTTTAAAATTTCCACATGCACCCCAAAAAAAACTTACAACTAGGTGATAAATATACTTACATTTTCACGAACATCACAAAACTAATAATTCATACAAAGTTGACCACTTTATTCCACCAACATATCAAATTTAAACTTCAAATTACCAAATCTAAGTGTACATTGCGTTGGGTGAAAACTTTAAACAAATATGAGCTACAACTTCATACAAACATCACATTTGAATAAAATAATAAATTAAAGCATCTCAATCCACCAACATATCAACTTTCAAGTTCACATCACCAAACCTAAACGCTAAATTGCATTGAGCAAAATCTCCAACCAAATTTCGACAACATTATCAATTAAAATACTTCATTCCACCAACATATGAAATTTCAACTTCAAACTACCAAACCTCAACCCTAAATCGCATTTACCAAATTTTTGCAACGAGTTAGAGCAATAACCTCATACAAATTGCACATTTCAACAATATTATCAATGAAACCATTTCATTCCACCAATATATCAAACTTTAACTTCAAACTACCAAACCTAAACCCTAAATCGTATTTATCCTAATTTTGAACCAAATTAAACCAATAACCTCACACAAACACAACATTTCAACATAAATACGAACTAATTATGAAATTCTAACAATGTAATACAAAAATTTGTAGAAATTTTAAGTTGTTTAGTTGAGACAAATACCTCAATTAACTTCAAAAAGGTGGCGGTGGGGGGCGGCAGACGATGGCCGGCGGTGGAGGGAGGTGACCGGCGGCGGCGGTTGGAGCGGACGACCGGCGGCAGTGGTTGGGCACGGCGGGAGGCGGCTGGGCTGGTGGTGGACGCGGCGTCCCTCTCGCACTCTCTCTCCTCGGGTGTTCGAAATGGCAAATAAATGAAACCAGAAATCTGGTTTCATTTAAATGGGGGGGCGACGGAATGGCGACGGAATTTCCGTCTCCCCCCTTTAAAAAAAATTTTTTTTTTAGGCGATGGAATTTTTTTTAAAAAATTTTATTTATGGCGACGGAATTTCCGTCGCGATATATCAATTATGGCGACGGATTAACATTTCTGTCGCCATATCTGTCGTCTAATCTGACTTTTTTATAAAGCTATTTCTCCGTCGCCATTTCTGTCGCCATTTCCTTCGTTATTTTTTTCCGTCGCCGAATTCCGTCGTTAATATGAACTTTTTTAGCAGCGAATAATGTATCTTTTGGTGAACTGTGGTATATGTTTAACGAGAATATGAGATACACATTATGTACTCATTTAAATCGTTATGATATATCTTTAGCTAAACTCAAATTTAAAAATGGATACTTGAAAGTCTTAGCGAATTGTACTATGTCTCTTTAATGAGCTCCTACATAATGCTTTCATGGTTTATAATATATAGTTAATGAACAAAAACTTGAAGAATATATTTTCCAATGATCTATACTCTCCTTTTAGTGAGTTTTGCTATTTATTTAGTGAGTTATAATAGATATTTAGTAGGTTTTGAAATACATTTATTGATCAATATGATTTAGGGAGCAATACTAACTATTTATACTAACGAGCAAGCGAATAATATAATACATAATTTTAATAAGCACGTACACATTCTTGTTCATATTTAATGTATGTTATTTTCTTAGTGAACTGCACTATAACTTGTGGTGAGCTATGATATATATTTACTAAGCGATAGTTTGTACTTATCTTCCAATATTCTTTGATATATGTTTTGTTAAAGTTTCAGTCATTTATACTCTGACTTTTTAGTGAGTTATTTGTATTTTTTTCTCTGTCAGATAAAAAATACAAATAGTGATCAAATACTTGAAAAATTATATTTCACTAATTTCACTATGTCTTTTGGTGAGTTATGACATGCATTAAGTGAGCTGCACTATATTTGGTGAGCTGGATTGCATTTGTATTATACTCACTAGATATAATACAAATGCTCTTATGTTATAATAATAATAATGAAAGAGCTACAATATAATTGAAAAACTTGAAAAGAATATTTTTCAGTGACCAGTATTATTTATTTTAGTGAGTTATGTTATTTATACACTTTAGTGAGTTATGCTATTTATTTTTAGTGAGTTGTGACAAATATTTAGTGAGCTAACACCAAAAATCATTTCGTATACTTTAGTGAGCTTATGGAAACTTTTAGTGAGCTGTGATGCATTTTTTTACTTTGCAACATGACTAACACTTTAGTGAGTTGACATATAATTTTAGTGAGCAGACCAGACTTAAACCAATGCATGACACACTTGTTGAACATTAGCTACGTGGTTATCTGATGATGTTAGTTGCAAACAAAAATAGGTCATGTATCCTAATTAGCTAATTACGATCTAATCCTAACGATTTGCGATGCATTTATAATGAAAAGGATCACTAACACCAAAAAATATTTCATATACTTTAGTGAGCTGATAGATGCTTTTAGTGAGTTAGGACACATTTTTAGTGAGCAACATAACTAATACTTTAATGAGCAGAAAGTATACTTTTAGTAAACCGACAATCTAAGCCAATGCGTGATAGGCTAAGTGGACATAGCTCTTATCCATCTAGTTGTACCATATAATTTCCCCTCCCTACACTTCAGCCTTTCATCTCTCCCGCATCCCACAATGCGAGGAGAAGAATATGTCCACTTAGTACTAGGATTAGTTTCAATGAGTTAGACCTAGTTGGCAGATATCGTTGTGTCTGGCTTGGTAGAGGGTAGGAGTGTTCATCACATGCATGCAATTTTATTCTTGAAACGGCAACTGGGAATTGGTGCAATTGATGAGGAATTAAATGGTCTCAAGGAGGGATACATGATCACTGATGTTGCTGAAGTCAGGGCCTTTGTCGGTATGCGATCGATATGTAAGAACCCTTACAAGTGTTCATCGAATCCTAAAACATGCCTTGACTTTAGTGTAGTGATCGATGTCTAACCCACCTAAATTTTTACGGTCCTATATTGTAGAGACCCTTTTTTTTTTTTTTTTTTTGGGTGGTGGACTCAACAACAACCTTCCATGTAAATGACTACATTTAGAATAGTAGTACAAAAGTTTGTTTGAGGAATTCATGTTACTCTAATCTAATATTTGGCTACATGTAATCAACTTTGTAATACAAATAAATTTGTGATTGTGTTTTTATTACCTTATTTGATTGTACGAGAGTATTAAAATAAAAGAATTATCTTGTAATTATGATTACCACAAACTAAGTAATCATGATTGCATTGTAAAGTTGATTATATTATATTACTATTACATTACATCCAACCAAACATCACATAAGTCTCTAACATTATGCGTGAATTCTTACAAGAAATGGAGGCAGGATTGTAATTATATCTCAATTGTGGTTATCGCTCAAGACAAAGCAAAACCCCACAATAATATTACCACATAAAGATTCTTCAGCAGTACACCATATCATCAAATTTAGTACTGGCTAGCGGTGATATCAGGTCCCATACTCTGATGGAGCTTTTATCGGGCAAATCATGCCAAGCCTGTGTCCTACATGTGGTATCACCACACCATATATAGCTAGGTAGCTACCTAGCTATAAGGTATATCATACATTCCCATAACCGTATGATGCAAAGTTTTACAGATAACAACAACAACAACAATGGAATTGGAGCTAATGGCAACTATAATAGGCCAAGATCTGGGCAGTTTAAACTGTTTATATGCAAGTATTGTGGGAGGAAATTCCTAAATTCACAAGCTTTAGGAGGCCACCAAAATGCTCATAGGAAGGAGAGAGAAGAAGCTAAGCATTTCCACCGGGAGATGATGGCCATGGCTCGGTTTGCTGTCCCTTCTGTACCCTGCTCTTTCGTCGAGCCTCATGGCCTGGAGCACCAGCATAGGTTCATAAGAGAAGCCGAGCCCTTTTGGGCTGGGTCTGGACCCTGGTCCCAGCAGTGTGTTGGGTTCTGGCCAGGCAGTTATCACCTGGATGAGGGTGCAGCCGATTTCCATTCACCTGTGACGATCAACCACCAACGGAAGGTAGCTGCTGATAATACTGAGGAGGAGGGTGATGAAGAACCGAGGGCGTCTGATTATGAACAAAGGAGATCATTAGAGTTAGATCAGATGTCTGAACTCAACTTGGATCTTCACCTTTGATCCTTTCCATGGAGTAACTAAATTAACTAATTAATTTCTTTGTTTTTGTTGTTTATGGTTATTAATTTAGTGCGATTCTTTCTATAACTAACAGGTGCACATTACTTTAGCATTATTCTTGCACTGTTATTGAGTATCTTGTGGGCAACTTCTGCGTAGATATATATGTGACCGAATTCCACTGCCTAGTCATAATCATCTGGTCAGATAGATCAAGTATACCTCTCTCGTTTTTCTTTGTCAGCAATCTTTTCAATTTTTGGCCTTTTTTGGGGGAAGGGGTATCTGGATGGGAAAACTCCTCCCATGCCTTACTGGGTTTCGAACCCACCTCCCTTGTGTCGGAGGTAGGCTTTCCCCCGTTAGGCAACCCCTGTGATGGTTATCAGCTGAAGCTTCTGGAAAATGTGTTATTGCTGAGTTTAGAAGGTAATCCATGATCCCAATTGGCCTGTATAAACGCCACAATTGACAGTTGAACAAAGATCGTGGTTAGTGGTTGCCATAACAATCACAAGGAGTAGTTCTAGTGACTTACTTCCGGAGAAATGAACATGTTTTCCCTTTTCATCATATCCCCTCAACAAAACTTAGATCCGTCTGTAAATGCAGGGTTTTCAGGGCCTAGTTTCAGAGTAAATGTACGGATGCTGCTTTATTAGAAGATTTGGGGAATGGGCTCCGATTTGGCGGTAAAGGATGAAGATGGTGTAAGTCCTTGTTTCCAGAACGAAACAACTGCATGATGAAATGCGCAAAAGTGATGGAAGCATAGGCTTTGGAATTTGTTTTAGGCACTGTTCTCTTTGACTTATTTTTTACAGAATAACTTCAGATAAATTCAGTTCAAGTTCAGCAAAAAAGTTTCGAATAAGTCCAGTAAATAAATTCAGCAAATAAGTTCATGAACCTGTTTAGAATAAGTTCAGAATACGTTCAGTAAATAAGAGTTCAAAATAAATTCAGCAAATAAGTACAGATAAGTTCAGTTCAGATTAAGTTTACACAAAATTAGTCGAAGAGAACACGGCCTTAGACTAACTCAAGGATGCTGCTTGTAGAACTAAACAATGCTAGGTCCTAAGTGTCGACAATTTACACATATAGCAAACATGTGCATTTTGTTTAGCAGATATTTTACTTTGACAAACTCGTAGTTAGGCTTGGGTTAGATTTATTATCAGCAACATTTTGTTTGGATCAAGCTTGGCAGAATCCGCACTGGATGTTTGGTTTTCATTGACCAACTCGAATTCAGTTCAATATCTATGTCTAATATGTCAGGTCATTGGTCAGTTTTCATGTTTTAAGGGTCCCGAGGGGGGTCATGCTTTAATGGTCCTCGTCTGGTTACAGGTTTTTATTGTTGAATGACTGAATGCAAGTCAGATTTGTCAGAGACTACAAGAGCTTCAGCCACCATAATAGAAATTGCCTGCTGAAAGAACACAGCCTGCACAAGCTCAAGTGCCCTTAAGACTTCGCAAAATATCAGAAAACAGATAAAAGGTCTGTTGATATGTTGGCCTCCAGACAAGGCTTAAATACAACACCTGTACCACCTTCTATCTACACAAGCTTACACACAGTGATTGAGTTCATCTCCTTGCGTGCTGATATTTTTGCTTTTTGCGGACTTGAGAGAACCACACTTATTAACAATCCCATATCAGGACTCAACTCTCTGAGTCGTGTTCATTGCTTAGCTGTCAAGCTCCAAATGGAAGTGGCATCTTCTTGCTATTTCCTCTCTTTCTCCTCCATAAAAGCTTCTTAATAAGTCCACCAGACGAGGTGTGTTTTTTCTTACTCGGTACAATAGCCAAGGGACCCACTGTGATTTCACCGTTATACTTCTTTCCTGTAACATATTCCTTGGTGGGTACGTACCCAAAATCCTTGGGACATATTACTTCCTTGGTTTTCGGTGATCCTAGTTGTTCAGCTTCATCATCCTCAGCTAGCATCTTATCAAGCAGAGAAGACCTGTGGCTTGTTAGCTTCTTTTCACTCAAAGGGGTTGGGTTTGTGGGCTTGATAATGATGGAAGTGTTAGTGTTTGTTGGGGTGGAGATGAATTTGTCAGACACCACAGTATCCCGTGACGAAGCTAGCGCCCTCAGTTGCTTCCCTAGATATAATATGGTTTCTTGGCACTCTGCCAACTTTTCCGAAGCTGCCGACAACTCTTGTTCCTGCACACATTGTTTCACATTTATGAGCGCTGCACAAGTACTATCCAATGTGGATCCTGCCCAAGCATGTAGCCTTGGAAGGAGCAGATTGAAGCCACATTAGCATTGGTATATAAGCTGCTAGAGTTCCGAGGCAATACATGGTTGACCATGCCTAATACAAGTACCACCATATGGACGACAAGGTCCACTTGTGATTTAAATGCAAGGCGATCCTTGGAATGAATTATTTCTCGATCGGACTTTTTTATTTTCAAATATGTGATGCAAAGAAGGAAACGTGCAACTCACAGTTCGAAGCTGCTTTTCATCTTGCTCGACATGCTCTAAAGAATCAATCCTCGTTACCCTGAAATCAGCAATTTGTTTAGCATTGGGATAACGTAAACAGGTAAAGGTAAAGATGCTGGCATAATAACGATAAAGGCAGACAAATACGCCAAAGGACGAGGCACCTGCAAACACCATAAAGGTACTTGCAAAAGTATCGATTAAGTTAGTGGCTTTTGCAGAAAATGAACAAAACCAGAGATGTCTACCTTTCAAGCTGACGCTGCAAATCAAGGCATTTGGCCTCCAACTCTTCACAAAAATTGCCTTTCTCCTTGAATTGTGCTTCTAGGGATGCAAACTTTTGTCCAGCATCATGTAATTCAGATTTGACAACCGAAAGCTGTGAATCAAGATCCTCCATCCTCATCTTGTAATTTTCAAGCTGGTCATCAGCCATAGTTTTGGAGTGCTTCAAAGCCTCCAGTTCAAATTGCAAACTGGCAACAATGCTTTCTGATCTTTGAAGTTCAGTTCTCAATGACTCGCAATCATTTTTCAGAGACTGAAGCTCTAGTTCGTGTTTTGCAGAACCCGCATTTCTAGCCAAATAATCTGATTTCCCTTCTGCATTTAAATCACAATGTGTCTCACTATGATGACCATTAGCAGCACGTTGCAACTGCTGTTTCAGTGCAAATATCTTCGCAGCGTCCGAAATTTGACCAGTTCCACTAATTCCCGACTCAACTTCACTTTCGCTTCTGGTCTCATCCCAGTCAAGTTGTTTCTTTATTTCATCCTTCATACCTGACACAGCTTGAAGGGAGAAACAGTGACTTATTATCCAATCCAAGGCATATGTCAGCTCTTCAGTGAACATTTCAAAGTCCACCTTCCCGTTCAGCAAGTCAACACATGCACGAAGGAATCTGTGCAGAACGGAAGCAAGATCAGAAGTTTTCCATTGCAAAACACGAACTGTGTAGCCAGTGGGGATCTCTACATTTTTATGGGCACAATAACTGCCATTCTTTCCACTGAGGTTTTCCAAGCCATCACAAGCTTGGGATGATAAATTAATCCCTTCAATTATCTCAATCAACTTTGACACTGATTCGCTCATTTTTGATGGCAGTTGTCTATTCCTCGTCACTGTTGCACCACAGGCATCAATAGCTGAGGATACTAGAGCCAATTCTTTTCCTGTGGTTTCTGCGAGAGAAGCCAAACTACTCTCGTTTTTTGTCGGTGACGAATATTCTATTGGCTTATCAACACAAACCAGCGCTAATTTTTCCATCTCTGCAAAATCATCCATGAAATGATTAATGTCTGAAATCCTGACTGATGATTTAGGTGGCAATGCCACCTTGTCCTTTCCATCTCTGAAATGTTCAAGCTCTGAAATCAAGGCAGAAGCCCAGGACCCAGCACAGCTAGCCTTGCCATCACTGCCAGCATCTGACATTGAAGACAAAGATAAACCATGCGATACTAGGCTATTCCTTCTTGTATCACCAACAATTCGACCCTTGGGCGATTCTTCAAGCTGCGTTTCAACCTGCGATAATGTTGAGGCCGTCTTGGCATACATGTTTCGTGATACTTGAAGCTCGTTCAGCTTCTGCTGAAGGGCTTCTCTCAGAGAATTGTTCTCTTCCTCCAATGTGCAAATTTTCTCTGTCAAAATATTGATCCTTTTGCCAGGGGAATCAAGGTAGTTGTCCACTTCATAGTCCAACAGCAGATTACCGAGATTTGAGTTGGATTTCTTCCTCCTAATTCCAACCGAGTCTCTTTGCAATATGTCTACTTCACTCTTCATCTTCGCCAGAGAGGCAGGACCAGGTAGGCGCTTTCTTACCAGGACACGAAGTCTCTGGCACTCCGATTCAAGCTTTGCAATTTTCTTAACGTTTTCCAAGTGCTGCTTGTGAACTGCATCAGCTGATCGACGATTAAATTCTCTCTCTTCATTCCGAATATCAACCTCCTTCTCAAGAATTCGAACTTCATATCTCAGGGAATTATTCTCTTTCTCCAAGCCTTCAAGTCTTGCCACTAGGGCATCTAGATCAGCCTCTGCCTTGGCCCTTTGCTGAGTTAAGTCTTCAATAACTTGTTCTTTCAGCACAGCCATATTATTGAGTTGAGAATTATCAGCAGTCAATTTTGCTATCCTTTTGTCCGATTCTGCTAGTTTTTCGCCCAAGAACATCTTGGTTTCTTCAAGTTCCTTTGATGCCTTCAGAAGAACATCATGAATTCTCTTCTCCTGATCTTCCCGAATGAAACGAAGCTGCTGCATACATTCTTTCAGTGCTGCATCCAGATGGGATGTCCTTTCCTCACAGATTTCCCTCTGTTTCAAAGCTTCATCCAGTTCTTGCTTTAGGGACAATGCCTTTGCTTCTGCTTTTTCCCAGCCTGTATTAGCGTAGCAGGGAAGTCCATTGATGACTATTGGAAATGCAATGACATAATACCACATAAAGTAGAGGCAAAGTGACAAAAAAGCACAATGAACCTGCAAGCGCTTCTTGTGCTGTTTTTGCGTGTTTCTTCGCGAGCTCGTCCTTAGCATCACACTCAGAAAGAGCAGATGAGAGTTTGTTGCTTAAGTCCCTGAGGTCTCTCTCCAGCTCTGCCTTTTCGGCCAGAAGCACATGTATCTACACAATAGAGAACGTTATAAATTCATTGGTGTGTAACAGAGGCCTCACAGCACGACTTCAGAATCACAAGTCTAAAGCTTGCTCAGAATGATTACAAGGAATGAGGGTCTCTGATTGTGTATTTCGCACTAGGGTTTATAACTACGTAAGATAATGCTGCTATTTTGAAAGATAATGGCTTCTCAGCACATCATTAATCACATCAATATGCCTAAATGATAAGTATAGAACCAAACGAATGAAAAGGATGCTGATGTCATCCAATATGGTAAAATAAATTATACGATCACTTTCATTGTACATGCATTATTTCAGGAAAAATCAAGATGTCTCCCTCCAGTGTACCGTAGACCCCCCCCCTTCTCTGCTGGGGCAAAAAAACAAATAGAAAAATGCAACTAGAGCCCTGGATGCAACAGAGAGAGTTAGGCAGATGACGGTGAAGCAGCCTACAGATCATATCAAAAGGGGAAAAGCATTAGTTCTGTTCTCGCTCCATAACATGCCGGGACTTTACATAGTCAAATAGTACTGCCTGCAAACTGAGGGAGATAGCCATAGGAGATAGTATGTTTTCATACCTCCTCCTCATTTCCTTTAGAGGTAAGGTCCACTTTATCAGTGATCACAATGCTTTTCTCTGAAGATCTTTTCCGCCAAAGCCATGATTTGTTATCCGTCATCTGACCTGATCTTCTGGTTTCTGATACCTAGATACGCTCTTCAGTTCGCAAAACTGCTAGGATGAAGGCAAATCAACATCAGATACATGTCCTTTTAGGTATCAATAATGTTTGCTGATGTTGATAAGAACGATTTTCAGTGCATGATTGTGCAAAGTCAAATCAACAATGAGCAATTCAGTGTCTTGCAAGTCAGAACGATTTTACTACATAATAAGTAAATGGCATCAGCATGCAGTGTTACTTAGATTAACGACTGAGACAGATATGTGCCTTAAGTGTTGGCCTCCATCTATTTTCCCAAGATTTTGCATGTGTTTCCTGTCAAGTATAACAGGCTGTGTCCGCCCTAGATAACGCAATACTAGATGACGTTTGGACACTTCATCGAATTCGAAACCCAAGATATGGGTGCGAGGTTGCTCAACTAGTGAAGTGGTAGCAACGAAGACCTCGGTTCAAATCTATATCCCTGAATTTTAGTACCTCTTGTGGCACATTCAGACACATAGACCCAGCAAAGTTGAACCGAGACTAGAAAACCAAACCAAGTGGCACAGGCCCGTAGCTAAGCCAAGACCTGAAACATGCTAAACTGATTTGGAAGGAAAACCAAAATTGATCCAACCGGAGCCAAAATCTGCCCCGAAATTCTCCTTCCAAATTGTTTTTATTTGCAAGATAAGTTAATTGGACCAAACATCAACCAACCTAATTCAACCCGACCCCTATATCGAAATCTCATCCATATCGAAAAACCAAACCACTCATTTCAGCACAGGAGAAAGAGACATCACACTTAAAAAATAAATATATAAATATATAAAAAAAAAGGGGAAGAAGAAGAAGAAAACAAAAGAAAGAAACAACGACAAAACATCAAACAGGGCTCCACGGCGGTTGTTCGGAAAACAAATCACTGTCACAGGTAGTATGTTAGCCAAAATTCAAAGCTGTTTACACCACATACGGTTATTCTATTCAGTACCAAATCTTGGTGCATTTTCCCTCAAATTTCTGCTAAATTAATTCTTCTGAATAGTAAACCAAAAAAAGGACAAATATTTACAGCTCTATTCAGCGATATAAAATCTCCAGTCATACATCTTGTTAAGGTTCATCAATGCGTTGAATTAAGATTCCTCCATAAACAATATGCCAAAAACTTACATTTTTTTTGCCTTTTTTTGTGGGTTTTTGTGTGTGTATGTGTTGGCATTGAACATATCTAGGAGCAGAAATTCATGCAACCAAACACAGCCCTGGGAAAATCATCACGCAGTTCTCAAAATGTATGAGAATTCAAGGTTTTGAGAGCATAAAATCAGTACAACAGGTTTGCATGCTTACAGGGGAAAAAAAAATAAAGAGAAAAGAAAAGCAAAATCAGTAGCCCACCCTTACCTGTATCTCAGCTCTTCTCTGTCAAACTATCAAAGAGCAGCAGCAACAACGTCATCAGCAGTAACCCACTCTAAAATTGCTCTGCACCAAGATAGAGAGAGAGAGAGAGAATAGTGGGAGCAGCAGCAAATTCATCCAACCAGAAAAGGTGGGAGGGAGAGGGAGAGGGAGAGGGAGTGGGAGAGTTGAGTGAGTGAACTCCGCCGACACAATTAAAGCGGGCAAGCACGGACGCATTAAGAGGGAACAGGTCCCAGGAAAAACATATCATTACTACTGAATTATTTATAAAAAAAGGGGGGAAAAAGCCTTGCCACTGCCAGGTGAAAAGGAAAGATCACAGAAATTTAGATATGAAAAATGAATCATTTGGTTTTAGTATGAGTTGAATTAACTTACGTTTAGGTAATATTTCGATCAAATAATATTTTGATTTTATTTAGGATATGTTTTTTTATAGATCAATTTTAAAATATCAACTTTAATTTATTTCAATGGATTTTAAGCTATTTCAACTCACTTTAACCTATTTCAACCTACCTTTATTATTTTAACTAAGTTTAATTTATCACATGAAAAAATTCAACACACTACAACCTGCTCCAACCCACTTCAACATATTTCAACCCACTTTACCTTTTTACCCATCTTAATTTACCAATGAAAAGAACAGATCCTTAGGTCAAATCTGATAATTTTCAGTTAAGATTAGTTTGGATCAACTAATGCATGGCCCAATAGGCTTCTCATGAAAAAGAAGGCAACTTTACAAAAAAATTTGAGTTAAGTTCAGTTCATATCGCGTACATTGTTTTAAGTTTTGAATCTACTTTTGAATAAGTATATCTTAAATATCGAATTAAATATTGATCCAGATCATTTGATGTGGATTTTTAATCTCAGGTTAGTTTTATTAGACTTATGGAAAATGGAGGAAGCATAAGCTATGCGTAGGAGGCACAGTAGAGAGAGATACAGCGAGGACGTATTCGGCAGGTAGAGGTGCTGGGGAAAATATTATCAAAAAAAAAAGGGTTGCGAAGAAAAGGTGGGAAGAAAGGTAAAAAGAAGGGGAAACTAAAAGCGATGGCTACAAGAGTGAAAATTTGGCAAGGGCTGAAGAGCATGACAAGGTGACAGGGAGGGTATCATTAGCGCTTTTCGCTACTTGGTTCCTTTGCTGTTTGTTTGTGTAGGGAAGAAGCCAAGGAAGACATGGGGATGTGTGATGTGTCAATTTATTTGTCTTGCATATGACAGCTTTTTTCTTCTTTGGGGTTTTTTTTTTAGGGGGGGGGGGGGTGTTTACACATGGGAGTTTTGAGAGAAAATATGGGAGTATTTTATCCCAAAAAGAATATTGTGTTCATTTGATATTTTATTGTGGTCATTGCTACTATGCTTTTAACATTAACTTTTGTAATCACAATCTTTTTGCTGCGAATGTGCGTAATTTGCAACGACGATAGCAAATGATATAAGAAAATCACTTAAAGTCATATCAATTGCTCAACTATTCTACATTTTGTTAATTTCATTTTATTTGTGGTGTTAAATTTATTTTGAATATTGCATACTCTTTTAAAAGTTTTGTCATATTCGTATTCAAAGAAGTAAAATTGTGAAATGTTATATCATATTTTGCCTGTTTAATAATATTTTGAAAAACCCTCTCTTTGACTACCAAGTGAGAGTGTTTCATTGAGAATATGTAATAATATTCAAAATCACTTGCGACAATTAAAAGAACACATGGTCACATTTCATTACGCTTGGGCATTTGGTAGGTAGTAATACCCGAGTGGGAATGGGAATATGAGATGAGATAATTGCAGTTTTCATATTTCGTATAAAGAATTGACAATAAGAACTAGGAATAAAAGCCATCTATTCACACAAATTTACTACCAAGGGAAGGGTGGTAATTAGGATGTAGGATTGGAAATAAGAGTAAAAAGACTACATTGACATGAAATTATGACATCATCTATTTATATTGATGTTTTATATGTAAGTTGATCAATTTATTTCCAATTCAAACTCTTACATACATAACAAGGAAATTAGAATTCATAAACAGACTTCAATTCCTAAAACTGCTGTTATTAATTTTCACATACGAAAGACCCCCTTGCCCAAAGCAACTCTGCATTATTGAATCGTGTCATCATGAAAGTACTATAGGTGTCTTAAGTTTTACTCCATAGATTAGAAGTCCTCATTAAATCTTTCATCATATGCTGTGAGATATTTAGATCTAAATTTTATCTGAATCAATTTTTTTCTTTGCTTTAAGAAAAGGAAAATAACATATATATATATATATATATATATATATATATATATATATATATATATATATATATTATATATATATATATATATATATATATATATATATATATATATATATAAACCTAAAAAGCTCAATAAAATATAGACACATTTAGGTCTTGATAAATATCAATTAATGGGCCAATACAGACACATTTAGACCTTGGTAAATAAAATTCATGTGTTAGAATTTAGCAGTTAGCATATGACTGTTCATCTAAGCAGTTGAAGTATATGACTATATGTTTTAGATAAATTTAGCTGTTGAACTAGTCAGCTTATTATTGTAAATTGACAAAAAGAATATAGATAACTTACAAATTAAAAACAAAAAAAAAAAAGGATATTTTGAATTTAAGAAAAGACTACTTCTGTCTGAAATGTCAAAAACTAATTTTAATATTTTATAGTTTGGTTTGGGGTTGGAGGATGGTGGTGTGCGAATTGGAGGCTACTGAACGCTGAGGACACCTGGACGACGTCCTGGGCTTCGAATCCGCCCCAGCTGTCCAAGTAACCTTCTCCACCCTCCAAAGCTATGAGTGGAGCAATGAATGGTGAAACTTCGGATTCGATCAGTTCATGCTTTCTTCTTTTTATTTTCTTTTCATTTCTCTCTCTGGCCAAAGGCAATTTGTATGGATCCCAGAACAACAGCGACCCGCATTTGTCTCTCATCAAAGTTAACGTCAACCTTTGGGGGATCATACAACCCCATTTATTGCTCTGTATTATTTCCATGCCATTATTCCGACGTACTACATAAATATATTTTCAATTTTATTTTTGTTTTTTAGTTGGTAAGGGTATATTGATGGTAACATACCCCGCAAAAATGAGATTCATATTAAAAGGTGTTGTAAGAACATACTGATGGCAAGAAGGACGATATGGCAGAGAAGAAGGGAACGGAGAAGTGAATTCTCCCAATTAAAACCGATATATTTTTAATGAAGTGCCTCTTGGAATCAGCCTCTCTACGGATGAAGATGTCTGTAGAGGTAAGATTGTTAATTTATATCTGGCTCTTCTCAAACCCCGTGAAAGTAGAACCAACACTGGGAGGTGGTTGTTGTTAGTGATGTATCTCTTTGATGAAGTGCTGAATAAATAATAAAGGCATGTTCATTTCTTTGCTAAACAAGAACTGGTAAAATAAAGAAGAGAGTTAGACAGTGAGGAAAAAAAAAGACATTTTTTTGGAAGGATTGAGAAAGAACGAGAAGGATTGGCTTGGGAAGAATTGAATTTTTGTTTAATGAGTGGGAATGAATAGCAAACAATATAAAAGATTGGTAAATTACTTAATTGTTATTTACCAGCGAAAAGAATAGGTGATAGATTAATATTTCCTAAATGGTCGTAAGGCATAGACCATTTTTGTTAATGCCTATATCATAAATCGAAGAATGAACCATTTACAAACACAACATGAACAAATGCTAATTTAACATTTTTCAAAATTCCATCTTTTCCGTTTCAATTAAGACTAGAATTTTTTGAAACATTGTAAAGCTAAGTGAGGTACAAACACTCGATAAAAATGAACTTTTGGAGTGAAAAACAACGTTATTACTTGCATACATATGCAAATGGTAATTCAACAAGCCAGATGAAATGTCTTTTCTTGCCTTGTTTTGACTTAAAAGTTATATTATCAGGTATTATATTTAAAAAAAATGATATGATTGAATAATAAAAAGGGGTATTATCACTTATAAACTGCTTTAACGGACCTTTTATGTATAAGTTTTCATTATTATAAAATTAAATGTATATTACATCATCATTGACAGAGTTGATACTATTAAGGTGTCATTTGTCGTACTTGTTAGTACAGCCGATGTATATAAAGTTTCGCCCATAATCTTAGTTAAAATAGGATATTTAAAAAATATCTCATAGCAAAACACACATCATCACTGAATTCAACATTGATCCTCTTTGGTCTATGTGAATCTAAATAACATTTACAAATTTAAAAATTTCACAATCAAAACTTCAAAAACATAAGACCAGCTTTTGTTGACATTGATTTTATGACATGTTTGTTTATTATTAAGTAGTAAAGGCATCAGTTTTAACCCCCAAATTCGAATAGCTTTACCCAAATCATACTCTATGAATATACCTAAACCAACCACTTGAGGATATAACACAAGTTGTAGGTGACCCACAAAGAATTATGTGATACCATTAAGAGATAAAGTGAAAGAAGGAGCACCATATAATACAATTGGAGAACTGCAATGCTTTATTTCACATATACATAATTATACTAATGCTTTGGAAAAAGTCTGCAATCCAAAAAGAATTGAAAAATAAAAAAAGGAAAAGGAAAAGTTTAGCAAGAAAAATGTGTAAATTGAGATGTCATTGCTTTGCCAACCACTTCTAATTATGATCAAGTAAAATTTCACTTAGATCACAAGCACCTGAAAATTTTGATGTTGTATGGTGAGTATGTGACACTTTGACAGTTATTGATAATCCCCCCTCCAACTCTCTTAGTTAGGTTTTCATATTTAATGAAGTGACAAAATACATGTGTGATAATAAACTTTATGTAATTAATTCATTAAAAACCAACAAAACTCTACAAATTGAAATCGATAGTACGTATAAGGGTTGTTCTTTTCAATTTGATTTCACACTTCGATTCAAATTTATTTAGATTGGTTACCAATTTTACTCCTGTGCATTTAGTATTTGGAATAGGGATAAATATCAATGTACGTAGCACACAAATGCATAATCTGTGTCCATTTTTTTCAACTAGCACTGATATTAAAAATTGGTACATTGCAATAATAAAAATTAGAAAGAAAATGAAAAACTTAAATGTTAAAAGTTTTTTTTTGATTGGTAAAAATAAAGATAAAATTATTTATATAGATAAAATTCAAACCTTAATCTCTAATAACAACTCTCGAAATTAACATCCGCTTGCCTAAGCAAAGTCAAGGACTCTAATTTTTTTTGGGTAAAAAAATAATTTAATAATCAAAGTTAACTCTTAAACTAGGTCATCAACATTGTGTCTTGAAAGTCTGTTATAGATTCCTCGTAATTAAATTGCTCCACCACGCTGTGATCCTGCAGTTGTCTCTCACCTCTCTCCCTGTGCGAGTTCCTCTCTCTCACACACGCCCTCGCTCCTCTTTGGTTGTCAATTTGTCAATAAGGGTTTTGAAAAACCCTCCTCCTTCTTCCCCTCAATTTTTTTAAAAAAAAATCTAGTAAGCACTTTCTATAAATTACAAAATAAATAAATGTGGTGATGATATAAAACTATTGATAAAATTAGTGATTTACAACGTGTCTATAAATTAGTGAGATGCTTTGCCTGATCGATTCACCAATAATTTTAGGTTAAAATCTTAGTTATGCGTAATATGCATTGCTAAGTTTGTTAGGGCCTGGCATAAAATAACTTTTTTCAAATTTGATATAGAGTAGTAGATTGTATGCTTAAAGCTAAAACTGAGTAAGTCCTGAGCATTCACGTACAACAGTTGGTTCAAATTTTGTTTCCTTATGCTTTAATCAAATTTTGATTTCGTTTATTGTAAAAATTAATAATAGGAGAAGCTCTATCTCGTACTCTTATAGATTAATATGCAACAACTCAACTCCAGTTAATTAACGCTAGAGACAAAAGAAAAAGAAAGTAGCAAATTAAACATCCATTTCATCGGTGTTAGCTAGGCCCCATCTCCCAAAAATTTAAAATCCCCAGCTCTGCATTATCTGGATTCTATGAAATTATTGTTTATATGGAAGTATATATCCCTTAAATCGTTCTCACTCATGGCGTCTTTAACTAGGCACTATCGAGACTAATACGTTTGTTAAGCAGCCATTATCAAGCTAATCAACAGAGTGGCCCTCATTTCAACTTTTCTCCTCCCTAATCTATCTTTCGCAAAGTTAAAGTGTTTTCTTACGTTGCACTCCTTTGTTCGCTTTCGTTTGTTTATTAGCTCGGTTTTTTCCCTTGATGATCAATAGCTTCACAACTGCATTATTGCGTTTTAAATAACGTATCGTCTAATTGACAACATGATTATATTGGCATGTTCCTTGGCTAATTGTTACAATTAATATAGTGTTTGGTAGAAAGTAATGTAATCACTATGTAATGAAATCAATCGTGTAATGCAATTTTCATTACAATTGAATGAGATAATAATTACATTACAATGTTTGGTTATAAAACTTTTACAATTTTAACGGGATGAGTTTGCAAACAATACTTTATTTAACATGTGGTATGAAATACTTGCAATTCAATTCACTTTTATTTGGTGTAATCACCACCCAAATATCATAGCTTATGGTTGCACATACTTTGATTTGAAGGTGTGCAATCATAATAGTTTAAGAAAAGATAAGTAATTATATTTGCATATAATTGAGGCAAATATGACTACAATGTAATTTTGATTACTGTTAGGGAAAAACAGTTTTAATATTTATAAATCCCAAGTGCAAGGTGTATCGTTAAGTGCTTTGGGTGTCGTCCACAGGGAGTTGTATTGCCAACTACCAGAGCTAACTAAAACGTCTCGAGCTAGGCAAAATCGAATGGGATAGAGGGAAAACTAAATTACGCTGACAAAAATAGAAAAAGCGACTTGGAGTTGTGATTTGACCAATTAACGAACCAACTAATCAAGACGAATCCTAACCTATTCAAACTACATTACGAACTAGAGATAGTCGGTTGCACCATCGAAGATCACCCAAACCTTCTCTCAAGGGTCATGAGTTAGTCTAATTAGCCCAACCATCTATTTTCATGGGGTTAGTCTAATTAGACTACAAAATTAACAAACCCGAACCTAACTTGATTCGGATACTATTTTCATGTCCCGAACTTGACTATTCCCTCTCCCACAGTAGCTAATTGACCTCACCTCTTAGCATAAGTCAATAGCCCAAAAATATAGATGAAAGCTCTCTCAAGCATCTCATCGAACGCTTGACGAGCGTGAGAGAAAACTCTAAATTCTAGATATAGATTGGGTATGGTTAGGCCTAATACAAGACTAATTAGCTATCAAGAGGCTAATCATAATCCAAGCCAACACAATCTACCAACTGAACATCACAAACACATGAAAACCTAAACTAACAAATAAGAACATGAACTTGAAGGAGAAAAGAAAGAGGATGAAATAAAACGAATCTAAACAACTAAATAACATGAATCAACAATGAAAACTAAACATATAAACTAAACAAACAAATACAAGAATTAAACTAGCAAAACATAAACAAGAACAACATATGAAATAAATAGAGAAACGGGAAGAAATTTAGTCTTAAATTGATAGAAGGGACTTGAAATCCAAATGTTGAATCCAAGATTATAATCTTCAATCCTAAACTAATCCTCTTATTGAGGTTTTATTTGCTAAAAACTAATCTAAACTACTCTAAAAATCACCAGAGAGAAGCCCCAACCGAACCCTCGTGCGACCCCCTTGCAAAACTGGCCGAAAATCAGCTTTTATCGCGGAAGCTGGGCTCGAAGCACGGCCGTGCCCAGACGCACGGCCGTGCACCTGGGCATGCTGGCCGTGCATGGCTTCGACCACCAATGCATAGTCGTGCTCTCCTGCAGGGTGGCCGTGCACTGTTCTTTTCAGCTCCCTTTTGCTCCAGGGGCTTGTCGGACCTCTATTCCACTTCGAAATGTATCCCAAATGCCTCATTCCGTATTGAAGTTGGTGAGTTTCTCGTCTCTTTGGCAAAACTCCTAGAAAACAAGCAAACCAACCAAATAAATACAATATGAACCGAAAGAGGCAAATTTGACCCTTTCTCCTTAAGATCCGACATGAAAACCATGAGAAAAGCGGGTCAAATAAGGGGTAAAATGAGGTCAAATATCGGTGCAACAAATACCCCCACACCTAACTTTTGCTTGTCCTTGAATAAAACGAAAATAAAAACTAAACTAAACAGCTAACTCACTTTCGTAGGAATCACGGTTGCATTTAGCGTATGCAACAAGCCCTTTAAACCCCTTGGTTTTCCTAAGTGGACGAGTAAGGTCTCATGAGGGTTTGCAGAAGATATACCCACAAAATCTCAAAAAGGAAAAACAAAAAAAAAAGAAACAAAAATTAAAAAAAATAACAAAGCATAATATATTTATCGGGGTAAACTGTACACTATCGGATCAACCAAAACCCCCTAGTAACTCAAGTATCAGTCTGTACACAAGTATTATATGCATTTCAGGACACATCATCCCAAAGAATGGTATCCAGACATCAGCTTTTCAACCCACGACGCATGAGAATATTAAATCCATCCTGGTGCCTGGTGTGCAAGTGTAACATCACCCTAAGACTTTGGCTTACCAAAATCAAACTCAATCCCACTTAACTGACACAAGCTACCTTATTGATTTTGCTAGCATGGAAAACAAGCTTCCCCAATAGCAGTATTGCCTCAAAGGGTAGCACTCAATAGCGCATGCCTCAAAGGGGTACTTGTCATTCCAAACTCTTTTCTTCCCCTTTTATTTTTCCTTCTTCTTCTTTGTCAATCCAAACTCTTACCACGCCTCAAAGGGATACATCCAGTAGCGCTTGAGTTTGTTTGTTTACTTTTGTTTTTGGAAAAAGGGGGTGCAAGCACATAAAAAGGGAACTGTGCAGTAGACAAATGGGAGAGCCGATTATGAAAGACTAAGAATATAAGATGATGATAATACATAAATCAGGACTGAATTATAAAATTATAATGAACTGTTGGGGTTAGAACTGAGGTCTAAAATGACAGACTTGAGACGAATATCTATCATGCACATTATATTTATGTACGAGCTAATAGCCAAGGTACCGGAGATCGAGGCTGATCAAATAGTACAAAACTCCCCTAAATTCAAAAGAAAGAAAAATTTATACAAAAGAGAGAAAAAATGAAAAATTTACACAAAAATAAAAAATTTTCACAAAATAAGAATAAAAGGGGAGATGAATCCACCCCCATACCTAAATCTCACAATGTCCTCATTGAGAGCTAAAAGTCATCACCAACCACAAAACACACAAAAACAAAGAAAACAAAATCACACACAAGATACACAAAACGAAACAAACAACACACAAGAACACTAAACCTGCATACATATACAAGCTAGTGCACTCTCCCAAAAACACTCACCAAATCAAAAACAAGACTACACATATATACAAAACTAACCATCCAAAACAAAGGTATACCAATCCATCAACACCACCAATTACAACACACAAATATCCACAAAAACACAAAAATAGTAATCATAGCCATCAATGGCTCAACAACATCCCAAATTCTGCTCAAAATGATCACCACAAAAGTACAATCTTAATATTCACAACTAAACAAAAATAAAAAGAGAGAAAATAAAAAAAAATAAATAAAAAGAAGAGGGGGAAGAGTGAGAACGATTATACCAGGTCGGGTACTAAATATACTCGAACTATTCCATAAGGGCGCAAGGAGCATTAGCCACTCCTTATCCGTCAAGATGCGAGTCGTCAGCTCGGATGCAATCAAAGCTCTCAGAAGCTTATCGTGTGCCTATGCATGCATCTCAAAGTGGTGTGAATAAGAGAACACTAGTAAGGATGGAGCAAGCAAAGTTAATGTCGTCTTAAACTTATCAAATGCCATAGAAAAATCGAAATAATGATCAAAGAAAGTGGTCCACTCAATTTTCCTAGGCATGTCCTCTAGGTATGCACAATAAGGGTCCGACGAGAGATTATACCCTCGAATGTCACCTAGGGACTCGTGAAATACATGACAAAGAGAGGGGTTAGTAGGAAGTAAAGGGGATGAAATGGGAGTCAAGTCCAGTGGCTCGGTGCAAATTGGGTCAATATGGTCAATACTAGGTGCGGCACCAACCACCAAACTGTCATCATACAACTCCTCGAAAGGAGCCTTCCCAAGATATGACTCAACCAATGTAAGTCCTCCTGACCAAGAAAGTAAAACATCCTCTATAGAACTAGCATAACCCCGAGAAGTCTCGCCCATCTCTAACCCCGTGCAATGAGCTAAAGAAAGGGGAGAAGCAAGTAAGATCAAGTCACCAACACTAGTGTCCATAGGTGTGCTAGAAAAGGATGGAGCAACAAATGTCAATGGGGTCAAGGGAGGGACAAACACTTCCCCTAGATTGGTCAAAGGTGCATCATCAACAACATGAGACTCTAGGGAAAGGGAAGACTGCCTCATCCTACTGTTAAAATACTGATGTTGCTCATTCATTATCCCTATCATGGCATCAAGTCTAGCATAACATTCATCGTAAATATCATAATGGGGACAAGAATTCACATCATAGTCAAAAGATTGGCAAAAAGAGCACAACACATGAGGGTAAGAAGAGTAGTAATGATATGGGTCACTAGCATCACCAGATTGCCATTGATACGAAACTAAAGACTCAAACAAATCCCACATGTCATCAACAGCTAAAGGATGCAAACCACCATAACACATGGACTCAAGGATGGCTCGAGTCTCATGTGTTATCCCCTCAAGCACAGCAGCATATATTTCCCATTTTTCATACGTGAAATGCACATATTGAGCACGATAATCATTTGATCGAGACAAATACTGCCAAAAAGGTTCGTGCTCAAATTGGGGTAAATGGAAAATAGCCATTTCGATTTTTTTAAAAAAAATATTTGATTTTTTAATTTTTTTGGATTTTTAAAAGGCCTAGCCTCGAATGCTCAAATAAACCCTGATATTGAAAAGTAACAACTCTCCGACAACGGCGCCAAAAACTTGTTAGGGAAAAACAGTTTTAATATTTATAAACTCCAACTTTAAGGTGTATCGTTGAATACTTGGAGTGTCGTCCGCAGGGAGTTGTGTTTCCAACTACCAGAGCTAACTAAAGCATCTCGAGTTAGGCAAAATCGAAGGGGATAGAGGGAAAACTAAACTACGCTAACAAAAATAGAAAAGGCAACTTGGAGTTGTGATTTGACCAATGGACGAACCAACTAATCAAGACGAGTCCTAACCTAACCAAACTACATTACGAACTAGAGATAGTCGGTTGCACCATCGAAGACCATCAAGGATCATAAGTTAGTCTAATTAGCTTAACCACCTATTTTTATGGGGTTAACCCAATTAGAACACAAAATTAGCAACCCCCGGATCTAACTCGATTCGGATACTATGTTCATGTCCCGAACTCGGTTATTGCCTCTCCCACACTAGCTAATTGACCTCACCTCTCAACATAAGTCAATCGCTCAAAAATATGGATAAAAGCTCTCTCAAGCATTTCATCGAGCATTTGACGGACGTGAGAGAAAACTCTAAGTTCTAGGCATAGATTGGGTATGGTTAGACCTAATACAAGGCTAATTAGCCATCAAGAGGCTAATCATAATCCAAACCAACACAATCTACCAACTAAACATCAAAACACATGAAAATCTAAACTAACAAACGAGAACATGAACTTGAAGGAGAAAAGAAAGAGAATGAAATAAAACAAATCTAAACAACTAAATAACATGAATCAACAATGAAAACTAAACATATAAACTAAACAAACAAATACAAGAATTAAACTAGCAAAACATAAACAAGAACAACATATGAAATGAATAGAGAAAATGGAAGAAAACTTAGTCTTGAATTGACAGAAGGAACTTGAAATCCAAATGTTGAATCCAAGATTACAATCTTCAATTCTAAACTAATCCACCTATTGAGATTTTATTTGCTAAAACCTAACCTAAACTACTTTAAAAATCGCCAGAGAGAAGCCCAAGCGAACCCCCGTGCGACCCCCTTGCAAAATTTGCCGAAAATTGGCTTTTATCGCGGAAGCTGGGCCCGAAGAACGGCCGTGCCCAGATGCACGGCCGTGCGCCTGGGCACGCTGGCCGTGCGTGGCTTCGGCCATCGGTGCACGGCCGTGCTCTCCTGCAAGGTGGCCGTGCACTGTTCTTTTCAGCTCTCTTTTGCTCCCGGGGCTTGTCGGACCTCTATTCCACCTCGAAATGCATCCCAAATGCCTCATTCCTTATTGAAATTGGTGAGTTTCTTGTCTCTTTGGCAAAACTCCTAGAAAACAAGCAAACCAACCAAATAAGTACATTATGAACCGAAAGAGGCAAATTTGACCCTTTCTCCTTAAGATTCGACAAGAAAACCATGAAAAAAGTGGATCAAATAAGAGGAAACATGCAGTCAAATATCGGTGCAATAATTACATCCTTTAATGGTAACCAAATATGATAATGAAATCATCATTACTATTTTAATTGTATTACCATTTTAATTACATAGAACCAAACGAACCATAACTGTCATTGTATTTCCACTCACCAACAAAATTTCAGTTAGAAGGTACGTATATACATCAATTTGTCTAAGCTAGCTTGTTAGGTTTTTGACTTGAACCTAATTAAAGGCAAATGAGTGGATAGGGTCATAGACTCATAAGTTGTACATAGAGATGTTTATTTCTTATTTGTTAAAAAAATTTTCCAATGCCAATTGTCATTAGATAGTTTAATTTAATGATTTATATATACAATTTTGTGTATAATTTGCCAAGAACATCCCAAAAATTTGAAAATCAAAAAGCAGGTATACATATTTTTTTAATGTGTATTTGTCATATATATAAATTTTAATATGTAGCACTGATATGACGTATAAGATTATATACTTCTAGAAGTATGATATAAGCTTTGGGGGGGGGGGAAAAAAAAGAAGAAACAACTAGCATTCATCCTCCTTGTCCAATAACATGTATCTACCATTACACGCTAGATCTCCCCATATCTACTTTAGATGAATGGGTCCAAAACAATTGGCCCAATCTTGATTTATTGAAACAAATTGAGTTATGTTATTTCTCAACTTTAAGCATAATTAAGCTGGATTCATAAACTCGATTGGACACGTAAATCTACCAGTTCTTGAATAGCTTGAAACAATTGATGAATTGGTAAGGTATATTCATAGTGAAACTTCCAATTATCTGAAACTAACCTGGTTCGTCCATCAACAATTCATGTTTTATTCACACAGCTTGTAGAGAATATTTCCAACATATTTAGATGATCTATTCGACTTTATGTAATTACTTTGACATGTACCATATAGCACAAATTAACTAAATTTATTAATAAGACCGTGGATTAATAGTTAAACTAAGGTGTAGACTGAATTAATCATGTGATGAGCTTATTGGGCCATCTAGGCCCAAGCTATGCAAATCAGTCACTTATAGGAGGTGAGTATTTACCCAAGAAGAAAATTGGCCCAAAATTAGGATTGTTTGGTGCTTGCTTGCTTGGAAAAACTTGGAGAGCTCAACATCTGTATTGTGTCTTCTTCTTTTGGCTTGAATTATATATATTAACCCAAAGTAGAATACGGCTCTAAAATCGTCCAATCTTCTCTACTCTGTTTATGTGAACTAATGATCAACGATCTAGTAACAACAAATTTTTTTTATAATTTTACGATATTGGGATAGTTGTTACATCTGACTTCCTCCTATTTTTGGTTGGACTTTCGAGGAATGAATATGATATGAACGTATTGAAATGCAATTTATGTTACTTGATTTTAGTTCCCCCCCCCCCCAAAGAAAAAGAAAAATACATTTTCAGCTATCTCCCTTGGTTAATTAGTACTGTGATTTTCATAAATATATTGCAATTGTGCACAGCATGAACATCGTCTAAACGAGCTTATTCGACAGCATTTTTGGTCCAAGACGAAGAAGAATGGAGCAACATTGTGTTGCTTCCCAAGCCGCATTGGCTTTCATTGCTGAATCTGTGTAGCCTGGATGTTCTCCAGTTTGGTCAAGTAGCAGGCGAAGCATACAGATATCCATGGATTTCTTGCCGAATTGGATAATTCAATTCTAATGAAGAAATAATGAAATATTTTGGTCGAACATGCTAGATGTCAAAGCCATCTTAATATAGTCGAGATAGGAATTAAGACCCAGCAAGTCCACGGGAAACCGGAGAACACTCATGCGCAGGCCCAAGGCCCAACACCATCCCCTCAACTTCCCACGCAAATGGCAAAGCAAAGGTTCCATTCAGACTTGAATTCGGGTGGATGGGATCGGATGACAAGAAGCAGGAGAGAGAGATACTAGACCTAGCACACGGGTCATTCAGTTCTGGTTTGGATTGGGTTAAGTTTGAATCGGGGTTTATATTAGGATCGATCAATTTTTGTTTGGTCAGTTCTGGTCAAGTTCGGGCTTATCGAATTCGGTTTGGGTTCGGGTGAAGTTCAGATTGAGACAACCTTGGGTCAAGATCGTCTGGGCCGAGTTAGGTGTGGATCGGGTCAAAGTCTGTTTGGTTTGGTTTCGGTTATGAGTTCAGGTAAATTTCGGGGTGGATAGAAATAGGATCAGGTTAATTTCGGGTTGGCTTGTATTTCAATTGGATCAGTTTATATGTGATTTGAGTTTGATATCTTACAAGCCCACATAAGCCATAGAATTTTGGACGATTTGAGAGGTTATATGGCCATGAATTTCAATTAAGTTAGTTTTTAATCTCATTCTAATCCATTCATGATTATATTTTAATTGAATTAGTTTTAAATCTTGCGCAAAAAAAAGTCATACCGATTTGAATTTTGGGTCGGGTATAAATCCCATCCTTCCAATTGATCCAAGATTTAGTTCAATTGGGTTAATTCTAATGCATCGCATAGGAAAGTAATTAAGTAGATGAACAAATAATGCTATAAATCCCCCTCTCATCAACCATCAAATCAAAGATTAAAAAAAATAATCGAAAAGTCGTGCCCAACCAATATAAACCATAGAATAACTTGAACTTCTTGATTCTATGTTTCCATTTTTGTAACCCAAATGAGTCAAATCCGTATTAAGTTATTTCTTTTCAAAAGTGCAAATGCATTTGTTCAAAGTAAAGTTTTGTCATTTTCTTTTGCCTCTCTCATGCTAAATATCAAGTGAAACTATGTAGCTAATATCATCACTCGCTACTTTAAGTTTGAATTGGATCAAATTTGAATCCGGTCGGATCAAACTCGAATTCGCGTCGATTTGGGTTCGGGTTGGATCGGTTGGAGTATGAATCAATTCAGGTTTCATTCAGCTCGGATCATTTCGGGCCTGGGTGTACATTGCGTCAATAAGATTTCAGGTCAATTCTGGCCATTTCAAGTTTCAGGTCAAATTGGGTCAATATGATTTTGAGTCGGTTTGGTTTTGGGTCAGTTTAATTTTGGTTTCGGGCCAAGATTGATTAAATTCTTTCCAATGTCAGTTCAGGTCTGGTTTCGGGTCATTCGGATTATGAAACACAAACTATTCGTACCTTGAATAAGTCCATTTAGCTAGACTTAAAGCGGCAAATTCTTGAAATAGTCAAGATTACACTTGAGTCTCAGATGAGACGAGTTAGAGCTTGATTTTATTGATCGCAGGGCCATGTGTTGAGTCGAAGCTTGAATGCAAGTTTGAATCAAGCTTCAAGCTTGGAAGGTGTAGGTTCGACTCAACTTGAATACAACCCCAAGAGAAAACAAACCATGCAAATTAATGTGATTTTAGGAGACATACACTCCTTGTAGTATAATATATTTCGATTTTTTCCCTAAAAAAGTGGTCTCATTGCATAAAAGATGGTATGTAAGATTATAAGTAACTCTCACATGTGATATGCAAGAAATTGATCCGAGGTAGATATTTTGTTTTGTTTAACCCATGGTTTCTCATTTGATGGATCGACAAAATATAGAAAATGGTTATATAATTGTTTGTTTCCAAATATGTAGGTTTTTGAAAGCGTCTTTGGGCAAATGTCTATGTCGATGTATTTTAAGTGGGTTGACTTACTCACTCTATCTAAAGAAGAGTTGATCTGCTGTAAACCCCTAGCTCGATCTAGATTAAAAAGAGAAAGGAAGTATTTATCTTTCCACGATTGAAATGATTTTGTTGTCTCATAAATTTGCTTATAGTTTCAACATAAAATACCGTATATCAATAGTCCCATCTAGGCATCTATATATATAGGCATGGGAGGTGCCATATAACATAATCAATTAATTATCCGTGATTAGTGCACCATATATAGAGATTGTTTCTCTTCAATCCCACTTTTAAAAAATTATTGATTGTGCACTACAACATAGAAAGGTAGTATAAGGAAGTTTCAAGAGACCTTTTACACTAGTTCAATTAATTCAAACCCCAAAAAAAAAATGATGAAATTGACATATGAATAACAGATGACACTGTAATTGTTGATTTACATATCATTTACTTTTCAGTGAGAATATTACCTTACACAATACTTCTCGCAAAAGATTTGGCCTAGGCCTCAAAAATATTAAAAAAAAAATGTCGAGAAGAGAGGAGACAGACTCGAAGTCCATAGTCTTATATAAGGCCATTATTGCAAGTTGATTGAAATCTGTTTTAGCTATTGATGGCTATTGATTTTGAGAAAGGCACCAGTGAAACTACACATCTCTAAAAGGCGACAATGTAGTAGCGTAGTCGGGATTCAAGTAAGGGGTGTTAGGATTAAGCATAAATAAACAAACAGTAACCAATAAATCACTACAACTCAAAGTTCCCAACTTTGTTTATTTCATAGGTATATTGTAGGTGTGGAATGGAAAGGAGTGGAACAGAGTGGAAAAGAGTGAAATGGAGCAGGTAGAAGTGGTTTGTTGTATGCAAAAGTGAGAAAGAGTAGAAAGTAGCGGATTGGAGCGGGAAAGAGTGGAATTGATTGTGAAAAATTGTGCAAGTAGTGGAACAGAGTGGAAGGAAATGGAAGAGAGTGAAAAGATGTGGGTGGAAAAGAGGAGTAAGAAGGAGTGGTACTTATTTTAAAGAGTGGGAAAGAGTGGAAAAAAGTGAATGCCATAGATTTACCCACGTAAAGAACATGGTCTAAAAAGGCCAAAACCCTAATTTCTTAGTTCACAAGCAAACACCAAATTAATTAATTAATTATTTAACACAAATTTAACCAACATTAGTAAATTAAACATAAACAAACAAGTGATAACCAACCAAATTACCAAACCCTACATCCTAAACCAAGAAGTTAAAAACCCTAATCTATATAATACATAATAGTAAAGTTTTAATAACTACCCTTTCCTAAATTCTCATTAATTTGAACTTCTCAACCGTCCGATTTACATCACAATAAATAGCAGCCGTTGATTTTAAACGCTCAACCAAAAAATAAATAACTCACTCTAAACCATCTACCCACCCACGTGCGTTCAATTTTCTAGACCTGCATTTTCTTCTTCTCTCTCCTCACCAACCAGCCTGCCCATTTTAATTACCAGGAAATTGTCTTCTCTCTCTCTCTCTCTCTCTCTCTCTCTCTCTCTCTCTCCACCCTCTGTGTCTGCATTTTTTCCTTTCCCATGGCTTCCTCCATGAAATACACCACCACCATTACAACACAACAGCTTTCAACCATCAATTCCACTGATATTTCTTTCATACCTTTCATTAATAAAGCTGATTTCTGGGTTTTTGTTAATAATTGTTCATCCCGTTTCCGGGTTTTCACTCTTTTCTTATGGAGTCTAATGTTTTTGTCATTTTCAGATACATGGTATAACATCCCAGAGGCAGAAGAGGAGCAGAAGAAGACAGTGGGGATGGTGGCAACCTGAACACCGGCACTCCAGGAACCACTCCAGGTGCAAGTTGAGCAGAAGTAAATCTGAGCACCGGTAAAATTGGATGGAGACGGTGGCATGCATACAACATATACAGAGTAGAACAGAGGTAGCCGTTTCCCTTAAAATTCCTCCAGTTTTTTGAAGCAGATTTCCTATGTTGGTTGCAAATTCTTTTGATGTCCTTCTTCTTCGTATCCTTGGTCTTCCAATTTTCTTTGAAGTTCCTTTTTTTAAGCATGTGGGTCCTCGATAGGCAACTTGATAGTTGATATACGTTCTTCTTTGAAGTTTCTTTTTTAAGCATCTGGGTCTTGGACAGGTAGCTTAACAAGAATGCTCCCGGCATAGGTCCATAAAATATTGAAATAAGTGTTCGTGTCCCCTTAACATGGAACTATTGCTCAATTGATTTTTTTCGAAATGTCAAGGTCACTCCATCGGTTTGGTGGTTCCAGATCAGTCTCTATTTCAATTTAATTTAAGATTTTCTCAAAAAAAAACTTAGTCAGTTTCAGATCAGTTGCACAATCTCTATTTCAATTTACTTTAAATTGTTTCCCCCAAAAAAAAAAAAAAACAGTCAGTTATAATATAGTTCCTACCTCCACAAGACTCCTACTTAGTTACAAACTTGTCGCCCACTTCTCGCCCACGCGGTCACACACTAACAACTTAGAAATTGCTCACTGCTCACATCCCCCTCAACCGGCTATGTGGTTTTGTTTTTAACAACCAATCAGTTCTCTTAGTCTCACATCTATCTCATAACCTCCTCTTCCATCTCTTATACCAATTGCAACTAATTAATTGAAGTCTTGAATAGATATTTCGTAAGCGTCCTGATCTTCGACGGTAAACATACTCAAATTGAAAAAAGCTTATGACTTTTGATTTATGCATTGTTCATCAATTACACATCTGTGGTCAATTTATTCGTAGTATGAGTTTTTGATTTTTTGATTTATAAATATATATGTTAGGTATTGGTTTTGCCAGAATCGGTGGTCTCTTCGCACTAGGCTACTGATTTAAAAATTTGTGGATCTTCCTTGGTTAATTTGTCAATTTTAGTCATTGTATCATGTTTTCTATTTTCCTGTTGCATGAGACATTAGAGCCACTGTTCTGAAACCTGTATTTCAATCTCAATCTCCTCCAACGTTAGGTATTGGTCTTCCAGAATTCGTTGTATATTTGCAAGAGGCTAATTATTGATGTAATTACCTATAGGCATCCTTCTCTTATCGATACGTTATATTCTATCAAATTTTAGTTAAAGCACAGTCGTGGCATAGGGTTCAGTAAATGTCACTTGCTAGGTTAGCACTCCAATCAAATATATCATGTTGGAAATAGCTTTCTTAAGCTAAAATGTAAGGTAGAGCTTTTACTTTGTAGACCTAATTGATACCCCTGTAAGGGACCATGAAAGGCTGGTAGAGATGGGATGTACATCCAAATGTTTCCTGCATGAACTGTACTATTAGCATATTATGTTGAAACTGATATGTTTTTTATTTAAATACCAATTAAAAAATTACAGTATAATATAGCGGATAAGCTTAGTATTATACACTTAAAAGTAGCGATAATAAAATAATAAAAAATATATGAAACAACCACAATAATAAGGAACCATATTGCTATGCACATATCCCCACAGTAATAAAAAAAAGAAATCTAAAAAGATTAGGAAATCAAAACATATTTGAATACAATGGTACAATATCTAATCATTGTATTTCCTTGAGGAGTTCATTTATTGTCTTAGTATTTAAGCGTCATTATATATTCATTGGGCAAGATTTAGGCAATAGTCTATTATAAAGCACCTTGCACAAAATTTTGTAGATGCTATTATAAAAAGCATTGTGTCAGTGAATTTGATGTGGGATAATTGGAGATAACTGAGCATAAATCTATGAAAATAACATTATGATCTCTTGCAAACTTGAGTAAAAAGCATTATGATTACGTTAATTTCTTAATTTTTACCTTCCCACATTGTAAAAATTTTTTCAATTATTTATTACTCCCTTTTTCCTTATTGACAAAAATACTTGGGACTAATTTTGTTGATATTGAATTAATCAAAGACCTAATCGTCGTATTCTTTGTTCAATGAACCAAGTTAAACTTTTAGATGAAAATGACATTAGTGTGTACATACTATAGCGTTGTTATTTTGGCTAAACATCTAATTGATTAGAGAGGTAATTGGTTATAGTACCATTTTTATTATAAAGAAAATAAATAATTTATCAAAAAATCCCTTATAAGTATAGTGTAGTGAAAGACCCAAATGATCAAGGAAGTAATTTTTTGTCCCAAGGAGGAATAGTAATTGGTTGCTAGGCTATAGATATTAACCAACAAAGGGGCTTCTTTGTGCTAAATGTACACATGTGGAAGTAGTTTTCAGTATTATACTTACGAAGTTATGGAGAAATTTAGATTTTACAAGATGAAGTTTAAGTCTCTTGCTCGGTTTGGTGGAAATTTTATGTCATAAGGAGGAATAGTAATTGGTTGTTGGGCTATAGATATTAATCAACAAAAGCGCTTCTTTTTACTAAATGTACAACTGGAGAAATAGTTTTTAGTATTGTTCTTACTAAGTTATAGGGATTTTTGGTTTTTGTGCAAGACCAATATCAATTATGGTTTAGTTTCATTTGGTATGTCAACTTATATAATCTTATGCAAATAGTTGTCATGCTACATGAGTCAATATGGCATGGGAATTGCATGAGTCAATGAAGTTGTGTCATCTTTTCAACGAGTCAATTATGTCTACAAGGATTCGATTATTACGTCAACAATATATACATATATATATATATATATATATATATATATATTCAAAATGTCTATTTTAACATATGTCGTGCAAAGCACGGGTCCAGACTAATATTCAAAATTAAAGAATGCCATGTCAAATATAATCATATCGTGAACTAAATTTAGTGAGCTGAGAATGATATCTTCAATAAAATCTTTCATTTATCAAACCAAAATGCCCCTATCATATTAAATGCAACAATTGAGTACACGAACGTCATTGACTACGGCCTAAAATAAAATTACTTATTAGATATGCAAGATCAATGTGTGTAGGCATTGGACTATTCATCTTCTGGAAACTTTACTGGTTTTTGGCTAAAATGAAATCTCAATTGTCAACGCCATGTATACTAAGCATCTGGGACTCCGGGTTGGATACTTGAGGGGTGCAATGAGGAGTTCAAACCAACATACCTTAGGGTTAGGCTAGGAATTAACTTATTAGTCCAGCTTGTTGATGACTTGATATTATTCACTACGATGGAAATGCTATGAGTATAGGAATAATTGTGCAGCAACAAGGCGACTTCCTGACTTGGCTCAAGTCTTCAAGAAATGTAGGCGGTCCTTTTTTTTGGGGGGCAAATCTTCTGCATGACGGACAAATGTTTGGCTAGCATTGATTTCCATTTTAGGCATAGTGATTTAAGTTCACTTCATTGTTTTGTTTATTGTCGTACAAGGCAACCTCTTCTAATAATGGTAGACTGGTAATTTTCCCTGGCACTTCCACAAATTTATGTGGTTCCTACATTGAATGCACGCCATGAGAATCCAAGGGTCTCATTATTATTTATGTGGTTCACAATTTATAAATTCATTTGTGATTATGTAATACACAGTTTTTCTTTTGAAAAGGCATAATACAAATAAATTATATAATAAACAGAAAGAAAATTATTATGATTATATAACACAGATAAATTATAGTTTTTGAATTTTGTTATTTTCAAAATTATTTCATTTAATGGGTTTCTCATATTTGCTTAGATTTGTTGGCCTATTTTCGTTTCTTTCATCCTTTTTGCATATACTTTTCTATATGTGAGCAAAGGATGTGATGTCTTTATGTGTAAAGTTGAACTCGATTCTACATAAAAAAACAAAAGAATATGCCTATTTCATTAAATATTTGGGGGAAAAATGGTCATTTTTGGAGGTGATTTCAGGCAAATATTTCATGTTGTTACAAAGGGTAGTAGAGCAGATATCATTGCATCTTCAATATCAAGGGCAACCTTTTGGTCTTACTGCAATATTCAACATCTTAGAACCAACGTGCGCCTTATGCATTCAAATTTAAGTGACAATGAACATGAGCGGTATAATATTAACTTTTTTTAATTGATTACTCTATCATCTTTCCTAAATTATAATATTAACTATGTCTATAATGGCTATCGGTTCATTATTTGCATAGTATATGTTATGAGATGTCTATTTTAATATGCACTGTGCATAGCACGGGTTCAGACTAGTTTCTTAATTAATGACTAATCACTAAATTAATCAATTTTGTAGTACAAATTTAACCAAATTAATAAATTAGGCCCAATTTTTTTCGTTGGTAAATCCCAATTTACCAACTTCAACCAATTTCCACCTACTTCATGAACTTCAATAAAAAAAATCTAGTTTAACCCACTTCAATCAACTTCAACCCACTTCTCACTATTTTATCTTTCATGAACAGTAGAATAGATGAAGAGAAAGAGATTAGTAGAGTTACATATAAAGCAGCAAAAAAGGTAGTTAAGAAAGCTATTGCTGTAACTAAGAGCAGGACTTATGATAGGTTATATCAAAAATGGTAGACCAAGAAAGGTGAGAAGGAAGTCTTTAAACTAACGAGGGCTAGGAAAAGAAGAATAAGGGATTTGGGTACCGTGAGGTTCATCAAAGATGAAAATGGTAAGATGCTGTCCGAGGATGCAGAAATCAAGGAGAGATGGTAAAGATACTTTTCCAAACTCCTCAATAGTTATGGTGAAGTGTTGGAAGATTTTCGACGTAGGGTAAGAGAGAGTAGTGAGAAGTGTCTTGATCCTCGATTGTGTATACCTATCAGCAAGATGAGATTAAAGAAACCCTAAGAAGAACCAGACCAGAGACCGGTGAAAGTGTGGAAGTATTTGGACGAGGGTCTCGAGTAGCTAACAGAGCTTTTCAATGTTATTCTTAGGATTGCTAAGAGGCGCAAAGAATGGAGATTTAGTACAGTTGTCCCATTGTACAAGAACAAAAGTAATATTCAGGATTACAATAATTATAGGGGTATAAAGTTGCTCAGTCACACTATAAAGTTGTGGGAGAGGGTGATTGAGAGAAGGTTGTAGAAGAATATTTCGATATTAGAGAACCAATTTGGTTTTATACTTGCTAGGTTGACCATAGACGCCTTAGAAGGCTTATGGGAACTTAAAAAAAGCATATGATAGAGTTATGGATGAAGTGTTATGGAGACGCTTAGAAAATAAAGGAGTGTTACTTGTGTATATTCGAGTTATTAAGGATATGTACAAGGGAGGTAGGATGAGTATTAGGATACCAGGAGGGTTTGCCAATGACTTTTACATTAGTATGGGCTTGCATCAGGATTCTGCTTTAAGCCCTTTTTTTTTTTTCACTCTATTTATAGATGAACTTACAAAAGGAATTCAAGATGAGGTGCCATGGTGTATGTTATTCGCAGATGACATTATTCTTAATGATGAGACTAGATAGGAAATTAATGGCAAATTGGAGCAATGGAGACATACACTAAAGTTTAGAGTTTTTAGAGTAAGTAGATCGAAAACTGAATACCTACATTGCTGTTTCAGTGGGAGGGAGGATATGGGGGGAAAGTCATCATTGATGGGATGACAATACCAAAGGTCGAGAAGTCTAAATATCTACGCTTGATCATTCAATAGAATGGGGATATTGACGAAGATATTAATCAATGCATAAAAGTGGATTGGTTAAATGGAAGTATGCCTCAGTTGTGCTGTGTAATCAGAGGATGCCTGTAGGATTAAAAGGCAAAGCTTATCGTATGGTAGTTAGACTTACTGTACTGTATGGATCAGAGTGTTGGCTTATAAAAAAGACACAGGTTCAAAGGTTGATAGTATCAGAAATGAGGATGATTAGGTGGATATGTGGTTATACGAGAACGGATAGAATTAAGAACGAAGTAATCAGAGACTTAGTTAAAGTGGCTTCCATCAAAGACAAAATGAGATAAACAAGATTCAGATGGTTTGGCCATGTAAAAAGGAGTGTGATTGCTCCGGTGAGGAGATGTGAGAGGATTAACATCCCCGAAGGTAAAAGAGGGAGGGGACGACCAAAGAAGAGTTTTGACGAGGTGATTAGAAAGAACTTAAAAGTGGTAGGATTGACGGAGGACATGACTCAGGATAGGAGACTATGGCAAGATAGGATTAGGGTCTTAGCTCTCAGAGAGTTTGCCACTTGATTTGATTGTGGTTTTTTGGTTGCAGTAGGAAAGCTTTGGTTGTGGTTTTTTCATATGTTGTATCTGTATGCAGGTAGTACATATGTCTGGAAAGAGTCATTGTTTTTTTTACCTCTACTTGTTAAGGTATAGTACCTTGCTCTACATTCCTCTATGTAACACCCCCGAAATGCTAATGACATGATTTACGGAAAACTACAGCGGAAGACTTAATGATAGAGGGCGCTACCGCCGTCTTGACAAGGACAAGGCTCATTGAAATAATTTAATTTTTCAACTCATGTTTACATTCACAATATCTATTAAACTGAAATACTCCATGACCAAAGTCCATAATAGTTTAACTTCAATACAATTGACTTAAACATACCATGTGCTAACTCGCACTCCACACTATACAAGTATATTGAATGCATACTCAATTGATCCCAACATTCATGCTATGTTGAATCCACTGTGAGCATCTGATGTCTTTCAAAAGGGCTTGCTTAATGGAGAAACATGTGATACTTCATCCCTTAAAATGAAAAACATGAAAACAATTCGAAAATGCGACCTAAAACTCAGTACATGCATTTCTGTATTGTAAAATGAGCGTAGAAATACTGTTTATGGGTACCTGCCTTTGCAATTTATTTAGTTCGTAATAACAATGAAAATAAAAGTAATATGAAACCGAATTGCTCATTATTATCTGGATGTGAACCCCTTGCAATGATATGATCTATACATAGGTGTACACCTGCCAATCCAATCAAGAGTTGGCCTGAAGCCGCACGGGTAAATGATGGGTTGATCCCCTATAGATGATAACTGACGGAGTCACAAGTTAAATAGCAAATCGCTGTATAAACTGATTCATTGATAAACTCATTAAGAGTTGTAACTTGATAAAGATGTTCTACTTTCTGAAAATCCAGACAATGAACGTATCTTGAGTCTTTAAAAATGTCATCTGACTTGATATAAATGTCATCTGTTTCATAAATGTCATCTGACTTAATAAATATGATCTGACTTGACAACACTTATGCATAACGGGGAACGATAACTAGGCCTCAACTCTGTTTCATAAATATCATTGTAGGTATGTGTACTCAGTAAATAATCCTTACTCACATAATATAGTAAGTAAAAGTATGTGTAATAGAAATTGATTAATTAAATGGTATACATAACTTGGGTATTTTAATATAACTTCAAAACTGAATTGATGAAAGTAATTAAATTCGATATAAAGTAAATGAAAGTAAAATAGATCACAATGAGATAAATACGATTACAAAGGAAAAAGCCTTGATGGTGACAAATGGGAGAGTGATTTTGGCATTTTTTGAGATAGGTTGCTGATAAGGGTTTAACACTCGATGATATATAGCTTGGTTTAAGATAACAACGAGTACACTAAATTAGCTTGATAAATACATTTGATACATTTTGAATTGAATAAGTAATAGAGGTTTGAGGGCAAGAGAGATATATCTTGATTCAAAATAGCGTAAACTGTAATAACTTGGTCTGACAAATATAGTTTCTGAGTCAAAAATTCTTTCAACTTTTCATATTTCATTCACAAGTCCATTAAATATAGAATTCCACTCTAATTAGTCATTGAACTCAATAAAAGCTATTAAACTCACTAAATTTGGTATTTTCTTTGTAAAATTCATAATTGATTTAAAGCTCATAAATAAGCTTTCAAACTGTATACTTGTATTTTTCTTTCTCATTAATCAAGCTAAAAGCTCTATGAAAGTCTATAAATATTCATTTCCCCCTTAAATGACCTTACTTGGTCCAAAATATACAAAATAAATGCATGATCAATCTCGCTCAATCTTTATTGTTACTCTTTGCACAATTACTCAAAATACTTTCAAAAATCACCAAACTCAAAATGCTCAACCAAAATTCATGAAATATTATATAAAATTCAAAAATAATATGGGAAATCTACAGTAAATCTTTCAGAATTTTCTCCAAGTATACGCCGCACAGAAATTGTAATAACAGCCCAATTTGCACCAAAGTAGGTCAGTTCATTTCAAAAATTTATAAATTTCACCCTTGACTTTAAATGGAGACCTAAAACTCCAATATAAAAAGATTAAGAAGTCCTAAAAAACTTTCATTTACAACAAAAAATAGGATTTCCACAAGAGGGTTCATCAAAATGAGAGTAGAATACAAGTGTATCAGTTTTAATTGAACCTGCACAATTCTAGCAAAACAGCCATAACTTTTTCTACATAACTTGGATTAAGGCAATTCAAAAGGCATTTGAAAACTAACACACTAACCTATCTATTCACTAAAAATTATAATTTTTTAGTGCGCCGATCATTACCAGTGTAATCTCAAAATCACCCCTATTTTCTGCCATTTTTAACCCTCACTGTTTTTACTTTTTTCTTTTTTTTTCACATAAATCCTCACTTGAAATTATTCCAAATCAGCAAAAACATCATTATAATTATCAATAAAACTAAAGATTACAAAATCATATACAAAACAATAAAAATGCATCACTTGACTTAAGCTAACTTCATCATGATAAAACCCTAACCTGAACATACTTCAAGCTTAACCTCACCATGATCAATATCCCCAAAATCAATAAAATTTATATGATAACATCTATTTTGATCTCAAGAATATAAAACATAACTAAAATAATCATAAAAACCAAAAATACATCAAGATCAAGTTAGGGTTTACTCCCTTTGCTTGAAGAAAAGTAGGTAAAAGTGATGTGTGATGCTTGAGGGGGGTGTGGGGATGGCTGGTGGATGGCTTGGTGGCCAGAGGGTGTCTGAAAGGTGGCTGCTACAGTAGGTCATGGGGTAGGAGAGAGAAAGAGGAGAGATATGTGTGTGTTGTCTTGCTTGGTTAGAAATGAATCAACATACTTGGCTAGTATTTAACCTTCCATAAAGTAGCTTTTTGGCAAATCATGGTTAAGTTTAAGGTTAAATTTAAATCACGATTAATAAGGCAAGCTTGTTGGGTTATGATTGGTTTATACGTTTTGGGCCCGGAAAGGGAAGTAAACCGTATGCGATTGAATTTTCGTAGCTTGAAATTATTTTTTTGCGATGTTATAATAATAATAATAATAATAATAATAATAATAATAATAATAATAATAATAATAATAATAATAATAATTTCTTAAACCATAATTATCGAGGCCTGCTATCGATTCACCCGATATTTAATCAATTAACGAAACTTGAATTAATAATCAATAACACTTGAATTGCAAAATGGGACCCAAATAAAATATCCTCCAACCGGGATGATTAAATGGATTGGACGAGTAAACTGTAATGGATAGATAAATAGATTGAGCAAGCTACAATAAGAATATGCCTTTGCTCATATGAAGTCAATTCGAGTACAACAATAAGATTAAATAGAGAATGCGGAAGTTTATTTATCAGAGTATAAGATATATATGTGGAAGTTGAATTTCAAAATAAAGAAAGTAAGAAAATTATGATAATCACAATCACCCACACCAATGAGTAGGGGTGTTCATCGGTTCAAGACCGGACCGGACCGGACAGGACCGGCTGGACTGAGGACCGAAAATTTGGCAGACCTTGGACCGAGGACCGGACCGGTCTGGAGTCAGTCCTGGACCGGACCGGACCGGTCAGAACCCGGACCGAACCGGACCGGACCGACTCCAGACATTTGCATCTTGATGAGCTTGAAATTTTCTACAGATACCCACATGAAAAAAAAAAAAGAACTACAGTCTTGGCTAGAATTCAACATTCTATCAGAAAGGCATCATGAAAGCTCTTAAACAAGGGGCTTAAACAAGGCATTAATGCAGAAACAATCATCTTCCAGCAATAGAGAGAGAGAGAGAGAGAGAGAGAGAGAGAGAGAAAGAGAGAGAGAGAGGGTACAATTGATTCAATTGAACATTTACATCTTGATGAGCTTGAAATCTTCAAGGCTGATCCCTCGTTGTCTGTTAATTGGCTGAACAACATGTACCTCTTCTGGGTCCATCAATTGTTTACTACAAGAGAAGTAACCCCAGTGAGAAGAGGCCCCAGAAATTGGCAGCCATGGCTCCCAATAACTTACGACAGTGAATCACAAACGAAGGAAGAACGAAAATAGATCCAGGGATACGCTGTTAGAAGCCACTAACCAAATCAAATTTACAAAATCCTAGAACAAATTTACAAAATCGAAAAACTCTAGATACACAATAATCTCAAATCAAAAACCCAAATTAATACAATACCCAAATCCAAGCATACCTCCAGGCTCCACCAACTGAAACGCCGCACCGGAAGCCGCTGGATGTCGGCCGGTGTTCGCACAAACCAGAGAGCAGAGAGAATTCGAGAGATTAGGGGTGTTCAACGGTAAACAATAGCAACTGAAGACTGCAAGATGAAGTGGCAGAGAGTAAAGAGTGAGAGAGCTGAGCGAGAGGAAGAAGATGAGCGACTGCGAGTCAAGAGGAAGAAGATGATTGACAGACTGAGCGAGAGGGAAGAGCGAGAATGAGAACTGGAGAAGACCGAAGAAGTGAAGACTAAGACTGAAGAAGGGCCAGGCCAAATTATTTTAAAAAAAACCTATGTCCGGTCCGGTCCGGTCCATTAGCCGATCCACCCGGTCCAAACCCGGACCGGACCGAAGACCGAAAACAGAAAAGGACAGGACCGAGGACCGGACCGAAAGGCCTCGGTCCGGTCCGGTCCGGTCCGGTCTATCCCGGTCTTCGGTCCGGTCCGGTCTTGGACCATTTAATGAACACCCTTACCAATGAGAGTTAAATTACATTATAAATTCAGAACAAATTATATGAGCTTATTATTATGAATAAATGGGATGTAAGGTAAATGTGTGAATCGGCTCTCAACGGAATGAACTACAACTAAAGATCATAAAATAAAGATGGTGAAGATCGAGAGCACCGGGATGTTGACAATCATATAAGGTCGAACAAAAATGCATTGCACATTTAACAATGGATTTGTAAAGACATAAAAAATCACGCTAATAGGAAATATCGGGTTGAAATGCAAGGCAGATTAAACAATATTGGATAGTATCAAGTTTTGAAAATGAGACAAGCAAACAATTTCAAGAATTACTATAAAAGGGCATTCTTGTAAAAAGATAAACTGTGGTTGCATAGTTTAGGTGTGATTACCGGACCTCAAATCATTCCTAGAAAAGACTGCTGTTATTGGCAGTTAATCCCATAAATCATTTATTCAAGGTATAGGGCACTTGTTTTGGATAGTGATCTTATTCAACTCTCCGTATGTAGTACATAACCACAAGATTCTACCTTCCTTCTTCACACATATAAAACTAAGGTTTCCCACAGTGACACACTTGATAAAATAACTCCTTTTTGTAACAACTCATCTTACTAAATATTTAGTTATTTGAACTCTGCTGGGGGATCATATGATAGGGGCTCTGAAAATGGATCTAGCACCTAGAACTAAGTTGATCTGAAAATCAATGTTTCTTAGGGAAAAACAGTCCTAAAAATCATCCGATAAAATATCTCTAAATTCACAAACTGTAATTATGGATATGTATATACCGAGTGTGGTTGGCATATCACTAACATTCAATGCATTACTGACATGATAACTCACTTGCTTACGCAGTGTAATAAGGGCGAAAATAGGGTTTTTCTTCCCTCGATCCATAGAAACACACATCTAGTCTTTCCTCATTTCTCAAGCTAACCTTAAGATCTTTACAAGTCACCTTCTATAAGTACATAATCAGTTCATCATCATAGTGATAACAAGGTCTGCCAATCAAACTGGATTGAATGCCCAATTATAATAACCCAACCCTAACTCATATTTATTTATTTAAATCATATTTATTTATTTAATTAATTATATTTATTCATTTAATTAATCATATTTATTGATTTAATCATTTATGGTTATTTGTTTAACCAAATCATGTTTATTAATTCAATTACACTCAATTTATATATTTATCAGGTTACCTTATGTCATTTAAATTTTCTGTTTTCATTTATTGTATTTGTCATTCCGGTTGGGGGATATATTATTTGGGTCCCATTTTGAAATTGAAGTTTTATTGATGGTTAATTCAAGTTTCGTTGATTGACTAAATATTGGGTGAATCGATAGAAGGCCTTGACAATTATGGTTTAAGAAATTATTATTATTATTATTATTATTATTATTATTATTATTATTATTATTATTATTATTATTATTATTATTATTATTATTATTATTATTACCTTGTAAAAATTTAATTTCATGCTACCAAAATTCAATCGCATATGGTTCACTTCCCTTCCCGGGGCCAAAATGTATAAATCAATCATAGCCCAACAAGCTTGCCTTGTTAATCATGATTTAAACTTAACCTTAAACTTAACCATAGTTTGCCAAAAAGCTACTTTATAAAAGGTTAAATACTAGTCAAGTATGTTGATTCATTTCTAACCAAACAAGACAATACACACATATCTCTCCCCTTTCTCTCTCCTACCCCATGGCCAACTGCAGTAGCCACGTTCCAGCCACCAGTCAGCCACCCTCTGGCCACCCAGGCATCCCCCAGGCGTCCCCACACCCCCCTTGAGTGTCAAACATCACTTTCATCTACTTTTCTTCAAGCAAAGTAAGTAAATCCTAACTTGATCTTGATGCGTTTTTAGTTTTTATGATTGTTTTAGTTATGTTTTATGTTCTTGAAATCAAAATAGATGTTATCATGTAAAATTTATTGATCTTGTGGATATTGATCATGGTGGGGTTGAGCTTGTAGCATGTTCAGGTTAGGGTTTTATCATGATCAACTTAGCTTAAGTCAAGTGATGAATTTGTATTGTTTTGTATATGCTTTTGTAATATTTAGTCTTATTGATGATTATGATGATGTTTTTGGTGATTTGGAATAATTTCAAGTGAGGATTTATGTGAAAAAAGAGGAGAAAGTAAAAACAGTGAGGAATGAAAATGGCAAAAAATAGAGGTGATTTTGAAATTAAACTAGTAATGATCGGCCCAGTAAACAATTATGATTTTTGGTGGGTAGATACATCTGTGTGTTAGATTTCAAATGCTTTTTGAATCGTCTTAAGCTGAGGTCTGTGGACAAACTTATGGGTGTTTTACGAGAACTATGCATTTTAGATCAAAACTGTCATACTTGTGTTTTAGCCCCATTTTGAGAATGCTATTGTGGGAATCATGGTTTGTATTGGGTTTTAGGTCTCCATTTGAGGTCAAGAATAAAAGTTATGAATTTTTGAAGTGAACTGACTTGCTTTGGTGCAAATTGGACTGTTATTGTAATTTCTATTAAGCGTATACTTGGAGAAAAATTCTGAAAAATTTACTGTAGATTGCCCATATTATTTTTGAATTTCTTATCAGATGTTATGAATTTTGATTGAGTATTTTAAGTTTGGTGATTTTTGAAAGCATTTTGAGTAATTATACAAAGAGCAACAATAAAGATTGAGTGAGATTGATCATGCATCTATTTTGTGGATTTTGGACCAAGTAAGGTCATTTAAGGGGAAAATAAATATTCATCGACTTTCATGAAGCTTTTAGCTTGATCAATGAGAAAGAAGAAGATAAGTATACAATTTGAGAGTTTGTTTATGAGTTTTGAATCAATTATGAATTTTATAGAGAAAACACCAAGTTTAATGAGCTTAATAGCTTCTATTGAGTTTAATGACTCATTGGGATAGAATTCTATATTTAATAAACTTGTGAATAAAATATAAAAAGTGGGGAGAATTTTTGACTCAAAATCAAATTTATCAGATAAAGTTATTGCAGTTTATGCTATTTTGAACCAAGATATATCTCTCTTGGCCTTAAATCTCTATTACTTACTCAATTTAGAATGTATCAAATGTATTTATCAAGTCAATCTAGTGTATTCGCTGTTATCTTAAACCAAGCCATACATCAGCGAGTCTTAAACTCGTATCAGCAACCTATCTCAGAGAAGGCCAAAACGACTCTACCATTTATCACCATCAAGGCCTTTTTCTTTGTAATCTCATTTATCTCATTGTTGCCTATTTTACTTTCATTTAATTTATATCAGATTTAATTACTTTCATTAATTCAACTTTGAAGTTATATTAAATACCCAAGTTATGTATACCATTTAATTACGCAATTTCTATTACACATACTTTTACTTATTCAATTATGTGAGTAAGGATCATTTACTGACTACATATACCTACAATGACATTTATGAAATAGAGTAGATGCTTAGTTATCGTTTTTCGTTGTATAGAAGTGTTATCAAGTCAGAATATATTTATCAAATCAGATGACATTTATAAAACAGATGACATTTATATCAAGTTAGATGACATTTTTAAAGGCTCAAGGTACGTTCATTGCTTGTATCTTCATAAAGCAGAACATGTTTATCAAGTTACAACTGTTAATGAGTTTATACAGCGATTTTCCATTCAACTTGTGACCCCATCAGTTATCATCTGTAGGGTGTCAGCACATCATTTACCTGCACGGCTTTGGGTGAATTCTTGATCAGATTGGCAGTGTACGTCTATGTATAGATCATATCATTGCAAGGGGTTCACATCCAGATAATAATGAGCAATTTAGTTTCATATTACTTTCATTTTTATTGTTATTGTGAACTAAGTAAATTGCAAAGGCGGGTACCCATCAACAGTGTTTCTACACTCATTTTACAATACAGAAATGTATGCACTGAGTTTTTGCTCACATGTTCGAATTATTTTCATGTTTTTCATTTTAGGTGATGAAGTATCACATGTCTCTCCATTTAGCAAGCCATTTTGAAAGTTATCAGATGCTCACAGTGAATTCAGCAAGCATGAATGTTGAGATCGACCTCAGATTCAGGTTGGATCTATATTCAATATACTCGTGTAGTGTGGAGTGCAAGTTAGCACATAGTATGATTAAGTCGATTGTATTATAGTTGAACTATTATGCACTTTGGTCTTGGAGTGTTTCAATTTAATAGATATTGTGATTGTGAATATAAGTTGCAAGATTAAATGGTTTCAGCGAACCTTGTCCTTATCAGAACGGTGGTAGCGCTTTCTATCACTAAGTCTTCTGCTGCACTTTTCCATAAATCATGTTATTAGTATTTTGGGGGTGTCACAGATTTGGTATCAGAGCTAAGGTTTTAAGGGCCATTGTGAGCTAACAAGCGTTTATGAGTTAGCTATTAAGGTATGTATGTTGGACAAGTCAAATGAGCTATTGACTATAAGTTCATATGTATGGGCATGTAAGGAGGAACCATTTTCATTTAGGTGATTCAATCAATTGGTAATATCCTGAGATTCGAGCATTAGCAAAGTGGAATGTGGAACCATTTGGGTGACCTGTTAGTGCGACATGCTCTCATTTATCTGAAAATTGTATTGTATGTTTCATTTCTCTCATTTGTTTAAATTTTTGCAACTGTGCACCCCGGGTGCGTGACCTATTGAGTTATGAACTCCGGCGTGTGGCCGTTGAGCTATTGAAGTGTGATTTTTCATGTTCAATACTTGTTGTAGGGCTTTGACCTTGGGTTTTACCTAGTTTTTAGGCAAAACTCTGTCTGTTTCGCTCTAAAATTTGAGAGTTTTATTGAGGTGTATTAACATACATGATATTGAATACAGTGATGTTTAAAACCTATTACGGGAATGCCATTTGCAACTTTGTATATCTTTGGGTTGAATCAGTATGAGATGGAATTACTGTAAGAAATACTGTGACGGTAATTCAGTAGTTTACGGTGTGCTACTTGGCACTATATGGGTGGTACGAGTAAGATTAAGCTGCCATTTTTGACATTAGGACCTTACCTCATCAATGCTCTCATTACTTCCTGTCATCAACTTATTTTTGCCCTAGTTACCCTGAATCGTTCAGAGGCATCATTTCTTTGCCACTAAGACTCTCTTGATTTGTAATGGAGTGTTTATGGAAAATCTCATGTGTGGTTTGTGGGAAATTTTTTAAACACATCTGAGCAACCCTGCTTATAGGCCATTCAAACCCTGACAATCATACTCGTTTAGTTCTCTGTTTTCATAATGAAGCCTACAATGACCCATAGTGTGCGTTATTGTGTGATTTGCAGTTCTTCCTTATTTCTATTTGGGCACTATTCATCTATTACTTGCAAAGCCTTTGGTTGCTTCAGACCCAGTCATTGAGTACCTTTTCAATAATTAAATGTTTCTATATTATTCGTGTTTTTATAGCACTGTAACGTCATGTGGGCATACTACTCTATGGCCATAACTGCATGTCGTTACTCAAGTTATTTTGGCAATTCTTTCTTTAATAGTACAATCTATCTTATTAATGATAAACAATGATTTGTGCTATTTTCATTTGCCAGTAGTTTTGGAGTTTATATACCTACTCAAGACTTTCGTTTACTGTAGAATGTGTTATTGATGAATGCTATCATGTTCAGTTATAAGACTGACTTCTTCATCTTGACGAATTGGTCTTTCAAACATCAGATGAATAAAATTTCCCTTCTGGTGGTGTTGACCCTCATCTTCGTCATTTTACTCATATACGGGTACCGTATGACTTTTCAAATGCCCTTTTGGTAATCTGTTAGATTTCTTCATCTTCAATACTTAATACTACCTCTCAACTTCATAACATCGTTCATTTACTTTACTATCATGACCATCATGAATAAACTACATGTCTTGTTTATACAGATCATTTATATGCCTTACCTATTTCATTACGAATCTTCATCCTTTCATTCATTCAGCTTACATGCCGATCCTTTATAACCGACAAAGAAATATCTTTGTAAGAGTTCATGGTATGGTTACATCTCTTTACACTTTAGATTGTCCCCCTATCTTTTAAATTTACTGAGACCAGTATGCAGTTGAACGTATTATCTTTTATAAATATGCCTTTATTAGTATTGCTGGAACAATATTCATTGGGCATTCAATCCAGTTTGATTAGCAGACCTTGTTATCATTATGGGGATGAACTGACTGTATACTTATAGAACATGACTTGTAAAGATCTTAAGGTTAGCTTGAGAAATGAGAAAAGACTAGATGTGTGTTTCTATGGACCAAGGGTTAAGAACTATTTCTACCCTAATTACACTGTGCAAGCAAGTGAGTTATCATATCAGTAATGTATTGAATATTGGTGACATGCCAACCACACTCGGTATATACATATCCATAATTATAGTTTGTGAATTTAGAGATGTTTCATCTAAGGATTTTCAGGACTATTTTTTCCAAGAAACATTGATTTTCAAATCAACCTAGTTCTAGGTTCTCAATCCATTTTCAGAGCCCCTACCATATGACCCCCCCAGCAGAGTTCAAAAAACTAAAGATTTAGTAAGATAAGTTGTTACATAAGGGAGTTATTTGACCAAGTGTGTCACTGTGGAAAACTCTAGTTTTATATGTGTGAAGAAGGAAGGCAGAACCTTATGGTTGTGCACTGCGTACAGAGAGTTGAATAAGATCACTATCCAAAACAAGTGTCCTACACCTTGAATAAATAATTTATGGGATTAACTGCCAACAACATAAGTCTTTTCTAAGAATAATTTGAAGTCCGAATATCACACCCACACCTTGAAACCACAGTTTATCTTTTGCAAGAATGCCCTTTTATAGTAATTCTTGAAATTGTTTGCATGTCTCATTTTCAAAACTTGATACTATCCAATATTATTTGATCTCCATTGTATTTCAACCTGATATTTCCTATTAGCGTGATCTTCCATGTCGTTGCAAATCCATTGTTAAATGTGCAATACATTTTTATTCGACCTTATATGGTTGTCAACATTCCAGTGCTCTCGACCTTCACAATCTTTATTTCATGATTATCAGTTGTAGTTCATTCCATTAAGAGCTGATTCACACATCTACCTTACATCTCATTTATTTATAATGATAAGCTCGTATAACTTATTCTGAATTCATAATGTAATTCAACTCTCATTGGTGTGGGTAATTGCGATTATCATAATTCCCTTACTCTCTTTATTTTGAAATTCAACTCCCTTAAATTCTGATAAATAAACTTTCGCATTCTCTATTTAATCTTATTGTTGTACTCGAACTGGCTTCATATGAGCAAAGGCATGTTCCTATTGTAGCTTGCTCAATCTATTTATCTATCTATTGACACTTTGCTCGTCCAATCCATTTATCTATCCATTACACCTTACTTGTCCAATCTATTTCTCTATCTATTGCACTTTGCTTATCCAATCTATCTATTTATTTATTATATATTGCTTGTCCCATCTATCTATTGTACTTATCTTGTTACTTGTGGCTATAAAGTCACCTAGTTGAAGCTCTGTTTCTTGTCATCTTGTTTCCAATTCGTTAGTTAAACCCGAGTAAAACGGGGACATCTTTCTCCTTGGCTGATTATATGTTGGACTCTTTATGATCCATATTTGTAAACCACAATTCTTGTGGCATTATATTTCAGAACTCATGATACACTTATGATTATCTTTATTCTAATCACCCCATGTTAATTCCTCCTTTATAAATCTTTTCTAGTCTCATTGTTTATTTCTTTTATTCCTAATGACTCACTTGACCACCAATTCCATCATTTTCATCTCTAACTATGTTTATTCTAGCGTCTAACTCAGACTTAGAGCATATCTTAGACTAGTCTGACGAGGAAAGATCATGTGGTGCATTAGGAACATCAGATGAGGACATTTTGATAAGGGCATAATCTCAAAAAATGTCTAGCGGTATTAGAGTAAACTAGAAGAAGTATCGAGAATAATGAGACAGTTTAAATACATACTAAGGTGACACAAGGACTACACAAGAGTCATATGATCATTTTTACGAAAAAAGGAGACAATTAAAGCTCAGATGAGATATAGAGTATTCCAAAGGGCTTCTCTAGTTAAGGGTGTCAAGAGACTGAATATTAGAGATAATTGAGTCTTCATTACATTGGACTTTATGAGTCAGTATCTAAGTACTTATTAGAAAATACAATGGTTTCCATACTTATTAGTGGTTAAAACAGAAAACCAATAGAGTAGAGTACCTCCTTTGCTATAACAAGTTTTTCTTTTGAAGAGAATATCACTTTTGAACCAAAGTTATCGAGCCAGTGACGTCACTGAGGATCTAGATACTCGATCGCAGGATTAAGCAGCTATGTACTTTGGACTAATAATACCTTTTTGGAGGGAAGCAGTGAAAACTAACTATCCCTACTTGAGGTAGTATTGCATACATTATCAAAATCATAAGTTTCGAGGACGAAACTCTGTAAAGGGGGAAGGTTGTAATAACCCAACCCTAACCCATATTTATTTATTTAAATCATATTTATTTATTTAATTATTTATGTTTATTTATTTAATTAAACATGTTTATTGATTTAATCACTTATGGTTATTTGTTCAACCAAATCATGTTTATTAATTCAATTGCACTCAATTTAGGTATTTACTGAATTACCTTATGTCATTTAAATTTTTTGCTTTCATTGATCGTATTTAATCATTTCAGTTGGGAGATATCTTATTTGGGTTCCATTTTGCAATTCAAGTTTCGTTGATGGCTAATTCAAGTTTCATTGATTGATTAAATATGGGGTGAATCGATAGTAGGCCTCGATAATTATGGTTTAAGGAATTATTAATATTATCATCATCATCATCATCATCATCATCATTATTATTATTATAACCTTACAAAAATTTAATTTAATGCTACGAAAATTCCATTGCATATGTTTTACTTCCCTTCCCGGGCCCAAAACATACAAACCAATTATAGCCCAACAAGCTGCCTTGTTAACCATGATTTAAACATAACCTTAAACTTAACCATGGTTTGCCAAAGAGCTACTTTATGGAAGGTTAAATACTAGCTAAGTATATTGATTTATTTCTAACCAAGCAAGACAACACACACATATCTCTCCCCTTTCTCTCTCCTAACCCATGGGTAACTACAGTAGCCATGTTCCAGCCACCAGCCAGCCACCCTCTGGCCACTAAGGCATCCACCAGCCATCCCCACAACCCCTTAAGCATCAAACACTACTTTCACCTACTTTTCTTCAAGCAAAGTGAGTAAACCCTAACTTCATTTTAATGTGTTTTTAGTTTTTATGATTGTTTTAGTTATGTTTTATGTTCTTGAGATCAAAATAGATGTTATCATGTAAAATTTATTAATTTTAGGGATATCGATCATGGTAGGGTTGAGCTTGAAGCATGTTAAGGTTAGGATTTTTTCATGATCAAGTTAGCTTAAGTCAAGTGATGGATTTGTATTGTTTGTAATAATTTTATAATCTTTAGTCTTATTGATGATTATGATGATGTTTTTGGTGATTTGGAATGATTTCAAGTGAGGATTTATGTGGAAAAAAGAGGAGAAATCAAAAACAGTGAGGGTTAAAAATGGCAGAAAATAGAGGTGAATTTGAGATTAAATTGGTAATGATTGGCCCACATAAAAATTATGATTTTTGATGGGTAGATAGAGCAGTGTGTTATATTTCAAATTTCTTTTGAATTGCCTTAATTCGAGTTTTGTGGAAAAAGTTATGGCTATTTTTCTAGAACTGCGTAGGTTCAACTAAAACTGACATACTTGTGTTCTGACCCCATTTTGGGAACCCTATTGTGGGAATCATATTTTGTGTTGCAAATAAAAGTTTTTCAGGACTTCTTAATCTTTCCATATTAGAGTTTTAGGTTTTCATTTGTGGTTAAGGCTAAAAGTTATGAATTTTTGAAATGAACTGACTTGCTTTGGTGTAAATTGGGTTGTTATTGCAATTTCTGTGCAGCGTATACTTACTGGAAAATTCTAAAGAATTTACTGTAGGTTTCCCATATTATTTTCAAATTTCCTGGAAGATTTCATGAATTGTGGTTGAGCATTTTGAGTTTGCTGATTTTTGGAGTTATCTTGAGTAATTGTGTAAAGAGCAACAATAAAGATTGAGTGAGATTGATCATACACTCATTTTGTGTATTTTGAACCAACTAAGGTCATTTAAAGGAAAAATAAATATTCATGGACTTTCATAAAGCTTTTAGCTTGATTAGTGAGAAAGAAGAAGACAAGTATATAATTTGGGAGCTTGTTTATGAACTTTAAATCAATTATGGATTTCACATAGAAAATACCAAGTTTAGTGAGTTTAATAGCTTCTATTAGGTTCAATGACTCATTGGGATAGAATCCTATATTTATTGGACTTCTAAATGAAATATGAAAAGTGGGGAGAATTTTTGACTCAAAAATCATATTTATCAGATCAAGTTATTGCAGTTTATGCTATTTTGAACCTAGATATATCTCTCTTGACCTCAAACCTCTATTATTTACTCAATTCAGAATATATCAAACGTATTTATCAAGCCAATCTAGTGTACTTGCTATTGTCTTAAACCAAGTTGTATATCAGCGAATCTTAAATCCGTATCAGCAATCTATCTCAGAAAAAGCCAAAATCACTCTCCCATTTATCACCATCAAGGTATTTTCCTTTGTAATCTCATTTATCTCATTGTAGTCTATTTTGCTTTTATTTACTTTATATCGAATTTAATTACTTTCATTAATTCAGTTTGAAGTTATATTGAAATACCCAAATTATGTATACCATTTCATTACTCAATTTCTATTATACATACTTTTACTTACTCAATTATGTGAGCAAGGATCATTTACTAACTACACATACCTACAATGACATTTATGAAACAGAATCGAGGACTAGTTATCGTTTCCCATTATACATAAGTGTTGTCAAGTCAGACCATATTTATCAAGTCAGATAATATTTATGAAACGAATGACATCTATATCAAGTCAGGTGACATTTTTAAAGACTCAAGGTATGTCCATTGCCTGTATTTTCAGAAAGCAGAATATGTTTATCAATTTACAACTCTTAATGAGTTTATCAATGAATCAGTTTATACAGTGATTTTCCATTTAACTTGTGACCCCGTCAATTATCATCTATAGGGCGTCAGTCCATCATTTATCCGTGCGACTTCAGGCCAACTCTTGATAAGATTGGTAGGTGTATACCTATGTATAGATTATATCATTGTAAGGGGTTCACATCCAGATAATAATGAGCATCCAACACCACTTTCACCTACTTTTCTTCAAGAAAAGTAATAGTAAACCCTAACTTGATCTTGATGTATTTTTAGTTTTTATGATTGTTTTAGTTATGTTTTATGTTCTTGGGATCAAAATAGACGTTATCATGCAAAATTTATTGATTTTGGGGATATCGATCATAGTAGGGTTGAGCTTGAAGCATGTTAAGGTTAGGATTTTGTCATGATCAAGTTAGCTTAAGTTTAGTGATGGATTTGTATTGTTTTATATATGCTTTTGTAATATTTAGCCTTACTGATGATTATGATAATATTTTTGGTGATTTGGAATGATTTCAAGTGAGGATTTATATGAAAAAAGAGGAAAGAGCAAAAATAATGAGGACTGGAAATGGCAGAAAATAGGGGTGACTTTGAGATTAAACTGGTAATGATCAGCCTACTAAAAATTATTATTTTTGGTGGGTAGCTAGGTCAGTGTGTTAGCTTTTAAATGTTTTTGAATTGCCTTAATCCGAGGTTTGTGGGAAATGTTAGTAGCATTTTACGAGAACTGCACAGGTTAGACCAAAACTGATACACTTGTATTCTAACCTCATTTTGGGAACCTTATTGTGGGAATGCTATATTGTGTTTCAGATGAAAATTTTTTGGAACTTTTTAATCTTTCCATATTGGGGTTTTAGGTCTCCATCTGAGGTCAAGAGTGAAAGTTATGAATTTTTGAAGTGAACTGACCTGCTTTGGTGCAAATTGAGTTGTTATTGCAATTTGTGTACAGTGTATACTCGGAGAAAAATTCTAAAAAATTTACTATAGATTGCCCATATTATTTTCGAATTTCCTAGAAGATTTCATGAATTTTGGTTGAGTATTTTGAGTTTGGTGATTTTTGGAAGTATTTTGAGTAATTATATAAAGAACAACAATAAAGATTGAGTGAGATTGATCATGCACCCATTTTGTATATTTTGGGCCAAGTAAGGTCATTTAAGGGGAAAATGAATATTCAAGGACTTTCATGGAGCTTTTAGCTTGATTAATGAGAAAGAAGTAGATAAGTATATAATTTGAGAGCTTGTTTACAAGCTTTGAATCAATTATAGATTTTATAAAGAAAATACCAAGTTTAGTAAGTTTAATAGCTTCTATTGTGTTCAATGACTCATTAGAGTAGAATTCTATATTTAATGGACTTGTGAATGAAATATAGGAAGTTAAGAGAATTTTTGACCCAAAAATTATTTTTATCAGACAAAATTATTGCAGTTTATGCTATTTTGAACCAAGATATATCTCCCTTGGTCTCAAACCTCTATCACTTACTCAATTTAGAATGTATCAAATGTATTTATCAAGCAAATATAGTGTACTCGTTGTTATCTTAAACCAAGTTATACATCATCGAGTCTTAAACCCGTATCAGCAACCTATCTCAGAAAAGGTCAAAACCACTCTACCATTTGTCACCATCAAGGCCTTTTCCTTTGTAATCCCATTTATCTCACTGTGGTCTATTTTACTTTCATTTAATTTATACCGGATTTAATTATTTTCATTAATTCAGCTTTGAAGTTATATTAAAATACCCAAGTTATGTATACCATTTAATTACTCAATTTCTATTACACATACTTTTACTTACTTAATTATGTGAATAAGGATTATTTACTGACTACACATACCTATTATAACATTTATAAAATAGAGTCGAGGCTTAATTATCGTTCCCTGTTATACGCAAGTGTTATCAAGTCAGAGCATATTTATCAAGTCATATGACATTTATGAAACAGATGACATTTATATCCAGTCCGATGATATTTTTAAAGACTCAAGGTACATCCATTGTTTATATCTTTAGAAAGCAGAACATGTTTACCAATTTACAACTCTTAAAGAGTTTATGCAGCGATTTGCCATTTAACTTGTGACCCCATCAATTGTCATCTGTAGGGCGTCAGCCTATCATTGACCTGCACGGTTTCAAGCCAATTCTTGATCGGATTGGCAGGTATATACCTATATATAGATCATATTATTGTAAGAGATTTACATCCAGATAATAATGAGCAATTTAATTTGATATTACTTTCATTTTCATTGTTATTGCGAACTAAATAAATTACAAATGCGGGTACCCATTAATAGTATTTTTATACTCATTTTATAATATAAGAATGCATGTACTGAGTTTTTATTCACATGTTCGAATTATTTTCATGTTTTTCATTTCAGGTGATGAAGTATCACATGTTTCTCCATTTAGCAAGCCCTTTTGGAAGTCATTAGATGCTCACAGTAGATTTAGCAAGCATGAATATTGGGATCAACCTCAAGGTTAAGTTGGGTATATATTCAATATACTTGTGTAGTGTGGAGTGCGAGTTAGCATATGGTATGATTAAGTCGATCATATTAAAGTTGAACTATTATGCGCTTTGGTCTTGGAGTGTTTTAGTTTAATAGATACTGTGATTGTGAACATGAGTTGCAAGATTAAATGGTTTCAGTTAGCCTTCTCCCTTATCAGGACGGCAGTAGTGCCTTCTATCATTAAGTTTTCCATTGCAGTTTTTCGTAAATAATGTCATTAGTATTTTGGGGGAGTTACATAAATGAAAATGGTTCCAGCAATACCAATAGAGGCATATTTATAAAAGACAACATATTCAACTGCCTACTGGTCTCAATAAATTTAAAAGACAGGGGGATAATCTAAAGTGTAAAGAGATGTAACCATACCATGAACTCTTGCAAAGATATTTTCTTATTGGTTATAAATGACCGGCATGTAAGCTGAATGAATGAAAGGACGAAAATTCGTAATGAAAGAGGTAAGGCATACAAATAACATGCATAAACAAGACATGCAGTTTATTCATGATGCTCATCAATAGTAAAGTAAATGAACGATGTTATGAAGTTGAGAGGGAGTATTAAGTACTGGAGGTGAAGAAATAAAATAGATTACCAAAGTGGCATTTGAAAAATCATACAATACCCGTATGTGAGTAAAATGATGAAGATGAGGGTCAACACCATCAGAAGGAAAATTTTATTCATCTAGTGTTTAAAAGGCCAATACGTTAAGATGAAGGAGTCAGCCTTATGATTGAACATGATGGCATCCATCAATAACATATTCTGCAGTAAATAAAAGTCTTGGGTAGGCATATAAACTTTGAAACTGTTGGTAGATGGAAATAGCACAAATCGTTGTTTATCTTTAATAAGATAGGCTGTACTAGTAAAGAAAGGATTGCCAATATAACTTGAGTAATGACACGCAGTCACGGCCATAGAGTAGTATGCCAATATGACGTTACAGTGCTATAGAAACACGAACAATATGAATCCATTTAATTGCTAAAAGGGCACTGAATGACTGGGTCTGAAGCAACCAAAGGCTTTGCAAGTAATAAATGAATAGTGTCCAATAGAAGTAAAGAGTTAAAGTAGGTGACAGTAAAAATATGAACATAGTGGTGACTGAACTGTAAGTAGAATGGATCAAACATGCCTAGGAAAAACTACAAATCACACCGTAATGCATACCCGGGGTCATTATAGGCTCCATTATGGTTTGAATCGCCTATAAAAAAGGCTATTCAGATGTGTTTAAATAGCCCCCCATAGACCACACATGAGATTTTCCATAAACACTCCATTACAAATCAAGAGAGTGTTAGTGGCAAAGAAATAATGCCTTTAAACAATTCAAGGTAACTAGGGCAAAAATAAGTCAATGACAGGAAGTAATAGGAGTATTGATCAGGAAAGGTCCTAATGTCAAGAATGGCAGCTTAATCTTACTCGTACCGGCCATATAACACCAAGTAGCATACCAAAAGCTACTAACTGTTATCATCAGACATAAGCACTCATTGTAACGTTCATCCCACACTGGTTCACTTCATAGATATTGCCCCACAAAGCATTTCCTCATCTAGAGGTTTACATCTAACTTGACACTGTAACTTGACACTATATTAATCCCTTAAGAAGTTGCAAATGACATCCCTAGATCGGGTTTCAACCATCACTGTATCCAAGATCAGGTATATCACACCTAAATAAAACTCTCAAATCTTGGGGTAAAACGGATAGAATTTCGCCTAAAAACATATTGAAACTCGACTTAAAGTCTTACAGTAGATACCTGAAACGGAGAGAAACACTTCAATAGTTCAACGGCTACACGCCGGAGTTCATAACTCAACGGATCACACACACCGATTGCACGATTGTAAAAATTTAAACAAATGAGAGAAATGAAATGTACAATACAACTCCTAGATAAATGAGAGCATGGCTCACTAACAGGTCACCCACATGGTTCCACACTCTACTTTGCTAATGCTTGGGTCTCAGGATATTACCAAATGATTGGGTCACCCAAATTGAAATTGTTCCTTCTTATATGCCCATACATATGAACTTATAGTCAATAGCTCTATTAACTGGTCTAACATAACTCATACACACCTTAATAGCTAATTCATAAACACTTGATAGTTCACAGTGGCTCTTAAAATCTTAGCTCTGATACCAAATCTGTAACGCCCCCAAAGTACTAATGACATAATTTACGAAAAACTACACGGAAGACTTAATGATAGAAGGCGCTACCGCCGTCTTGACAATGACAAGGGTCACTGAAACCATTTAATTTTGCAACTTATGTTTACAATCACAATATTTATTAAACTGAAATACTCCAAGATCAAAGTCCATAATAGTTCAACTTCAATACAATCGACTTAGATATAACATCTGCTAACTCACACTTCTCACTACACAAGTATATTGAATATAGACCCAACTCGACCCTGAGGTCGATCCCAACGTTTATGTTATGTTGAATCCACTGTGAGTATCTGATGACTTCCAAAAGGGCTTGCTAAATGGAGAAACGTATGATACTTCATCACCTAAAATGAAAAATATGAAAACAATTCGAAAATGTGAGCTAAAACTCAGTACAAATATTCATGTGTTGTAAAATGAGCGTAGAAACACTGTTAATGGGTACCCGTCTTTGCAATTCATTTAGTTCGCAATAACAATGATGAAAGTAATATGAAACTGAATTACTCAGTATTATCTGGATGTCAACCCCTTGCAATGATATAATCTATACATAGGTGTACACCTGTCAATCCGATCAAGAGTTGGCCTGAAGCTGTGCAGGTAAATGATGGGCTGACGCCCTATAGATGATAACTGACGGGGTCACAAGTTAAAAGACAAATCGTTGTATAAACTGATTCATTGATAAACTCATTAAAAGTTGTAATTTGATAAATATATTCTGCTTTCTGAAGATACAGGTAATGGATATACCTTGAATCTTTAAAAATATCATCTGACTTGATATAAATGTCATCTGTTTCATAAATGTCATCTGACTTGATAAATATGTTCTGACTTGACAATACTTATGCATAACGGGGAACGATAACTAGACCTCGACTCTATTTTATAAATGTCATTATAGGTATATGTAGTTAGTAAATGATCTTTACTCACATAAGTGAGTAAGTAAAAGTATGTACAATAGAAATTGAATAATTAAATAGTATACATAACTTGGTTATTTCAATATAACTTTAAAACTGAATTAATAAAAGTAATTAAATCCGATATAAAGTAAATAAAAGTAAAATAGACTACAATTAGATAAATGAGATTACAAAGGAAAAGACCTTGATGGTGATAAATGGGAGAGTGATTTTGGTCTTTTTTGAGATAGATTGCTGATACGAATTTAAGACTCGCTGATGTATAATTTGGTTCAAGATAATAGCGTGTACACTAGATTGGCTTGATAAATACATTTGATATATTCTGAATTGAGTAAGTAATAGAGGTTTAAGACTAAGAGAGATATATCTTAGTTCAACATAGCATAAATTGCAATAACTTGGTATGATAAATATGGTTTCTGAGTCAAAAATTCTCTCCACTTTTCATATTTCATTCACAAGTCCATTAAATATAGAATTCTATCCCAATAAGTCATTGAACCTAATAGAAGTTATCAAGCTAACTAAACTTGATATTTTCTTTGTAAAATCCATAATTGATTCAAAGTTTATAAATAAGCTCCCAAATTATATACTTATCTTCTTCTTTCTCATTAATCAAGTTAAAAGCTCCATGAAAGTCCATGAATATTTATTTTTTCCTTAAATGACCTTGCTTGGTCCAAAACACACAAAATGAATGCATGATCAATCTCACTTAATCTTTATTGTTACTCTTTGCACAATTGCTTAAAATGCTTTCAAAAATCACCAAACTCAAAATGCTCAACCAAAATTCATGAAATCTTCTACGAAATTCGAAAATAATATGGGCAATCTACAGTAAATGTTTCAGAATTTTTCTCTAAGTATGCGCTACACAGAAATTGCAATAACAGCCCAATTTGCACCAAAGCAGGTCAGTTCATTTCAAAAATTCATAACTTTCACCTTTAACCTCAAATGGAGACCTAAAATCCTAATATGGGAAGATGAAGAAGTCCTGAAAAACTTTCATTCACAATACAAAATATGATTCCCACAATAGGGTTCCCAAAATGGGGTTAGAATACAAGTGTGTCAGTTTTAGTTGAACCTATGCAGTTCTAGAAAAATAGCCATAACTTTTTCCACAAAACTCAGATTAAGGAAATTCAAAAGGCATTTGAAAGGTAGCACACTGCTCTATCTATCTAGCAAAAATCATAATTTTTAAGTGTGGCGTTCATTACCAGTTTAATATCAAATTCACCCCTATTTTTTACCATTTTTAGCCCTCACTGTTTTTGCTTTCTCCTCTTTTTTTCACATAAATCCTCACTTAAAATCATTCCAAATTATCAAAAACATCATCATAATCATCAATAAGACTAAAGATTATAAAATTATATACAAAATAATACAAATCTATCACTTGACTTGAGCTAACTTGATCATGACAAAACCCTAACCTTAACATGCTTCAAGCACAATCCCACCATGATCAATATCCCCAAAGTCAATAAAATTTACATGATAACATCTATTTTGATAACATAAAACATAACTAAAACTATCATAAAAACCAAAAACACATCAAGATCAAGTTAAGATTTACTCACTTTGCTCAAAGAAAAGTTGGTGAAAGTGATATTTGATGCTTGCGGGGGGTGTAAGGATGGCTGGTGGATGCCTTGGTGGCCAGAGGTGGCTGACTGGTGGTTGGAAGGTGGCTGCTGCAGTTAGCCATGGGGTAGGAGAGAGAAAAGAGAGAGATATGTGTGTGTTGTCTTGCTGGGTTAGAAATGAATCAACATACCTGGCTAGTATTTAACCTTCCATAAAGTAGCTTTTTGGCAAACCATGGTTAAGTTTAAGGTTAAGTTTAAATCATGGTTAACAAGGCAGCTTTTTGAACTATGATTGATTTATACGTTTTGGGTCTGGGAAGAGAAGTAAACCGTATGCGATTGAATTTTCGTAGCATGAAATTAAATTTTTGTGAGGTTATAAATAATAATAATAATAATAATAATAATAATAATAATAATAATAATAATAATAATAATTTCTTAAATCATAATTATCGAGGTCTACTATCGATTCATTCGAGATTTAATCAATCAATGAAACTTAAATTAAAAATTAATGAAACTTGAATTAAAAAATGGGACCTAAATGAAATATCCTCCAATCGGGATGATTAAATACGATAAATAAAAGCGAAAAATTTAAATGACATAAGATAATTCAGTAAATATATAAATTGAGTGTAATTGAATTAATAAACATGATTTGGTTAAACGAATAACCATGAGTGATTAAATCAATAAACATGATTAATTAAATAAATAAACATGATTAATTAAATAAATAAATATGACTTAAATAAATAAATATGAGCTAGGGTTGGGTTATGGGCTAGGGTTGGGTTATTACACTCTACTGTGTTGCACACTAATGTTGTATTTATGTTTATATAGTTACAACCACTTGATCTATCATTATTTATTAGTTCTTTCCCTATTGCGTATCCTTAGTTTTTGTTCCATTAAATGCTTTCACAAAATCCTTCTTCAATAAAATGTTTTCAAAAAATCTTATTTTGTGGGTCTCTTGGATTCAGCTTCTTTACGGGCAGGAATATCGGTAGAGGTAAAGTTGTCCACATATGGATCTCTTCAGACCCCGCAAAAGCAGACCGACACTAGGAGATGTTATTGTTGTTGTTGTTCTATCCATCATTCAAAAAAAAAAAAAAAAAAAAAAAAAAACCTCGACCTACTTCAACAAAAAAAATCTACTTGAACCTACTTATACCAATCTCAATCAACTTCATCTATTTTACAATCTATATTTCCGAACGAAAAGAACATGCCCTTCAACACAAGCAAACAAGTAATAACCAACCAAATTACTCTAACATTGAGTCCCCAATTAGAAGGCAAAACCAATAATTTTAATTAATCAATTATTTAACATTCGAGCTGTCCAAAAGTTAACCCGACACGATTACCGACTCGAATCGAACACGAAATTTAGTAGGTTTGGATAAAGATTTTCAACCCGTTTAATTAAATGAGTTGACACGTTAACCCGTTTAATTAAACAGGTTGACACGTTTAACCCGTTTAATTAATTGAGTTAGGCTCAGGTTGAGAACTTTGACACGAAAAAAATACTTATTTAATCCGTTTAATTAAATAGGTTAAATAGATCGACTTGTTTACCCAATTACCGTTTATTTTTGGGGGGAAAATTGTGAAATAGTATGGTTTCTAATCAGTCGATCTGTGTTTAAGGGTCATGGTTCTTGCAGATCATGAACAATGGCTGCGTTGTAATGATATACTAAACTTAAAAGAATGGTTTATAATGTTCCATAACCATATTTTAGTCGAAATATTAGGTAGGTAAACGACCAACCGGATAACCTGAACCTGACCCGTTTACATTAAATAAGTTAATGGGTAAATTTCAGGTCAACCCGTTTAAAAAATAAACAGGTACAGGTCAAAGGTTTCAATCCGTTTGATAAACAGGTGAGGTTCAGGTCGAGAATTTCCCGACCCGTTTAAGTTTGATACGAACATGAACTCAATCCGACCTGACCTATTTGACAGCTTTTTTAACACGAAGTTGACTAAAATTAATAAATTGAACATAATTATTTTCAAGAGAGAATAATTATAAACAAAAATTAGGAATTTACTTCAAATTTGAATTTATAAGAGTCTAATTTAAAATTGAGAACTAAGAAAAATTAGACGAAGGGAGGCGGCAACCAACGGGGAGTGACAACCGCGGCGGCATCTCGCGGTCACGGGGAGCGATATGGGCTTGGTTTGGTTAGTTGGTTGTTTGAAGGAGATTGGGAGGTAGAATTTAGTAGAAAGGATGGAGGGGCACGGCACTATGTAGTCAGTTGGGGGGGTTTGAAGGGGCAAAATGAATTTAGGGGGACAAATTCTTTTAAAAAAAAAAAAAAAAAGCGAACGATGAATCTGTGATAGTCCTTTGATCTTATAGGAGCCCATCATCAGACTTCATAATAAAAACGCGGGTCCTAATATTGACTTTATCTTCCATACTCACCAGTAGCCATGTAGTAGTTGAGAATTTAGGTTGCCTAGATTAACAAATATTTACCCAAATGATACAGTTACGCATGGCTGCATGTTTGTAGCTGAATGCAGTACAGATATATGTATGTTCTTATGCTTTTCTTAAATGAGATTTGGAATTGACATTTTAAAAGATATGAGTATGTAATCAAAGAATGACTTATCATTTTTAAGGAACGGGGTAAACTAGTTTTCTTCTACAAGTGTAGATGCCATAATGTCAACCTAGAATTCTCTTTTATGTATCCAACAGCCATATCGTTGAGCAAATTAATTGCCATTATTGCATAGTTAAATATCATAATAGATTATAGTCTTGTCTATTTACTAATATGAAAACCAACGTACACGTTGAGATGCAAATTATTTGCATTTTCGAACCCAGTGTTGATTACAAAGGATATTTTCAAGCTACAACCCCTTTGGTTCTACGAATCGTCAGGAGCAACATAATTTTGATAAGTGCTTGTTAGTAGTGATATACGCCGCCAAGTGTTGACCAATGCTAATGAATACTAATTAATGATAACAAGTGGCAAGTAATAGGAAATCATAGGTCAAAAATATCACCCCTTGCTGATCGACGCTGATGAAATACTGAACTCTAATTATAGGTGCATATGACAAGGGTTTCTTGGGAAAGCAACCGATAAAATTAGGTCGAACCAATTGGACACAAGGCAATAAAGAGATACACATCCCTAACTCCTACAACCACGATCTATTGAGCCAGCAAAAGAAAAAGAACATTTAGGAATGAGCAGAAAACAACCAGTAAGAAGCAACAACTCTGGACATTGGCATCCCTCCCTCATTCAGCAAAATAGCTCGTCAGATGATATTCACTTCAGGCATTGATATGTTGGAACAAATATGATGCTCTTAAATGATCTATGCTGCATTTTTATTATCGCATTCTAATGTAGAGCAGACAACTCAGCGTCTTGAAGCCACAAAGGACCGTAGCGCTCCCAGAACCCAATAAGCATTTTCCTCACCAAACTTCTTATCCATGCAACACCCAATATCAATCTCAATGACCTTGTCTCTAAGCAAGCGATCCCTCACCTTCATATAATTCCTCTCCCGCTCACGAGTCACCTTTCGCCCCTTTCCACACGCGCACACATCCAACCACGTCTCTACAACTTTCTTGGCTGCAACTGTTACCTCCTCCCTCAAGATCTCCTCGAGCCTTGTCTCCCCCCCGCCATCACTCTCTGAGGTGTCAACACAGGCCATGATTGCTGTAGGAGAGAAGATGAGGCGTATGACGAGGCAGGGAGGTGTATAATCAAGAGCCTCGGGGATGGTACAAGCAATCAAATGCCTTGACTTGTCGAGCTCTGTGTCAATGTAGAAGGTTGTCAGGTACTCGTCTGATATAGCCAGCTCCTTCCTTGGGGGCAAGTCTATGGTGAAGCGTAACAATGTTGGGCTGCATTGGACGAACTCCATCGTCAACGGGGGAGCGTCGGTTGAGACTTTCATGAAGCATGATAAGTTTATTGCGTGCCCTGTGCCTCCTGCTAGGAATTCCCAGTGTTGCCAACTGCCTAATATGAAGTCTACCTGCATCCATTTTTGATACTTTTCAATTTCCGTTTAACAAAATATGATTCTTCATAAGTTCAGGCAGCCAATTTCACCGGATACAAAATTTTATATAAAAATTCCACTTTGACAACTAGGAAAAATTGGACAGCAAAGTCAAATTTAATTTTACTTTTATCAGTAATCATGGGAGCAGACCATATGGTGGCGATGGATGAAAAAGCCAGCATTCTCACAGCCTTGTTTTGTTCTTTTTAGCATACTTCTAAGATCATGAACTGCAGTTTACTTATTCATTTGTTTAATTTGGCTTCAAGACTTCAGAAAAGATTATCAAAATCTAATTACATTTCCCAAATAAAGAACAACATCAAGCATGGATCGAAATGACTTAAATGTAGTGAAGTGATACACAAGTCGACAAAATTAAGCTGATAAACAGAGTGATTAGCTCCAATAACCTATTGATTAAACAGGAGAAGGCAGAGTAATTAAGGAGTAGAGATTACCCGAGAGGAAGGAGCACCAGTAAGGACGTAGAGGCAGCCATGGTTGGTCCCACTCTTGTTCGTATAGTACTCGACATTTGGGGGCAGGGTATGCGGAACCAGCTGTGTACCCAACCGGCTCTCCACCATCGATAACACTTCCACCATCAGATCTCTGAGCGGAGCTGATGCGTAAGGGAAATCCTTGAATTTGGGCCGTGCATCACGGTGCGGCTCCTCCTGGGAAGCTGGTGATGCTGCGCAGCAAATCCTGGTGGGGAGAGATCTCAGATTAGAGAGTGACACGACTGGGTAACGCCAATTTGAAGCAGCTCCTACTGCAGCTGATGGTGGTGATGGTGATGATGATGAGAGAGAAAGTGGGGGTGACAGTAGATTAGCTTTGCAAAAGATGAGAGCCATTGATGAATTCAGTTGCTTGGTGGGTGCAACAGCGAGTCTGCAGAGGAGAGGACCGAAGGGCGAAGGCAGAGCCTGGACGGTGGAGGCGGAGTCGTCGAGGAATGAACTAGAATTACATCTACAACTAGCAGTCTGGGAGTGGTTAGGGTTTTTTCTTAGTTTATATGATCAAAATCAAAACGTTAAGACATTAAAAATTAATTTTCGGTTTTCAGTAAACCCAGTTTCTGGACTGGGTGAACCAAAACCGAATTACCGTCCGAATAGTTTCATTTCCGTTTAATTTAGAAATTCACCTTGGTGAACCGTTTTTCGGGTGGATTTTTCGATTTTTCTGTTTAGTTCTCCATATATAATATAGGAATTAAATTAGAAGATCATGACTAGACACCTGTTCTAGTTAATTCTCCACTATTAATTTTGTATATATGTCATAATCGAATTAAAAATCAACTTTTGAAAATAAAAATCACGTACAAATTAAAGAAGGTTAATTAAATTGAAAATTGTTGGGTGTGTTGTTGAAGTATGAAAGTGGACATTGTCCCACATTAATAAAAAATTTAAATAATATGATAGTAGGTGTTGTCTCACATTGATGAAATTAAAGAGGCTGAGCATGCATATAAGGACATTCCCAACTTGAGTTCCATTTTTTGGAACTCAAGCCTATCACGTCAGTAGGAGTTTCACCTGCTTTCCACTCAATTTCCCAACCACTGAAACTCATTTCAGGACAATTAAATTAAATATTTATTATGGAGCCCACAATTAACATATTTGATTACTTATTATTTTTTATTATGTGTTTGTATTTTAACTTTTGTAGCATTTGTGAATGGTTTTTTTTATATTCAAAATTAAGAAGTATTTGTTTTGTTGACCATAAAAATAGATAATTTGATTTTAAATTTTCTTATTCTTTGAATTTTTTGTTTGTATTTTAACACGTGAAAAAAGATAGAATATAAAGTACAATTCAATTAAAAACTAATGCAACAAGAGGGATCGTTATTGATAACAAATTACAATACAAAGATTCAACATGCTTAAAAAAATACAACACGAATGTTCGACTATCTAAAAAAACAACGCAAAAGATCAAGAAATAACACATAACAACTACGTTTGAGATCCGTGTGTCGACTCCATATTTCTTCAACTAAGTCTGATTGTAGACATGTATGTAACTTTGGGTTATGAAATTGTACTACTCTACAAAGGTAGGCTGCATAGCACGGATGATGGTCCCGTTGGACATTAGGTTGCGGAGTGTTGTTCTCCAAATCATCATATTTGAAAGCAAGGTCACATGAATCACGCTCGTTCTCAACGACCATGTTATGGAGTATAACACATGCTTTCATTATCATATCCAATTCAACCTTGTCCATGTTTCGAGCAGGGCCCCGGATAATGGCGAAGCGAGCTCGTGGAACCTCAAATGCTCTCTCTACATCCTTCCTAACAGATTCTTGACGCTCAACGAACAATTTTGCCTTGGTTCCTTAAGGAATGGGGATAGTCTTCACGATGGTGGCCCACCTTGGATAAATACCGTCAGATAAAAAGTATCCAATATTGTACTTGCAACTGTCGACGACATATTCGTATTTTGAAGCCTGGCCCTCATACACCTCTTGGAAATTGGATTAGTGAAGGACGTTTGGATCATTGAGGCTTCTCGGGCAGCTAAAGAATGCATACCATATCCAAAGATCATAGGAAGCAACAGCTTCAAGAATCAAGGTGCGAACTTTGTACATCCCTTTTGCAAATACTCCTTTCCAACCCAATTTTTCCATTCCCAGTGTACACAATCGATGCTTCCTAACATACCCCGAAAGTCTCGGGCTTCTGCCACTTGTAATAAACGATCAACATCAGTTTGGATTGGTTTTCTTAAATACTCTTCCCCAAACACTTGAATAACCCCATCGATAAAATTTTTCAAGCACTCTATAGTTGTGCTTTCACCAATCTTTAAGTATTCATCGACACAATCCGCTAATATATCATAAGCCAACATTCGCATGACTGCGGCGCACTTGGTGAGTGGCGATGACCCACGCCTACCGAGACCATTGTATCTCAATTGGAAATACTCAAAATGACTATCTAAGGCGATAACTATATCAAGGAACAAGTGATTTCGCATATGAAATCTATGCCGGAAATGGGTCTCGTTGTAGATGGAGTCTTTAGCGAAGTAGTCTTTGTAGAGGTGATCTGTACTTTTTGTCGATCTCTCCTTATAAATCTTTTCTTCTTTCTGGGTCTTCGTGATGATGAAGCCCTACTTTGTTGTCTAATTTATCTAATCTTTAGCGCCAACTCCCATAACTTTGGGCCATTTTTGTTATTGATGATATTTTCCAATATTTGTGAATCATCGCTAGATTCTTCTACGATGAAACTCAAACCATCTGTTGAGGATGACGAAGTAGCGGAGGATGATGAATCACTCATTGTGGAATACCTGTGCATATAAACATAAACTTGTAAATGTAAGTCAACTGTAAATTATATATTAGGGAATTAACTTTGTAACATTTACAAAAAAAAAAAAAAAATAGAAACAACTAATTGAGAATTTATGCATAATGCATCAACTTAGAAACAATTTAGAAATAAATATTTCATTGCACAAATAAAAAAGGTTTTAATACAACTAATGTTTCCTAAAAACACAATAACATCATAAATGTAACATTACAACTCAGCAATCAATCTAAAGAAATGCCAACATCAGAGGAGGTCGAGTTTTGACAATAGTGACTCTTAATTTCTTCTTGAAGTAGACCATATCGAGCTTAATCTTCAGGACACATCTCCGCGATGTTCATTTTCATAATTTTGTCCTCGTATTTCATGTCCTTAAGGTGCTACTTCCTTTCTTCCAAGGATTGTTGTCGATCTCTTAACTCAACGGGTTTCACAGCTGCATCCGCCTTCTTCTCTTGCGCTAGGACATATCCCTCGAACATGGTGTTGTTCTTCACACTTGTTGCCTGTAAAGTCGACATCTCTGTGGTCACTAGATCTAACACCGAGTCTGCGACTTGTTCCTTCGTCTTTCTTTTGTCAACTTTTCTTCTGATGAGGTGGATAAGCCCACCAACTACTTTAGTCGATATATCCTTACTGGCAGGAGTTGCAGGGGTGCTAGGGGTGCCGGGGGTGCTAGGGGTGTCACGCTCGGAGTACGCCCCATCTCATTTATTCTTAGCTGTTTGGAAGATGCTTCTACAGATTGATCACAGAACGTCTCCCATTTAGGTTGATCCTTCAATTACACCCACCAATGCATGAAGCCAAAGGTTTTGCCTACCGTTGAAGCGTAAAGATCTTGGGCATTTTACATAATGTTGTCCTCGTTTGCACCACTTGGGTTCGCTCGGTATGCTTGAGCCACACAAGCGCGCCATTTGGACACAAATGGAGCGGCTTGGTTCCAACGGGCATTGCGGACCTCTCTCGTTCTCTTTGTAGCTCCATCGGGGGCGTGCTGGTTGATGGTGTGGATCACCTTAGTCCAAAAACCAGCTAACTTGTGATTTGCGCTAGTGATCGAATTCGTGCTCATATTAATCCATGACTTGACTAAGCGGCGGTTTTCCTCTAATGTCTATTTAGGGGGCATTACACCACTTTCCTTATTGGTGGGGTTATTACTAGGCGGAGGATGAGATGCTGGTAAGGTCATACGAGGAGGTTGGGGTGGGTAACATGTAGGGGGCATTGATCTGTAACTAACACTTTGTAGTGAGGTGTTCTGTGGTGGATAGTAATATTGCCAATTTAGGGGGTATTATGGCGGATATTGTTGGGAATAAGGTGGGGAGGTTATATGGTGGTGGGTAATGTTGTCAATTTAGGGGGCATGGGGGTCTAAACTATTCCCAGATTCACATTGTGACTCGTCTCCAGTAAGTAGGTGCATAAATAATTGTGTATCATTTGAGTCCATTTTATGTTCACCTATATATGTAGTAAACAATTTTTCATCCTAACTATTCAATCAAAATTTAAGTAATTGAAATTTCAAGTAATTTAACATTCAACCCAGGTTGAAGCATGTCAAAATCACAATCATGCCAACAATTTCCAAATTCACAACTACATACGTGAAACAAAAAAGTAGTTACGATTTAAACAAAGTTAAAAGAATTCTATTTAATTTAAACATTGAAATTATTTAAATCTAAGCATATTACATGAACATATTACATGAACTTATATAAAATTTCCAAAATCTATTTAATTTAAACATGAGAATGTTTACTTTTATGCATGTCATATAAAAACAACCCCCATTAAATTAAAAAATATTATTCTAACTATTCAATTAAATTTCAAGTAATTCAAATTACAAAATTGTACTCAATATTACATTTGCACCAAGTTAAAAGAATTCTAAGTTAATATTTAAATTATTTAAATTTAAGCATGTGCTTTAATGTTTAAATTATTTCAAGCTAGGCGCGCGATTTATCATCTTATCAAATAATTAAGCCTTCCAAAATTAACATTCATTCAACATGAACATATAAAAATTTCTAAATTTACCTAATATTACAAATATCAAACAAATTACATAGGAGCATAAATATATTCTAACAATTTTCAAAATCACAATCATGACAAATTCCAAATTCACAACTAAATATGTGAAACCAAAAATTAGACATATTACTTTTAAGCATGTACTTAACACACAACCCATTAAATTTTACAATTTAAACATATTACATGAACTTATATAAAATTTTTAAATTCTAATAATTTAAACATGTGAATGTTTACTTTTAAGTACATTATAAAAAGACAACCCATTAAATTAAACAAATTTATTCTAACTACTCAATTAAATTTCAAGTAATTCAAATTACAAAATTTTCAATTTAACATTCAAACCAAGCTAAAACAATACTAAGTTAGGATTTAAATTTACCTAATATTACAAATATGAAACAAATTACCTAGGAGCATAAATATATTCTAACAATTTTCAAAATCACAATCATGACAAGAATTTCCAAATTCACAACTAACTACGTGTTTTGATAATTAATCATATTACTTTTAAGCATGTACTTAACAAACAACGCATTAAATTTTATAATTTATACAAATTACATGAACTTATATAAAATTTCCAAATTCTATTTAGTTTAAACATGTGAATGTTTACTTTTAAGTATGTTATTTAAAGACAAGCCATTAAATTAAAAAATTTTATTCTAACTACTCAATTAATGTTCAAGTAATTCAAATTACAAAATTTTCAATTTAACATTCAAACCAAGTTAAAAGAATATTAAGTATTTAAATTTATGTTATATTACAAATATCAAACAAATTACCTAAGAGCGTAAATATATTCTAACAATTATCAAAATCACAATCATGACAACAATTTCCAAATTAAACATATTACATTAAGCTTCTTTTAAACTCCTAACTTAAATTAAAAATTGAAAGGCAACCCGTTAAATTAAAATACACATGAATGGCATGAACCTTGAAACATATGAACATGCAAATTTAAACTTATAACACATGAATTTCTATAACATCCCTTTAAATCTAAGACAATTTAATTTCTTAAATTTGTTCCAAGTTCTAACATGTGTGAAATGTATCTAACAAATCATTCCAGCATTATAATTTAAAAATTACAAAGTAAGCATATTATTTTGTATAATAATTAACTTATGCAAATTCACTTTTACACAATATTCAATATTATTTCTTACATATAAACAAAAATTTATTTATTTAAACATGAAATACATAATAAATATGTGTTAAAAAAAATTACTTACAAATTCCTTCACTTCACTTCACTTTTCTCTTGATTCTTCACTTTGAAAACACTTCCCAAATATCGCCAACAACAAACAACAAAAAAAAATTATTAGTTGAATTATACAACTCCAAAATAATTAGTTAATTAAAAGACATAAACATAACTAAAAATAATTATTTATCACTTACCACAATTTTTGCTTATTCACTTCCAAAGACGCTTCCAAATTTTCCAAAATACTAGCTAATGACAGAATTTCAGATTGAGAGTAAAATTTGAGATTTTATCTTCCACAATTCTATCTTCATATTTATAGACCAATTAATCTTTCAAAAAAAAAATTAAAATTACAAACTACAAATATAGCCGTTTTTACCCGGCGGCTAATCACTTGGCCCAAAAAACAACGGTCATGTTCATTGATTTTGACCCAACAATCAATATTCATTGATTTTCCTTTTTTTTTCACCCGGCCCCATCGAAACGCAGTGTTTGCTTTTTCCAGCCATGATGAAACGTAACGTTTTTGGTGCAGAAAAAGATTTAAAAAAAACCCGAGGTCGCGGTCTATGACATGCGTGTCACAGGTTGGAGCCGACGCATGTCACACGCGGGCCTAACCCCTAGCACGCGGATCACCGAGTGCAGATGCCCTAAGCATGTGAGTTACTCCACTCATTGATAATTGGTTTTGGGATCAGACCTTATTTGAGTTTATATGTATGATGTTTTGTTTATAGCCCAATTAATATACAAAAATTTAACATGTGTTTCAATTCATCATTCGCCCTTTAGTGAATTGCAATTTTTAAAAGAAGGTGCTATCATGAATTGTATGGGGAAAAGTTAAACCCCGGCAACTTCACCGTTTCCGGCCATTCCACTGTTTGCGATGAGCAGCACCCTAACTCATGATTCCTGCATTAAGTGGTTGTCCACGGCATAGGGTTTGATAGGATCATGAATGGTGCTCAAACCACCACCTCTGGTGAAAGACACGTAAATAGCAGAGAGAGAACGAGAGGAGTTTATTTGCTTTTCATCGCCGGCAAATACCGCATGGGTCGTCGGAATCCATGGAAACCTAAGGTTCTTGGCCAGTTGTAATGAGGACTTCATTTGCTATAGCATGGTCATCAGGCTGGTTAGCAAGAAAGAGGGAGATAACCGAAGAAGCCTTTATTGAATTATACTCTTGTATTTTTATAAGTATCTTTTCTGTTCAAAAAATAATTCTAATTCATTTAAAAAACAAAAAGGAATGCCCTGTCTAGATCTATATATAATACGTCTATGGCCCAATTTTTTCTATATATTTGTCCAATAAACTTACGGACTCTGGGCATTAAGCTTCATAAGCAACTAGAAAATTGGAACTACAACGTCTTTCTAGATTTGGCCCCTCTTCTGCACCGTAGAAAAACAAAAATGCTACTCTTGACTTAAAAAAGTGGGGATGTTGTCCCCATTAAAAGCTCTTGAGCACTCCAATGACCCTACAAGCAATATCTTGACCAAAGAGCCCAGTGAAGCTAACCCCGATATCAATTTCAATACTTCAGCTCTCAATGACAACATCCTTGTTCGTCAAATAAGCCTTGTCATCTTCCAATTCGCACTCTCTCTTTTGATCCTCCCTCACGCATACCTCCAACCACGTCTCGAGAACCGCATTGGTTGTAGGGCCCACCTTCTCCTTCACAATCTCCTCGAGCCTTGTCTCCCCTCCCTCCGCCCCCGAGGTGTCCACTCGAGCCACGATGATCGTAGGGGAGAATGCAGACCCTATGTAGAGGGAGGGAGACTGGCAGGGCTTGGCCGCAGGGGTCGAGTCAAGAAGGAGATGTTTGTGCTTCGCGAGCTCTGTGTCTTCATAGAAGGTCCTGATGGATAGTCAGGGTGTATAACTAGGTTCCCCCTAGGGGACAAGTCTAGGAGGTTGACAAGAGATGTTGGGCTGCCTTGGATGAACACCATAAAAAATGGGGGTGCATCGGTTGTGTCGTTCATGTAGCATGAAAATGTTGTTATGTTTAATTCTGCTGCCATGGATACTTTGCGATGTAGCCAACTGCCATCTGCGAACAAATTCAGCACTTCTCAATTTTTTTTTTCCCCCCCGAGGACCAATAGCAAGTGGTAATTATAACTACAATATATGCACTAGACGGTCTCAACCAATGCTTGAAAATCATTGGCTTACTGTAGCTAGTTTGATTTTTTGCTCACCGACGGCCAAACTTACTAAATTTAATTACAACTCTTTAAATGCAGGTGATAAAATATATATATATATATATATATATATGACACTTCTTAGTCGTGCTTTGTTTCAGCATAATTAACATGATTTATGACTTGAAATCATCAAATTTTCAATGTTTATACTTAATTACCAATTGTAAGACTTTAGGATTCGTTGACTAAACCGATGACTAGGAAATAATACCCTAATCCGATCACCCAACTGCGGCAACTTACCACAAGCATATTTCATAATTGGAACAATTGTAGGTGAAAAGAGTTGATTTTACACAATTTAAATGGTAATAACCTTATACTATTCAATCAACTATTTTCTTGATTTGTATGATAACATAATTTTTAAGTTGTAAACATGACACTCAAGAAAGTAGAATAGAACAGGGCCTAATATGACAAGCAAGATCGTATACTTCCCATTGTACAGGTACACTTTTATCATCTGAGATTTCCATTCTTAGTTCTTACCCCACCATAAAAGAAGCGAAAAGGAGGAGAGGAGAACTAGCAGAACAACGATCAAGATTATACACGACTTGATATTCCGAAATAAATATATCAAACATAAATATAAAGACACTAAATGCAATAAAGTTATCAAAAAATTAGTCATTCAGACATGACATCCAAGACACTTGATCAGCATGGGCATGGGCAAGTCTGAGTTAACATAGGATAGGGCCAACATATAGCTACAAAGTCGACTTAACGATGGAGGGGCATGCTGATCCTGATAGCTTGAATTGATAAAACCCCAAAAGCATACCATAAATCATGTCCGGCCTCAGCTTCAATTAATTCATTTTACAGAGAGAGACAAGATAAATCAGTAAACGCTAATGTTCCAGAAAGGGAAACCTTTGTCTAAATAATGACCCACTTAGGTAGGCTTACCAGGCACCTCAGACATTGAACCCACTAAGCCATCTAGGCTCCAGCTCTGCATGAACCCTATCAGCAATCTCCTGACCAAACATCTCAGGCAAGCCACGCACAATATCGATCCTAATAGTCTTCAACTTGGAGCTGAAATCCCTCTCCTTCAAATGAGGCCTGTCCTCCTCTTGAGTCACCCTCCACCTCTGCCCACACACGTCCAACCACGTCTCTACAACTGCCTTGGCCACAGCTCTGACCTCCGTCCTGATGATCTCCTCGAGCCTTGTTTCCCCTTCACCGTCACACGCTGAGGTCTTAAAACCAACCGCGATGGCTGTAGGAGATAAGGCGCAGCGTAAGTAGAGGCAGGGATCTTGATAAGTCCCGGACTCAGGGACGCTGCAAAAAATGAACTTCCGCAGCCTGTCGAGCTCTGTTTTTTTGTAGAATGTCTCGAGGTAGGTGGCGCTTAGAGCCAAATCCCTCCTCGGGGAAAGGTCTAGGGTGATCCTTAGCGATGTTGGGCTGTATTGGTCGAACTTCACCACCAATTCCGGAACGTCGGTAGAGCTGTTCATGAAGCATCTTAGAATTGTTATGTCCATTGGTTCTCCTTGAGGTCGGACTTCACAGTGTCGCCAACTGCCTAATAAGAAGTCTATCTGCATCCATTTTTAACACTTCTCAACTTCCGTTCGACAAAAACACCCGCAGGCAATTTTCACTGAATACAAAATTTTATATAAAAATTCCAGTTTAACAACTAGCCTCATTAGAAAATGATCCCCAGAAAAAATTTTAAAAAAAATGGACAGCAAGGTCAAATTTAGTTTTATTATCATCAGTATCCATGGGAGCAAACCATATGATGGGCCAAATCCTCACAAATTTGTGATGTTCTTTTTAGCATACTCACTAGGATCACGAACTTCAAGAAAGATTATCAAAATCTAATTACATTTCCCAAATAAAGAAAGAACTAACATCAAGCACGGATCGAAATGACTTAATGAAGTGAAGTGATACACAAGTCCACAAAATTACATTGATAAACAGAGTAATTAGCTCCAATAACCTATTGATTAAACAGGAGAAGGTGGAGTAATTAAGGAGTAGAGATTACCCGAGAGGAAGGAGCGCCAGCACGGACGTAGAGGGAGCCATGGTTGGTCCCACTCTCGTTCGTATAGTACTCGACATCTGGTGGCAGCGTATGCGGAACCAGCTTTGGACCCAACCGGGTCTCCACCATCGATAACAATTCCGCCATCAGATCCCTGATCGGAGCTGATGCGTAGGGGAAATCCCTGAATCTGGGCCGTCCATCACGCTGCGGCTCCCCTTGGGAAGCTGGTGATGCTGCGCAGCAAATCTTGGTGGGGAGAGATCTCAAATTAGAGAGTAACACAACTGGGTAACGCCAATTTGATGCTGCTCCTACTGCAGCTGATGGTGCTGATGATGACGACGATGATGACGATGAGAATGAGGAGGAGGAGAGAGAAAGTTGGGGTGAAAGTACATTAGCTCGGCAAACGATGAAAGCCATTGAATTCAGTTGCTTGGTGGGTGCGACAGCGAATCTGGAGAGGAGAGGACCGACGGGCGGAGGCAGAGTCTGGAGGAGGCGGACTCGTCGAGGCGTGAACTACAACTAGCAGTGTGGGAGCGGTTAGGGTTTTTTTCTTATTTTATATGCTCAAAATGTTAAAACATTAAAAATTAATTCTCGGTTTCCAGTAAACCGAGTTTCTGGACCGGATGAACCGAATCGATTCACTGCCCGGATTGTTTCATTTCGGTAATCGAACCGTTCGCCTCCGAAATCTCACCTCGATTAACGAATTTTTTGGGTTTGGTTTTTGGGTTTTCTTATTTTATAGTCCACCATGACAAACTACACCCCTACACTAGCAAGCAAAAGTTGAAATGGACACAGGATACTATGCGCAAAAACGTGCAACTCTTGAGGTTTTGAAATCCAGGCTGTGACACGGGGCGTCATGTTGATTGGCACGGTCGTATCACCTAGTATAGTGTTTATGAAACTTTGTCGACACGGGTGTTATGTTGTTTGGCATGCCCGTGTTGCATGAAGTGAAACCTCCTCAATTTGTTTAAAGGGGTCGTTTGAGAGGCTTAGATGATTTTTCGCCAACTATTATTGCAGCAATCTAGGATTTGACTATTATATTGCTCTAAAATTTCTGGGGTTTCCTTGGTTTTTGGAGATTTAGACGAGGGGTAGATTGAATTTGATCTGTTTGAACTTCAGAGTTGGTTGGGTTTTCGGTTACTGAATTGATAAATATTTTAGGGGATAGAAAGACCCTTTTATGGCATTTGAATGCCAGGAAGCTACTGAGATTTGTTTGGCAAGGAAACCTTGGGATTCTTTCCTTCATCATCTCTGATTTGCAAACTCCTCCAGTAGTTTTCCTCTAGTTGGTCCTATTATTACTATTTGTGCATAGGTTGGTTACTTAGAGTTTTTGTGGGGGTATTTGTCGTTACCTGTGGTTGTTTTTAGGGATATTGTAGTTTTTTAGTAGTTTTTTTACCATTCGGTTCTGTTTAGGGTTATTGTTTGTTTTTCTATTATTGTGCAGAGTTAGTTTTTTATTATTATTATTATTATTATTATTATTATTATTATTATTATTATTATTATTATTATTATTATTATTATTATTATTGTTGTTGTTGTTGTTGTTGTTGTTGTTGTTGTTTAAGTGCAAACATATTGTTTCATTATTAGTAGCCTCTTTTATTATATTATTTTTTTTGCGTTGCAAGGGGTGGGTGCTAGTGGCGAGTAATATAGTAGCTTCAGCCAGTCCTCCGGAGGGAAATGGGGGTACGAGGGGAGTACGGTTTCGAAAGATGTGCTTAGCGTCTTGGAATGTTGGGTCACTAACTGACAAGGTGATAGAATTAGTTAAGTCTTTACGTAGACGTAGAATTAACATAACCTGTGTTCAAGAGACTAGGTAGGTGGGGAGTAAAGCTAGAGAAGTCGACGGGTATAAGCTGTGGTACTCAGGGTCAAATAAGGCTAGGAATGGAGTTGGTATTTTGATTAACAAGGGTTTGGTTGACTTAGTTGTTAGAGTAAGGTAGTGATGGGTTCAGATTTTCTAAATTTGGTTAGTATTTATGCACCACAAATAGGATTAGCAGAAGATATTAAGAAGCAATTTTGGGAGGACTTGGATATCGTCATTCAGGACATACCTCAGAATGAGAAGCTTGTCACAGGAGGTGACTTTAATGGCCATATTAGTACAGAAGCAGACGGATATGATACTGTTTATGGAGGTTTTGGTTATGGGGAGAGAAACAGTGGAGGATTTTCTATTCTGGACTTTGCGGTGGCCTATGAATTGTTGGTGGCAAACTCCTATTTTAAGAAAAAGGAGGACCACTTGGTAACCTTTAAGAGTGGCTCAATAAAGACTCAAATTGATTACTTCCTGATTAGGGCGAACAGTAGGAGGCTATGTAAGGATTGTAAGGTGATTCAAAGTAAGTATTTAGGAACTCAGCATAGGTTGCTAGTGTTGGATGTGGAGTTCAAATGTTCGGAGTGGAAGAAGAGGAATGTTGGGGACCCTAGAGTTAAGTGATGGAATCTTACCAAGGAGAATGCTAGGAATTTATCAAAGAGGATTACGGAGGAAGGAGTTTGGAGGCAGGTAGAGGATGCAGATACAATATGGCAGACAATGGCACAATGTATTCGAAGGTCAGGTCAGAAAATCATCGGTACATATAGGAGAGGCGGCTGCAAAATGAAGGGATCCTGGTGGTGGAATGACGAGGTCAAGGAGAAAAAAGAGGCATACGCTGTTTTCGTGAACAGTGGAATGAATGAAGAGAAAGAGATGAGTAGAGTTAGATATAAGGCTTTAAAAAAGGCCACTAAGAAAGCGGTAGCTCTAGCAAAGAGCAAGGCGTATGATAAGTTATACCGAAAATAAGAGACCAAGAAAGGTGAGAAGGAAGTCTTCAAGCTGGCGAGAGTTAGGGAAAGAAGGACTAGAGATTTGGGTCACGTGAGGTGCATCAAAGATGAAAATGGTAAGGTGTTGTCTACGATGCAGAAATCAAGGAGAGATGGCAAATGTACTTCTTCAAACTCCTCAATGGCAAAGTGCTGAAAGATGTTCAAAGTATGGAACGGGAGAGGATTGAGAGGCAACTTGATCCACGACTGTGTGAACCTAATAGCAAGGATGAGATCAAAGAGGCTATAAAGAAGATGGCCAACAGGAAGGTTGACGGGCCGGACCAGATACCAGTGAAAATGTGAAAGTCTTTGGGTGAAGAAGGATTAAAGTGGGTAACCAGGCTTTTCAATGTTATTTTTTAGATTGGTAAGATGCCCAGAGAATGGAGGTATAGTACAGTCATCCCATTGTACAAGAACAAAGGTGATATTCAGGATTGTAATAATTATAGGGGTATGAAGTTGCTCAGTCGCACTATGAAGTTATGGGAACGGGTGATTGAGAGAAGGTTGCGAAAGGATATTTTGATATCAGAGAAACAATTCGATTTTATGCCCGGTAGGTTGACCACAGAGGCGATTTACCTTCTCAGAAGACTCATAGGATTGTATAGAGATGGAAAGGTAGATCTTCATATGGTTTTCATAGACCTGAAAAAAGCATATGATAGAGTTCCGCGTGAAGTGATATGGAGATGCTTGAAAAACAAAGGAGTGTCCTCTATCTCTATGTATTTCCGAGTTACTAAGAATATGTACGAGGGAGGTAAAACGAGTGTAAGGATGCTAGGAGGAGTTACTAGTGACTTCTTCGTTGGTATGGGCTTACATCAGGGTTCAACTTTGAGCTCTTTTCTGTTTACTTTAATTATGGATGAACTTACAGGAAAGATTCAAGATGAGTTACCATGTGTATGTTATTCGCAGATGACATTGTTTTTGTTAATGAGACCAGAGAGGGTGTTAATGACAAGTTGGAGTAATAGAGACATACACTAGAGTCTAAAGGTTTTAAAGTAAGCAGATCGAAAACTGAATGCCTTCATTGTTACTTTAGTAGGAGAGAAGATGCGAGGGAAGAAGTCACCATTGATGGGTTAACTATACCAAAGGCCAAGAAGTTTAAGAATTTAGGGTCAATCATCCAACAACAAGGGAATGGTGATGAAGACATTAGCCAGCGCATAAAAGTGGGTTGGCAAAAATGGAAGTGGGCTTCAGGTGTGCTATATGACAAAAAGATGCCGGTAGAACTAAAAGGCAAAGTCTATCATATGTTAGTTAGACCTGCTCTATTGTATGGATCAGAGTGAGGAAATGTGAGATGATTAACATCCTCGAAGGTAGAAGAGGTAGAGGACGACCAAAGAAGAGTTTAGACGAGGTGATTAGAGAGGACTTGAAAGTTGCAGGACTGACGGAGGACATGGCCAGGATAGAAGACTATGACGAGATAAGATTAGAATCTTAGATCTTAGAGAGTTAGCCTAGTAGGTGTCATTCGGTGTGTTCAGTTTGTACGCAGGCACTACATGCATTTCGAAAGAGACATTCGATGCTTACCTCTGTTAAGGTATGGTACCTTCCTTTGCTATATCATACTTATGTTTACATAGTTTCTGTTACCATTATTTATTAATATTTATTAGTTTTTTTTTTCTACTACTTATCCTTAGTTTTATCCTTTCTTCATAAAAATATTTTCACAAAATCCTTCTTCTATAAAATGCTTTTCACAAATTCCTGTTTTATAGGTCATCTGGAATCAACCTCTCTACGGGCAGGGATGTCGGTAGAGGTAAGGTTGCCTACATCTGGATCTCTCCAGAGCCCACAAAAGCGGGACCCACACTGGGAGGTGATTGTTGTTGTTGTTTGAGAGGCTTAGAAGATTATCATTTCATACACACTTTTCTTCCAACTTTTTAAATTAGGCTTTAGCATATCAATACTTAAGTGTTTTGAAGATTATTGTTGTTGGATTCAAGATTTGTAATTCATTCAAGTTTTCAGTTCCTGAGTTTGTGTCCTCGAATCTCTCTCTTTATTGTTGATTGTTTTAGTTCTTTAATAGTTATTAAAATAATATTTGCTGATTATTGTGTGGCATTTTTGACCATGTTTAGCAGCTAAATCTCCCTATTTGGATTGCAATTGATGTTAATTATGTCTAGTTGAATCATGAATTAGCCCCAAATCTTTACTTGCTCCATATTATGTTATTGAATTCTACTTTGCTCAGTACCACATGCTCGATGAATTGTTTAAAAGAGCATTCGTATAATTTTATTCGGGCTTAAGGAAGTGTTAAAAGATAAAACCTTTACCTAATGTGACTCACTAGATGGTTAAGATTTTGATATGAAAATAATTGAAGTTCTAATTAGGACTTAACGTCGTAGATCTTGTATCCTTTGACTCTTAGTCGCCAGAAAATAGGCGACTATAGTTCTAGGATTAGTCTTTAGCCCTTAAAAAAGGGGAGAGGATGCGCTAGATTTACAATTTATCCATACATGTTGCACGCTTGGGCAAGTTTGATAGAATTAGTAACTTATTCGCTAGCATGATTGTGTTGTTAATTCCAATCTGAGTGTTTTAATCTTATGATTTTTGAATCGTATTCTTAGTTGTTATCGCTTTCTTAATTGATAATTGAATCACTAAATTTGATTTGCTTGGATTGAGCAGTCTAGTTAGTTTTGATAATTGAAAGCAAGATCTCGTAAATCAACCCACACTTGTCAGTAGTTAGCTAAAGCTGCACCGTGAGCTTGTAGCTTTAACTGTAACAGGGCCAACTTCGGCTAATTGTTTTGAGTGTTAATTCGGGTATGAATTCAAGCCATTTGGTTCATGCTTCAAATTCCAGATCAAGTTTGTTAGGTATATTGTTGATCAAAGATGTATCAAAGTGGCATTAAATCATAAACCGATTATCATCATATTAGAATTTAAAACCATGTAGGAATATGATATTTCTGAAAAAAGGTGAATATTTAAACCCCGCAAAACCCACCCCAGTGGGTATGAGTATAGGTATCGAAAATGAGGAAAAAAATGAGTATGGGGCAGGTATTGCTAAAACAAGTATGGATACGTGTTGGGATTTGTTCCAAATTTCTTCGTCGATTTTGGAAATAATTAAATTATTTCCTTTTTGGAAGATTATTGCTTGGCACCTAAGGCTCAAGTTATATGGTTGGAGATATTTTATTTTATGAAAATTATATTATTTTCATATTTTGTAATGAATATCTTTTTCCTTTTCTATAAATATGATGTTTGGTGGCCAAGACACATGTTTGCGGCTAGGGTATAAACTCTTGGTACCTTCGAGGCTTCTCTAAATACTAGGTTGTTTATCGTTGTTTAGTACGGGGCATTTGGGAGTGCCCCTCAGTACTTCCTTTTTCTATTCCACATTTTATTGAGAGTCAGTATTGAAAGATTTTCATTGTAATTAATCTCTTCATTGGACGTTTGCTAAGAGATCTTTATTTGTCTTATTAATCTCTTCTTTGGGTGTTTGTTTTGAGATCGGTTTCTACTCACTTATATCATGGTGGACTTTGTATCATTATTGCTACCAGTGGTTTTCTCCCGATTTGGGTATCCACGTAAAAATCATGTGCCAACAATTAAGTTTTTTTAAAATCTTGCTTATATTCTCCAATATCTACATCTTTTATCACTTCCACATATACTAAGCTCAAATTTCAATTATTGTTTTCTTTATAATATGGTATGGGTATGGATATAGGTTCTAACCGCCCAATACCCATTTTATCAATGCCACCCCATAGAAAACTCGTATCAATTTATTCAAAGTTCTAGTTTGTTGTTTAGAGTTAGATATTTTGTCTTTGCTTTAAATTGCGTTATATTTTGTAATGGCCCAACCCTAAACTATATTTATTTATTTAATTACCTCATGTTCATGATTTTTCTCATATTTATTTATCGCATTTATCTATCCCGGTGGGGAAAATTTTATTTGGGCCCTCACTTGGCAATTCGAATTTTATCTGTTTATTTAATTTGTTAACGTAAAACTTTGGAAGAATTGATAGTCGGCCTAACAAGTTTAATCTAAGTAATTTATTTTGTTTTCCGTAATATTACAAAAATTTAATTTTGAGTTTCGCAAAAACGTTATCGTTACAAAGCGTTTTATTCCCGAACCCAACTTATTTCGGTCGATTTGAAGTCGAACAAGTTTGCCTATTAACCTAACTAATTACCACAATTAAACTTAACCATGATTAGCCCCAAAAGTCACTTTTCTAGTTAAAAACTCAGCCAACTGTTTGGATTAGTCAAAAAAATACAACTCAACCTAAAAATCCATTTTCTCTCTCCTTTGTCTCTCCTACATGCCAGCCAGCCCCCAGCAGCTGTTTGGGCATTTTTTGGCCAGTTTTTGGCCAGCCCCGATGGCTTCCGACCCCCCCGATATCTTAGTGCCACTAGCCACCATCCTTCATCATCAAAACCACTAAACATCACCTCCATCTCTACTTATCTTCAAGCAAAGTGAGTAATCTTGAACTTGATCTTGTTGGTTTTGCTTTTTACTTTAGTTTTGATTCTTGTTTTGACATTTGTAATCATTGATCATGATATTTTAATAAAAAATAAGAGTTATTTTGGTGTTAATCATGTGAAGTAGAGGTTGGATCATGCTAAATTTAGGGCAATCCTTAATCATGCAAGCTTAATGATAAAAGTGCTGGATTTTGATTGTTTTATCTTTGATTTGATCATCTTCTAACCTATTGGTGTTTGTGATGATGTTTTTGGTGATTGAAATGAGCTGAAGTGAGTCCAAATTGGCCATAAACTAGGGTTTTGGCAAGTAAAGTATGGTTTAGATTAAACTAGCATTAAGCTTGATTTATGTGTGTATTTGATTAAAAAATGATCTTTATTGGATACGATTATGAAGTAAAATTGAGTGTGGTGGTTTTGTATGATGTTGGGATGGATCAAAGCTTGTTTACATGCTTCTAAGGAATGATTTAAGTTGAGGATTTGTGTGAAAAGATGGGGCAAGCTAAAACAGTGGGGGGCTGAAAATTTCAGGAAAACATGACAGATTTCGAAATTAAACAGGTAATGATCAACCCATTGAAAAATTATGATTTTTGGTGGATAAATATTTCACTGTGTTAGCTTTTAAATTCCTTTTGAATCGCCTTAATCCGAGGTTTGTGGAAAAAGTTATGGTCGTTTTACCAAAACTAGCAGAATGGACCAAAACTGACATATTTGTATTCTAGCCTCCTTTTGGAAATTCTATTATGGGAATCAAGCTTGGCGTTCTAAATGAAAGTTTTTTAAGACTTCCTAAGATTTCTATATTGGGGTTTTGAGTATCAATCAGAGGTCATATGACTAAGTTACGAGTCATTCTTTTTAAGCCCTGTTGTGCTCTTACTTTATTTTACTAAATTATTAGATATGAAATAATTATTTTTGCTAACCGTATGTTCCTACAATGATATTTTTGCACAGAATCAGGGCCTAATTTATCGTTTTCTTCCCTTTTATGCAAAATCCCATTTCAGTGAATTTCATTAAAAGTATTAGGTACGTTCATTACCTGTAACTTTAGAAATCAGCACATATTTATCAAAATTATAATGTTTTGGCAAGTATATCAATGAATTAATTTAATCAGTAATTTATCACATAATTAGTGACCCCATAAGTTATCAGTTACAGAACAGTGCCCTTCAGTTACCCGCGCAGCTTATGGCCAGGTCCCCCGATCGGCTTGGTAGGTGTACACTTATCTTCAGATCGTAACAGTTACTAGGGGTTTACTATCAGATAATAATTGACAATGCAGTTTCATATTTATCTTGTTCCCTCTTTTTAATTAAAATGAATTACAATGCGGGCCCAATCAGCTTTTCATTGATCATTTAACAATACAGGATTGTATATACTAAGCTTTCGCTCATAGTTCGAAATATTTTCATGTTTTGTTTTAGGAAAATATTCAGTGAATCGCCCTCAGGCGAGCAGGACAAGTGAAGGTGATAAGTGAGTAAGAAAATCCAAACAAAAGGTATAGTGGTGTGTTAGTACTGATATATTTTGAGCACTGTATTATGAAACTTTTTGATGTTAAAGTTATATATTCTACAAGAGTTACTATATTTTGACGTAAACCCTGGAATAGTTAAATGGTTTGATGCTAGAACTGTTTATATACAGTTTGATGGGTTGTAATTATGTGAATGCCTTTTGATGGAAAACATTAATTAGCGTTGCTAGAATTTATCATTTACAAGCAAAGTCTTGTCCTTTTGGGCGGCGGTAATGCCCTGATCATTTGGAATATTACTTCTAATTGATGAAACTAATGAAGAGAACATAAATAGTGAACTATGTACATTTGGGGGCGTTACAGATTTGGTATTAGAGCTACATTTAGATTTTCTTTGTGGAACGTAGAGTTTAGAAATATAAGGGTGAGAATGGTTGGTAGTGAGGGCCATTATATACTGTTAGAGTGATATTAGAAGTTTAATAACGATATTAGAAATGGTTGGTTGGTTTACATTTGCATGTTTCTTAATTATGGTTATGTATGTCTCTCATATATGTTTTCTTTGTTAGATAGACCTTTATGGCATTAACATGATGTCGAGTGCATCTATGGCCGCTTACATCATGCTGCTGTATGCTAGTATAGAGGCTCATGCACAGGACCCTTTCTATGAGTTTCACAGTATTACAGTTCGTGCATATAGACTACTCTGGTCCTTACCCACAGTTGATCCGTGGGTAGAGTTCAGGCACCATTATCATCATTATATGATAACAGGGAATCCAGGCTGGGATGGACCCAGATTCTAAGTCCAGGGAGCTTGGGCTATCATCACTTTAGAGTTGTTGTTAAAGGAGGAGTTTAAGCAGAGAGGACTCACTGCGAAGACTCTTCAACATGCCTTTCCGCTACATCAGGCACATCCCTCAGCCTGCAGCCCTAGCATTAGTACAGGGACCACCCTGCCCGCCCACATCAGGTACCCCACTGTTGTCCTACTGTCTTGGGGAGATTCATGTGGTGATAGACCTCCTTGATACACCAGAGATAGTGATGGTTAGTTCTGAGGACGAGGGCCATCCGGAGGAGGAGGATAATCCCGATGATGATCAGGACATTGATGAGGTAGTGGTAAAGCAACAGTGGGATCAAGAGATTAATGAGATGATAGTGAAGCAACAGGTTGAGCAGGAGGTTAGCGATGCCGAGTCAGAGGCATAGACTAGCATCTTCGATTCAGGCGAAGAGCCTGATCATGTCTAGTGATCGTTAGGTTATTTTAGGATTGCACCGAAGTGGGGTACTTTTGAGCCCTGTATGTATATATGGTATGGTCGGATTAGATAGTTGTATTTTAGGTAGAGCATATGACATTATATATAGTTAGTCCAATCCTCTCCGACCGTGATGACATGATCCATCTCTCTTTTTGGTCATGTGATGGATCTCTTGTCTTGGGGCTAGTTAGTGTTTGGGGTTGAGGTAGGAGTCAAAACTAACTTTGCCTAGTCAGTTAGATGTAATATGTTTTGCTGATCATGTATATAAACAGGCAGTTATGTATATAAATAAGTAGTTATGAAATGATATAATGAAACTTTGGGTATGTTTTCAATAATCTTTGAGTTATATCAAATGTATTTGTTGGGTGTTTATCTTATATGTTTGGGTATTCCAGTGATTGAATTGTTTCATTTAATGTATAATCAGAATGTCTGAATCAGTGCACAACAATGCAGAGGTTAATATAGAGGAAATCTCGGATCATGGTCAGGGATCGGGTGATCAAGCCTCCTATCATGTGCCACCAAATTTTAGCTAAATGCCACCAATTCCTTCCGAGTTAGCTAACAACATTGGGGACCCGAACTTCTGGGTAGCCTTAGTAACAGAACTGATGAAGCGGATTTCCCAAGTACCCACTGAACCCTCCTAAAGAGCATAAATTAGCAGATAGGGTAGTACGACGCGACCCTAAAGTGTATGATCGAACTTATGATCCAATAGTATTAGAGGAATGGGTAAGGAGAATGGAGAAAATCTTTACGGTGGTAGAAGTGTCAGAAGAAAAGAAAGTAAATATTGGGACGCATAATTGGGACTGGTGAAGCTGATATTTAGTGGAATACTGTTAAGGATAAGCTCGTAGGACCTGAATTCACCTGGAGTAAATTCCTGAGTGAGTCGAGGGCAAAATTTTACCCAGTTGTGGTCCAAAGGCAAAAAGAGAAAGATTTTATGAAGGTGAAGATGAGTGGCATCATGACTATAATGCAGTATGCTAGTAAGTTCACAGAATTATTCAAGTTTGTCCCTGAATTTATGTCATCTAAAAGGCTGAAGATGAGAAGGTTTGAAGAGGGTTTGGCCTTCTACATTCAAAATTAGTTAGCTGGGCAACAAATTTTGACTTACCAAGAACTATATGAGTGAGCGGCTGAATTAGAGCGAGTAAAGACAGAGTTGAAAGCCCTGATCCCAATCAACCAAAAGAGAACGAGGTTTGAGCGAGGAACTCCGAGTGAGAGTGTGAAACAAATGAAACCTTCTCCCGCTCCTCTCAAAAGCCATCCGGCAAGCTCGACAGAGCCCTGTGTGAAATGCAAGAGAACAAATCACACCACTTCTGAATGCCGAGTAGGAACTAATAAGTGCATATGGTGTGGAAGCCCTGAACACCTTATTGCCGCATGCCCTAAAGGATAAAGGCTGTAGACAAAGATGTAGTAAAACCCTTGGCCCCACCTCGCTAAGGGGCCCCACTACCAAGGCATGCAGTAGTAGGACGGGCGTATGTAATGAGGAAGAAGAAAGCTACCACATCTGGTACAGTAGTCACTAGAACTCCCTTTTTAAATTAAAAGTCATTTTGTGTGTTATTTGATTCGGGTGCTACTCGTTCATCTGTATCCACCCTATCTGCCATGCAATTAAACCTAGAGAGTAGAAGAACGAAAACTAATTATAGGATCAAGCTACCCAATGATTCTATAATTGAGTGCCCCATCTCTTACAAACTTGTTCCCATTACCATCAGTGGAACCACTTTTCCTGTAGATTTTATCCAATTCGATTTGTCTAATTTTGATATCATTTTGGGAATGAATTGGTTGCACACTTATGGAGCTAAGATTGACTGTGAAGATCTTAAGATTATTTTAAACGATGAAAAAGGAAGAAAAATGTGTTTCTATGGGCAGAGAGAGGAAGAATCTTATTCCTTTATTTCTGTTATGAAAACAAGTAAGTTGTTATGTCGAGGGTGTATTGGATGTTGGTGTTATACTATTGATACCGAATTAAAGAAAGCAAAAGCTGGAAATATTCCTGTAGTCTGTAAATTTAAGGATGTTTTCCTGGAGAGTTACTAGGATTACCTTCACAGAGGAAAATTAATTTTGGAATTGAATTAATCCCTGATACCCAACCTATCTCCAAAATCCCATATCGTATGGCCCCAACTGAGCTTAAGGAACTGAAGTTTCAATTAGATGAGCCATTGCAGAAGGGCTTTATTAGGCCAAGTGTGTCACCCTGGGGTGCCCTAGTGTTGTTCGTAAAGAAAAAGGATGGAATCTTAAGGCTGTATATTCACTGCAGGGAGTTGAACAAGATCACCATCAAAAACAAGTACCCTTTGCTGCAAATAGATGACTTGTTTGACCAACTGCTAGGAGCAGGAGTCTTCTCTAAAATTGATTTGAGGTCAAGGTACCATCAACTCAGGATGAAACCTAAAGATATTCCTAATACTGCATTTAAGACCAGGTGTGGTCATTATGAGTTTACAGTGATGCCCTTTGGCCTCACCAATACCCCTGCAGCTTTCATAGATCTTATGAACAGAGTCTTCGTGCCCTACTTAAACAAGTTTGCAGTGGTGTTCATAGATGACAACCTTATCTATTCTCAGGACAATAAGAAACATGCTCATCATTTGAGGATGGTGTTACAAACCCTGAGGGAGCATAACTTTATAGGAAACTAAAGAACTGTGAATTTTGATTGGAAGAAGTGGTGTTCTTGGGTCATGTGGTTACAAAATGAGGAATCAAGGTTGACCTCCAGAAGGTGTAGGCAATTATCGAATGGTCAAGGCCTACTAACGTCACGGAGATGGGAAGTTTTCTGGGCTTAGTGGGTTATTATCGAAGGTTCATCAAGGACTTTTCGAAAATAGCTTCACCCCTGACCAATCTGCTAAAGAAAGTGAATAAATTTAAGTGGACAGAGAAGTGTGAAAGAGCCTTTCAGGAGTTAAGACAGTAATTAACTACCGCCCCAATCATAACGCTGCCAGTGAAAGGTAAGGAGTATACTATCTATAGTGATGCTTCAAAGAACAGTTTGGGGTATGTACTAATGCAAGAAGACAAGGAAACAACTTATGCTTCTCGACAGCTCAAGCCTTATGAGGAAAATTACCCCACCCATGACCAGGAGTTAGCAGCCGTGGTCTTTGCATTGAAAATTTGGAGACATTACTTATGTAGGATACCATGCAAGATCTATATTAACCATCAAAGTCTCAAGTATATCTTCACCTAGAAGGAGCTCAATTTGAGACAATGGCATTGGCTCGAGTTGCTTAAAGACTATGATTTGCAGATTCAATATCATCCAGGAAAAGCAAATATTGTAGCAGATGCCCTGAGTAGGAAGGTGCAGCATAGACCAAGTACTATGGTGATTACCTAGTTGAGTCTCTTGAGAGAGCTTGAGAACTTGGGAATACAACTAGTGTCCCATGGACAAGCACATGTTCAATTATCAGCACTTACCTTACAGTCTTCCGTAGCGTAGGAAATTTGAGTGAACCAAGAAAGTGATCCTGAACTCCAAAGAATAAAATAAAATTTAGAGAAAGGAAAATCTCCTGGGTTTTTAGTACATGAGGATGGGACCCTGCGATTCCAGAATCGCCTATGTGTACCTAGAAATGAGGAATTGAGGAAGCAGATCCTAAAGAAGGCTCACAATACTTGCTACTCAGCGCATCCACGAGGCAGCAAGATGTACAGAGACTTAAGGCAATACTTCTCGTGGAATAATATGAAGAAAAAGTTTGCAGAATATGTAGACAAGCGTCTAAACTGTCAAAAAGTTAAACCAGAGCATCAATGTCCTGTAGGTGAACTACGACCTCTAGAAATTCCCACTTGGAAGTGGGATTTGATCTCCATGGACATCGTTATGAGCTTACCCCTTTCTACCTTGAAAAAGAACGCTATCTGGGTCATAGTTGATCAACTTACCAAGTCGGCTCATTTTCTATCAATTGGGGACACTTCGGAAGTTGAGAAACTAGCTCAATTACACGTTAAAGAGATAGTCTGCCTATATGGGATTCCCCTAAACATAGTATCACATAGGAATCAAGGATTCCAACCCCGTTTTTGGCAAGCACTTTAAAAGGACTTTGGAACCAAATTGAACTTTAGCAACTCTTATGACCCTGAGACAGATGGACAAACTGAAAAAGTGAATCAAATTCTAGATGACATGTTAAGAGCTTGTTTATTGGAGTTCCAAGGGAAATAGGAAGACGATTTACCTTTGGTGGAGTTCTCTTATAATAATAGCTACCAATCCACCACCAGAATGGCCCCATTTGAGGCTCTATATCAGGGAAAGTGTAGAACCCCACTGTCTTAGAGTGATTTTGATGAGGCATTGATTATAGGCCCTGAAATGATCCAGGAAACTGTGGAAATAATAAGAAGGATTCGGGAGCACATTAGGGTTGCCCAGAGTCGGTAAAAGAGTTATGCAGACAAGAGAAGGAGGCCTTTGGAGTTTCAAGTAGGTGATAAAGTTTTTCTAAATGTATCGCCAACTAAGGGTATTAAAAGGTTCGAGGTACGAGGCAAATTGAGTCCAAGATATATTGGATCTTATGAAATCATTGAAAAGTTAAATGTCGTAAAATATCAACTGGATCTGCCGATAGAACTAGAACACGTGCACAACATGTTTTACATCTCTTAGCTCAGGAAGTATATTTCAGATCTAAACCACGCCATCGTGTATGAACATATTGAGATCACTAAGGATCTAGTGTGCGAAGAGTGTCCAGCTCAAATACTAGATTGTAGGATTAAGCAGCTGCGCAACAAGCAGATACCTTTAGTCAAGGTGCATTAGACAAACCAAACCTCCCAAGAAGCCACTTGGGAGACTGAAGAGGAAATGAAAGCCAAGTACACACATTTATTTGAGGTAATCTTGCATGACATGGTAAAATTCATAAGTTTTGAGGGCGAAACGCTTTAAGAGGGGAAGGCTGTAATAGCCCAACCTTAAATTATGTTTATTTATTTAATTACCTCATGTTCATAATTTTTCTTATATTTATTTATAACATTTATTTATCCCGGTGGGGAAAAATTTACTTGGGCCCTCACTTGGCAATTCAGATTTTATTTGTATATTTAATTTATTAACATAAAACTTTGGAAGAATTGATAGTAGGTGTTGTCTTAAAATGTGTTACCGCAAGTGCACGGTGTAGCTGTAGCCAGCAACCGGCGAGTACGGATCGTGTCCACGGGGAACTTGCTTTCGAGTATCAAAACTAACTTAGACACTCAATCTAGACAAATCAAATTGTGAGTTTAGGATTAACTACGGGAACGATAACAACTAGGAATTGAATAAGAAAGCAGGGTATTAAAACACTTAGGTTGGAATTAACAGCGCGATTATACTAGCTGAACCAATTACTAACCCTGTCGAACAATTCTAAATATGCATCATGAGTGAATGGATTGCTAGTTAAGCCCATCTCCTCCATCTCTTAAGGGTCGAAGACTAATCCTAGAACTATAGTCGCCTATTTCCATGGAACTAAAAGTCGTAGGATTACAAGATCTACAATCTCAAATCCCAATTAAAACTTTAGTTATTTTCATATTAAAATCTCAATTGTCTACTAAGCCACGCTAGGTAAAGGTTCCATCTTTCAACGCTCTCCTAAACCCAAATAATAAAAGATGAACACCCTCTCATCATCGAACATGTGGTGTGCATAGTAGAAATTATGAATGCAAGTGTGAGGAAAGTAAGGGGTTGGGGCTAGATCTTGATTCAACTAAACATAATCGGCTTTAACTCTAACCCAAGTTGGGGAATTAGCCACGCATCGTCACACAAGCAACGATCATGAATCCAATTTCACCAAACATGATTTAGTTCTAAAACCTAAAGTAACAACGAAAAGGAGAAAGAGAAACATGAAGACAAACTTGAATTAATTTGCTGCAAGGTAGAACAATCTTCAATGTCGATGAATCACCAATACAAGCATGAAAAATAAAATCTCTAATTAAAGCCTCGAAAATCCCCTCTAACCATGCTCTTCAGGAAAAGAAAATAATGAATGAGATAACCCCCAAAAACCGCACCCCCAAGAACATAAAATGCGACAGTGAGAAAAAGAGAGCGCGACACGGGCGTGCTTGGCAACACAGTGTGGCCCTGCCACATTGGCTGAGGTGGCACCGTCGTGCCACCTAGCACGGGTGGCCATGCCATATTACTGGCCGGTCCTCCGTGCTACTCTATCACGACACGATCGTGTCGGTTGGCATGGGGAGCCCTGTGCCGAACTGCTGGAACTTCCGTGCTACGCCGAGCAAATCGTTTTCGTGACTTTAAAGTCGCCTCCTTGGCACTCCTTTCTGCTAAATATTGTCTATCTTTCTGTTCCTTCGGCAAAGTCCCTGAAAATACAGAAAGATGCTATATGAGTGAAATGCATGCTAAAGGAGGATGATTTGACCCTTTCTTAACACGATCAAACATGAAAACGCATGAGAAAAGAAGTCAAACAGGGGCTAAAATAGGGGCGAAATAGAGGTTTATCAATAGGGCCTAACAAGTTTAATATAAGTAATTTACTTTGTTTTCCGTAACATTACAAAAATTTATTTTTGAGTTTCGTAAAAACGTTATCGTTAGAAGCGTTTTATTCCCGAACCCAACTTATTTTGACCGATTTAAAGCCCAACAAGTTTGCTTATTAACCTAACTAATTACCATGAATAAGCTTAACCATGGTCAGCTAAAAAAGTCACTTTTCTAGTTAAAAACTCAGCCAAGTGTTTGGATTAGTCAAAAAATACAACTTAACCAAAAAATCCATTTTCTCTCTCTTCTCTCTCCTGCACGCCAGCTAGCCCCTAGCAGCTATTTGGGTGCTTTCTGGCTAGTTTTTGGCTAGCCTCGGTGGCCTCCAACCCTCTCTGACATCCTAGTACCATTAGCCACCATCCTCCATCATCAAAACCATTAAACATCACGTCCATCTCTACTTATCTTCAAGCAAAGTGAGTAATCTTGAATTTGATCTTGTTGGCTTTGCTTTTTACTTCAGTTTTTATTATTGTTTTGATGTCTGTGATCTTTGATCATGATATTTTGATAAGAATAAGAGTTATTTTGGTGTTGATCATGGTGGAGTTGAGTTTGGATCATGCTAGGGTTAGGGTTAATCCTTAATCATGCAAGTTTAATAATAAAGTGTTGGATTTTGATTGTTTTATCTTTGATTTGATCATCTTCTAACCTATTGGTATTTATGATGATGTTGTTGGTGGTTTAAAATGAGTTGGAGTGAGCCTAAGTTGGCTATAAACTAGGATTTTTGCAAGTAATGTATGGTTTGGATTAAACTAGCATTAAGCTTGGTTTATGTGGATAGATATTTCAGTGTATTAGCTTTTAAATTCCTTTTAAATCGTCTTAATTCGAGGTCTATGAAAAAAGTTATGGTCGTTTTGCCAAAACTGTGTTGAATGGACCAAAACTGATGTGCTTGTGTTCTAGCCTCCTTTTGGGAATCCTATTTTGTGAATCAAGCTTGGCATTCTAAATGAGAGTTTTTTGGAACTTCCTAAGCTTTCTATATTAGGTTTTGAGTCTCAATCAGAGGTCGGATGACTAAATTACGAGTCATTCTTTTTAAACCCCTATTGTGCTCTTACTTTTCTTTTACTAAATCATTAGCTATGAAATAAATATTTTTGCTAACTGTATGTTCCTACAACGATAATTTTGTATAGAACCAGGGCCTAATCTTTCGTTTCCTTCCCTTTTGTGCAAAATTCCATTTCAATAAATTTCATTAAAAGTACCAGGTACATTCATTGCTTGTAACTTTAGAAATTAACACGTATTTATCAAAATTATAATATTTTGGCAAGTAAATCAATTAATCAGTTTAATCAGTGATTTACCACATAATTAGTGACCCCATCAGTTATTAGTTACAGGGGATTGCCCTTCAGTTACCGCACGGCTTCAGACGAGGTCCTCCGATCGGCTTAGCAGGCCTACACCTATCTTCAGATCCGTTATTAGGGGTTTACTATCAGATAATAATTGACAATGCAGTTTCATATTTATCTTATTCCCTGTTTTTAATTAAAATGAATTACAATGAAGGCCCAATCAGCTTTTCATTGATCATTTAACAATACAGGAATGCATATACTGAACTTCGACTCATAGTTCAAAATATTTTCATGTTTTGTTTTAGGAAAATGTTCAGTGAACGGGCAGGACAATTAAAGGTGATAAGTGAGCAAGAAAGTCCAAACAAAAGGAATAGTGATGTGTTAGTGCTCATATTATAAAACTTTTTGATGTCAAAGCTATATACTCTACAAGAGTTACTATATTTTGATGTAAACCCTGGAATAGTTAAATGGTTTGATGTTAGAACTGTTTATATATGGTTTGATGGGTTGCAATTATGTGAATGCCTTTTTATGGAAAATATTGATTAGAGTTGCTAGAATTTGTCATTTACAAGCAAAGTCTTGTCCTTTTGGACGGTGATAATACCCTGATCATTTGAGATATTACTTCTAATTGGTGAAACTAACGAAGAGAACACAAACAGTGAACTATGTACATTTTGGGGCGTTACAGATTTGGTATCAGAGCAAGGTTTAGATTTTCATTGTGGAATGTGGACTTTAGAAATATGAGGGTGAGAATGGTTGGTAGTGAGGGCCATTGTATACTGCTAAAGTGATATTAGAAGTGTAGTAACGATATTAGAAATGGTTGGTTGGTTTACACTTGCATGTTCCTTAATTATGATTATGTATGTCTCTCACATATGTTTTCTTTTTTAGATGGACCCTTATGGCGTTAACATGATACCGGGGGCATATATGGCTGCTCACATCGTGTTGCTGCATGCTAGTATAGAGGATCATGCACAGGACCTTTTCTCTGAGTTTCACAGTATTACGGTTCGTGCACATAGACTGCTCTGGCCCTTACCCACAGTTGATCTGTAGGTAGAGTTCAGGCTCCATTATCATCATTTTATGATAACAGGGAATCCAGGTTGGGATGGACCTAGGCTCAAGGTCCAAGGGTGGCTTGGGCTACCATCACTTTAGAGTTGTTGTTGAGGGAGGAGTTTGAGCAGAGGGGACTCACTATGGAGGCTCTTCAATGTGCCTTTCCGTTACATCAGGCACATCCCTTGCCTGCAGCCCCAGCACCAGCACAGGGACTACCCTCCCCGCCCGCACCAGGTACCCCACTATTGTCCGACAGTCATAGGGAGGTTCATGTGGTGATAGACCTTGCTGATACACCAGAGATAGTGGTGGTTAGTTCTGAGGACGAGGGTCATCCGGAGGAGGAGGATGATCCCGATGAGGATCAGGACATTGATGCAGCAGTGGTGGAGCAACAGTGGGATCAAGATATTGACGAGATGATAGTGGAGCAACAACTTGAGCAGCAGGCGGTGATGCCGAGTTAGAGGAATCGACTAGCAGCTTCGATTCAGGTGAAGAGCCTGATGATGAGTCCAACCCAGATTACGATCCATCTAGAGATCGTTAGTTTGTTTTAGGATTGCACCTGAGTGGGGTACATTTTGAGCCCTATATGTATATATGGTATCGTCGGATTGAATAGTTGTATTTTGTGTAGTATATGACATTATATATAGTTAGTCCAATCCTCTTCGACTATGATGACATGGTCCGTATCTCTTTTTGATCATGTGACGGATCTCGTGCCTTGGGGCTAGTTAGTATTTTGGGGTTGAGGTAGGAGTCAAAACTGGCTTTGCTTAGTCAGTTAGATGCGATATGTTTTGCAGATCATGTATATAAACAGGCAGTTATGTATATAAATAAGCAGTTATGAAATGATATAATGAAACTTTGGGTTTGTTTTCAATAATCTTTGAGTTATATCAAATGTATTTGTTGGGTATATTTATCTTATATGTTTGGCTATTCCAGTGATTGAATTATTTTGTTTAATGTATGATCATAATGTACGAATCAGTGCACAACAATGCAGAGGTTAATATAGAGGAAATCTCGGATCATGGTCAGGGATCGGGTGATCAAGCCTCCCATCATGTGCCACCAAATTTTGGTCAAATGCCACCAATTCCTTTCGCGTTAGCTAACAACATTGGGGACTCGAACTTCTGGCCAGCCTTAGCAGTTGAACTGATGAAGCGGATTTCCCAAGTACCCACTGAACCCTCCTAAAGAGGATAAATTAGCAGATAGGTAGTACGACGCAACCCTAAAGTGTATGATAGAACTTATGATCCAATAGTATTAGAGGAATGGGTAAGGAGAATGGAGAAAATATTTACGGTGGTAGAAGTGCCAGAAGAAAAGAAAGTAAATATTGGGATGCATTATTGGGACTGGTGAAGCTGATATTTGATGGAATACTGTTAAGGATAAGCTCGTAGGGCCTGAATTCACCTAGAGTAAATTCCTGAGTGAGTCGAAGGCAAAATTTTACCCAGTTGTGGTCCAAAGGAAAAAGGAGAAAGATGTTATGGAGCTGAAGATGAGTGGCACCATGACTATGATGCAGTATGCTAGTAAGTTCACAGAATTATTCAAGTTTGTCCCTGAATTTATGTCATCTAAAAGGCTGAAGATGAGAAGGTTTGAAGAGGGTTTGGCCTTCTACATTTGGAATCAGTTAGTTGGGCAACCAATTTTAACTTACCAAGAACTATATGAGCGAGCGGCTGGAGTAGAGCGAGTAAAGACAAAGTTGAGAGCCCTGAACCCAATCAACCAAAAGAGAAATGGGTTTGAGCGAACAACTCCGAGTGCGAGTGTGAACCAAAAGAAACCTTCTCCCACTCCTCTCAAGAGCCGTCCGGCAAGCTCAACAGAGCCTTGTGCGAAATGCGGAAGAACAAATCACACCACCTTTGAATGCCGAGTAGGAACTAATAAGTGCATGTGGTGTGGAAGTCCTGAACACCTTATTGCTGCATGCCCCCAAAGGATGAAGGCTGTAGACAAAGGTGCAGCAAAACCCTTGGTCCCACCTTGCCAAGGGGCCCCACTACCAAGGCCTGCAGCAGTAGAACGGGCGTATGTAATGAGCAAGAAGGATGCTGCCACCTCTGGTACAGTAGTCCCTAGAACTCTCTTTTAAATTCAAAGTCATTTTGTGTGTTATTTGATTTGGGTGCTACTCATTCATTTATATCCACCCGATCTGCCATGCAATTAAACCTGGAGAGTACGAGAACAGAAACCAATTATAGGATCAAGCTACCAAATGATTTTGTAATTGAGTGCCTCATCTCTTACAAACTTGTTCCCATTACCATCGGTGGAACCACTTTTCCTATGGATTTTATCCAATTTGATTTGTCTAATTTTGATATTATTTTGGGAATGAATTGGTTGCTCACTTATAGAGCTAAGATTGACTGTGAATATCTTAAGGTTATTTTAAACGATGAAAAAGGGAGGAAAGTGTGTTTCTATGGGCAGAGAGAGGAAGAATCTTGTTCCTTAATTTCTGCTATGAAAGCAAGTAAGCTGTTATGTCGAGGGTGTATTGGATATTGATGTTATATAATTGCCACCGAATTAAAGGAAGAGAAAGCTGGAAATACTCGTGTAATCTGTGAATTTGAGGATGTTTTCCCTGGAGAGTTATCAGGATCACCCCTGCAGAGGGAAATTGATTTTGGAATTGAATTGATCTCTGATGGCCAACCTATTTCCAAAGCCTCATATCATATGACCCTAACTGAGCATAAGGAACTGAAGTTTCAATTAGATGACCTGTTGTAGAAGGGCTTTGTTGGGCCAAGTGTGTTACCATGGGGTGCCCCAGTGCTGTTTGTAAAGAAAAAGGATGGAAGCTTAAGGCTATGTATTGACAACAGGGAGTTGAACAAGATCACCATAAAAAACAAGTATCCTTTGCCGCAAATAGATGACTTGTTTGACCAACTGCAAGGAGTAGGAGTCTTCTCTAAGATTAATTTGAGATCAAGGTACCATCAACTTAGGATTAAACCTAAAGATATTCTTAATACTGCATTTAGGACCAGGTATGGTCATTATGAGTTTACAGTAATGCCGTTTGGCTTCACCAATGCCCCTGCAGCTTTCATGAATATTATGAACAGAGTCTTCAGAGACTAGTTAAACAATTTATAGTAGTATTCATGGATGACATCCTTGTCTATTCTAAGGACAAAGAGGAACATGCTGATCATTTGAAGATGGTTTTACAAACCCTGAGGGAGCATAACTTTATGGAAAACTAAAGAACTGTGAATTTTGATTGGAAGAAGTGGTATTCTTGTGTCATGTGGTTACAAAAGAAGAAATCAAAGTTGACCCCCAGAAGGTGAAGGCAATTATCAAACAGTCAAGGCCTACTAACGTCATAGAGATTAGAAGTTTTCTGGGCTCAGCGGGTTATTATCGAAGGTTTGTCAAGGAATTTTCGAAGATAGCTTCGCCCTTGACCAAACTGCTGAAGAAAGCGAATAAATTTGAGTGGACAGAGAAGTGTGAAAGAGCTTTTCAGGAGTTAAGACAGCGATTAACTACCGCCCCAATCATAACGCTATCAGTGAAAGGTAAGGAGTATACTATCTATAGTGATTCTTCAGAGAATGGTTTGGGGTGTGTACTAATGCAAGAAGACAAGGAAACAGCTTATGCTTCTCAACAGCTCAAGTCTTATGAGAAAAATTACCCCACCCATGACCAGGAGTTAGCAGCCGTGGTCTTTGCATTGAATATTTAGAGATATTACTTATATGGGATACTATGCAAGATCTATATTGACCATCAAAGTTTGAAGTATATCTTCACCCAGAAGAAACTCGATTTGAGACAACGGCGTTGGCTCGAGTTGTTTAAAAACTATGATTTGCAGATTCAATATCATCCAGGAAAAGCAAATATTGTAGTAGATGCCCTGAGTATGAAAGTGCAACATAGCCTAAGTACTGTGGTGATTACGCAGTTGAATCTCTTGAGAGAACTTAAGAACTTGGGAATACAACTAGTATCCCATGGACAAGCACATGTTTAATTATCAGCACTTACCTTATAGCCTTCCGTAGTGTAGGAAATTTGAGTGAACCAAGAAAGTGATCCTGAACTCCAAAGAATAAAGCAAAATTTAGAGAAAGGAAAATCTCCTGGGTTTTTAGTACATGAAGATGGGACCTTGCGATTTCAGAATCGCCTATGTGTACCTAAAAATGAGGAATTGAGGAAGCAAATCCCAAAGGAGGCTCACAATACTTGCTACTTAGTGCATCCAAAAGGCAGCAAGATGTACAGAGACTTAAAGCAATACTTCTCATTGAATAATACGAAGAAAGAGGTTGCAGAATATATAGACAAGCAGCTAACCTGCCAGAAAGTTAAAGTAGAGCATTAGCATCCTGTAGGTGAACTACAACCTCTAGAAATTCCCACTCAGAAGTGGGATTTGATCTCCATGGATTTCGTTATAGGCTTACCCCTTTCTGCCTCGAAAAAGAATATTATCTAGGTCATAGTTGATCAACTTATCAAGTTTCCTATTTTCTGCCAATTGGGGACACCTGGGGAATTGAGAAACTAGCTCAATTGTATGTAAAGAGATAGTCCACCTGCATGGGATTCCCCTAAACATAGTAACAGATATGGATCAAAGATTCCAAGTCCATTTTTTTCAAGCACTTTAAAAGGCATTTGAGACCAAATTGAACTTTAGCAGCTCTTATGACCCTGAGACAGATGGACAAACTGAAAAAGTGAATCAAATTCTAGATGACATGTTAAGAGCTTGTATATTGGAGTTCCAAGAAAAATGGGAAGACGATTTACATTTAGTGGAGTTTTCTTATAATAATAGCTACCAATCCACCACCAGAATGGTCCCGTTTGAGGCTCTATATCAGAGAAAGTATAGAACCCTACTGTATTGGAGTGATTTGGATGAGGCATTGATTATAGGCCCTGAAATGATCCAGGAAACCGTGGAAACAATAAAAAAGGTTCAAGAGCACATTAGGGTTGCCCAAAGTCGGCCAAAGAGTTATGTGGACAAGAGAAGGAGGCCTTTAGAGTTTCAAGTAGGCGATAAAGTTTTTCTAAAAGTAACACCAACTAAGAGTATCAAAAGGTTTGAGGTACTAGATGAATTGAGTCCAAGATATATTGGACCTTATGAAATCATTGAAAAGTTAAATCCCATAGCATATCGACTAGATCTAACGGTAGAGCTAGAACACGTGCACAACGTGTTGTGCACCTCTCAGCTCAGGAAGTATATTTCATATCCAAACCACATCATTGTATCTGAACCTATTGAGATCACTGAGGATCTAGTGTACGAAGAGCGTCCAGTTTAAATACTAGATCGTAGGATTAAGTAGCTACGCAACAAGCAAATACCTTTAGTCAAGGTGCTTCGGACAAACCATACCTCCCAAGAAGCAACTTGGGAGACTGAAGAGGAAATGAAAACCAAGTACACACATTTATTTGAGGTAATCTTGCATGACAAGGTAAAGTTCATAAGTTTCGAGGGCGAAACTCTTTAAGGAGAGAAGGCTGTAATAGCCCAACCCTAAATTATATTTATTTATTTAATTACCTCATATTCATGATTTTTCTCATATTTATTTATCGCATTTATTCATCCTGGTGGGAAAAATTTTAATTGGGCCCTCACTTGGCAATTCGGATTTTATTTATTTATTTAATTTATTAACGTAAAACTTTGGAAGAATTGATAGTAGGCCCTAAAAAGTTTTATCTAAGTAATTTATTTTGTTTTCTGTTACATTACAAAAATTTAATTTTGAGTTTCGCAAAAACGTTATCATTACAAAGCGTTTTATCCCCGAACCCAACTTATTTTGGCTGATTTGAAGCCCAACAAGTTTGCTTATTGACCTAACTAAATACCATGATTAAGCTTAACCATGGTTAGCCCAAAAAGTCACTTTTCTAGTTAAAAACTCGGCTAAGTCTTTGATTAGTCAAAAAACGCAGCTATTTGGGTGTTTTCCGGCCAGTTTTCGGCTAGCCCTGGTGGCCTCCGACCCCCTCCAACATCCTAGTACTACTAGCCACCATCCTCCATCATCAAAACCACTAAACATCACCCCCGTCTCTACTTATCTTCAAACAAAGTATAATCTCAAACTTGATCTAGGTGGTTTTGCTTTTTACCTTAGTTTTGATTCTTGTTTTGATATTTGTGATCCTTGATCATGATGTTTTCATAAAAAATAAGAGTTATTTTGGTATTGATCATGGTGGAATTGAGGTTGGATCATGCTAGGGTTAGAGTTAATCCTTAATCATGCAAGCTTAATGATAAAGTGTTGGATTTTGATTGTTTTATCTTTGATTTGGTCATCTTTTAATCCATTGGTATTTATGATGATATTTTTGGTGATTTCAAACAAGTTGGAGTCAGTCCAAGTTGGCCATAAAATAGGGTTTTGGCAAGTAATGTATGGTTTGGATTAAACTAGCATTAAGCTTGGTTTATGTGTATATTTGATTGAAAGATGATCTTTATTGGATATAATTATGAAGTGAAATTAAGTGTGGTAGTTTTATATGATGTTGGGATGAATCAAAGCTTGTTTGCATGCTTTTAAGGAATGATTTAAGTTGAGGATTTGTGTGAAAAGACGGGAAAAAGCTAAAACAGAGGGGCTAAAAATTTCAGAAAAATAGGACGGATTTCAGGATTAAACTGGTAATGATCAACCCATTGGAAAATTATGATTTTTAGTGGGTAGATAGTTCAGTGTTTTAGCTTTTAAATACCTTTTGAATCACCTTAATCCGTGTGGAAAAATTTATGATCATTTTACCAAAACTGTGCAGAATAAATCAAAACTGATATGCTTGTATTCTAGCCTCCTTTTGGGAATCCTATTATGGGAATCAAGTTTCGTATTCTAAATAAAAGTTTTTTGGGACTTCCTAAGTTTTTTATACTGGGTTTTGAGTCTCAATCAGAGGTTGGATGACTAAGTTACAAGTCATTCTTTCTAAGCCCCTGTAATGCTCTTACTTTTCTTTTACTAAATTATTAGCTATGAAATAAATATTTTTGTTGACCGTATGTTCTTACAATGATAATTTTGTACAGAACCAGGGTCTAATCCATCGTTTCCTTCCCTTTTGTACAAAATCCCATTTCAGTGAATTTTATTAAAAGTACCAGGTATGTTCATTATCTGTAACTTTAGAAATCAGCACGTATTTATCAAAATTATAATGTTTTGATAAGTACATTAATAAATTAGTTTAATCAAATTTATCACATAATTAGTGACCCCATCAGTTATCAGTTATAGGGCATTATCCTTCAGTTACCTGTGCGGTTTCAGCCAGATCCCCCGATCAGCTTGGCAAGCGTACACCTATCTTCAGATTGTAACAGTTACTAGGAGTTCGTTATCAGATAATAATTGATAATACAGTTTCATGTTTTTCTCATTCCCTATTTTTAATTAAAATGAATTACAATGCAGGCTCAATGAGCTTTTTATTGATCATTTAACAATACAGGAATGCATGTACTGAGCTTTGACTCACAGTTCGAAATATTTTCATGTTTTATTTTAGGAAAATGTTCAGTGAATCGCTTTCAGGTGGGCAGGACGACTAAAGGTACTAACTGAGCAAGAAAGTCCAAACAAAAGGAATAGTGATATGTTAGTACTGAGATGTTTTAAGCACCGTATTATGAAACTTTTTGATGTTAAAGCTATATAATCTACAAGAGTTACTATATTTTGATGTAAACCCTGGAATAGTTAAATGGTTTGATATTAGAACTGTTTATATATGGTTTGATGGGTTGTAATTATGTGAATGCCTTTTGATGAAATACATTGATTAGCATTGCTAGAATGTATCATTTATAAGCAAAGTTTTGTCCTTTTGGATGGCGGAAACACCCTGATCATTTGAGACATTACTTCTAATTGGTGAAACTAACGAAGAGAACGCAAACAGTGAACTATCTACATTTGGGAGCATTACATATTTAAAACTTCAATGAGACATTTTGTTAGAAACTATAACTGTTAAGTGTTAATTTGTTGCTTGGATTTAGAACTTTTAGCTGTATTTAGTGTGATATGATATGTTATTAGAAACCTGATGTTGATATGACATGTTGACTATTTGATATTGAACATAGGTATAAAGTGAGTAATTCTTTTTTGTCTATATATGTATCCGAATAAAATCCACGTACCCCCTATACTCAACAGGTATGGATATAGATATAACTTTATAATACCCAATGGATGTGAGTATGATTGTAGGTATTAATTTTAAAAATTAGTATGAATGAGGGTGTGGTTAAACCCACTCAATTGCCACCCTTGGTCAAAAAGGAAAAGACATTTTTTTTCCTTGGGGGGGGGGGGGGGTGGGGGATATTCAGTTAGTTCAACAAACAATGACCCAATTAATCATGCGACCATCTTACCAGTTTCTGACCCAGTTGTTTTTCAGCCATGACAATGGGCAGGTCAATCTTCATCATGAACTTATTGGGTCGGCTAGCCCCAAGATACCAAGAATCACTTATTTAAAACAGGTCGATATTTACCCACTGAAGCGTGTTGGTCCAAAATTCGGATATTTTGGTGCTGCGTTGGTTGGAATAACAACGCATAACTTCGAGGAATGAGCAATATGGTGTCCTTCGGGGCAATATTCGGAAGCAGAAGAAGCACATAAAGTAAATTTTGGGCCATATTTTGGCCTGAATTATAATAAACTAAAGTAAATTATGATTTTAATTTGTCCAATGTTCTATACTTGTGGTGCAGTAATAGTTAACAATCTAGCGGCGGTAATCTCCCTATGATTTTACAATGTTAGGATAGCCATTACGTATGGCCCTCTCACAACTTACTTTAGTTGGACTTTGGACGAATTTATACGGATATAAAAATATTGAAATATAATTTATGTTACTTAATTTTGGTTTTTTCCCCTTAGTCAAAAAATACATGTTCAGCTCTCCCTCTTGGTTAGTTAGTGTCGTGATTTTCATAAGTAGCATAGGAAGCGTACAAAAATGCCAATGAATTTCTTGCTCAATTGGATTATTCAATTCGAGTGAGGAAACTATTAAATCTCAAAACCTTCTCAATTGCATGACTCGAGCTGGGAATTTCAACCACCTTAATTTAAATTACTTCATTTTCTTTGCAGCTGTTGAATTTCAACCTCAATATGACCTTCGCATGACATTCATGGTGAAGCTCAAAAAGGTCCATATGAGGAGCTAGTTCAAATATAATGAACATATTTACGAACTTTCAACCATATAGCTTAAACTTTTTATAAATAATATGTTATTCTAGCTAATCATTTCAAAAGCTTCCATGTATTTTTCCCACACTTGATCCAGATGAACTTATACTATGTGGTAGTCTAAATTTTTGTTTTTTATTTCAATTCCCACATTGTACCTTAGGAAGCATGGGCTTTCTATCACTACAAAAAAAAAAATCTACATAAAGACGGAATTAGCGACGGAAAAGGCTAATCAGCGACAAAATTTTGATTTGAGAAACGGAATTAGCGACAGAAAATGATTGTCAGATTTTCGCTTACCGCTGAGTACATGGTAACGGAATTTCATATTTCTGTCGTTGTTAATGACAGATCCAGTGATGGCCCGTGCGACAAACCTTTTTTTGGCGGGGGATAAATTGGCGGGGAAGCTAGCGACGAATTTAGCAACGAAATTTCCGTCGCTAATGGCGATGGATATCTATTCTGTCGCTTCCTTCTACTTTGAAAAAAAAAAAAGAAACTCCTCTGCGTCGCCAGTCCGTCGCTGAGTTTCTAATTTTTTTTTCAATAATAACGCTTGTTTTTGATCATATCCCTTAGTACATATATTTCAATCCCTGCAAGAAATTTACAAGGAGTATTCACTCCATCAATATATCGAATAGCTTCGAGTATGACTTCATTCGAAACGTTCTCAACAATTCCAAGCAACACAAAGGTGGAATATCATATCCAAAGCAACACCTCAAACCAAAGGTTTTCAATTCACAAAGTACAAATCCCAAACAAAGTGTATACATATCACAAACCACAAATCCAAACAAACCGGAAGTTGCTAGTAATTAAAAGTAATGTTTGCAGAAGAGGGAGAAGCAAGTGCCAATGGGAGGGGAATGAGATAAGCACCAAGGGGAGGGGAAGCAAGCAACAAGAGATGTACTCCATGAGGAACCAAGCAGGAGAGCCACCAACTGGGAGAAAACTACAACGAACTCCATCATCAATGTGAGGATCATCCTCATCCTCATCCTCATCCTCATCCTCATCATGCTCATAATACCATCTTATGTGCTCTGCAGTACTTTTTGATGCATATAACCTTTGCAGTCGAGGTTTTAACGATAAGTAATGCATCCTTCAGTATGACAATGGATTCTGATTTCTTTGTTGTGACCTTTGCCTCTTCCATATTGAATGCCGACAAAACTTGCATGCATCCAGGTTTGCGTCCTCCTTAAAAAATAGTATGCAACCTTTCGTGCAACAATCAATTTGGACCACATCGTTGCCAAAATCTTTAACAACCTTTTTCGTTTGCCCATAGTTATTTGACACGCGGTTGTTGGATGGATACATCTCTTTCATTAATTGAACAATTTCATTGAAACAGTTCTATGGCATGTTATAATCAGACTTGATACTCAACAGTCTCACCATAGCAGAGAGCTCACTGTAGGTAGAACAACTATCGTATAAGGGTTGTTGAGCAGCTTGAACCATATTATAAAATGATTCTCGACAAGTGCTTAACTCCTCTTCCCTTACATTTTGATGTGCAACTATAGCATCATCAACCATGTCATCCATCAGATCTATGTAGGATTCATAGTAGTAATTGTTAATATGACTTGGACCTCCAACTTCGAAAATTTTCACTATTTGAATACCTATATTGCTGAGGTTCTATTTCCTCATGACTTATCCAAAACCAATACAATTTCACAAAACCCTTATGCATAAGGTGCATCTTGACCTCATCAGGTGTCAAGTATACCCTATTTCTGTATTTAGCACAAGGACATCTATACCTTCCCCTATTTAAAAACTCTATTTGTCTATGTACAAATTCATCGAATTAGTTTCTTCAATCTAGAAATTCTTGCGTATAACCACTACGATCAGGTAGTAATCTATTATACATCCACCTACGATGTGAAGGACCATTCATATTCTGTTCAAATAACAACAACCATATAAGTTATTGGATAAGAATTAGTTTTAATTAAAACTATAATAATTACATAAATTACTCAATTATATATTACATATGTTTACTTATAAATTTCTACAAATATACGTGTATTCTTACGAATTTCAAAAAACTAATAATTCATCTAAAGTTAAGCACTTTATTCCACCAACATATTAAATTTCAACTTAAAATTATCAAATCTAAGCCTACATTACATTGAGCAAAATCTTCAGACAAATTAAAGCTACAACTTTATACGAACATCACATTTGAACAAAACTATAAACTAAAGGATTTCATTCCATCAACATATCAAATTTGAACTTCACATTACCAAACCTAAACCCTAAATTGCATTGAGCAAAATCTTCAACCGAATTAGAGCAATAACCTCACACAAATATCACATTTCAACAACATTATCAATTAAAGCATTTCATTCCACTAATATATCAAATTTGAACTTCACATTATCAAACCTAAACCCTAAATTGTATTGAGCAAAATCTTCAATCAAATTAGAGTAATAACCTCATCCAAATACGATATTTCAACAACATTATCAATTAAAGTATTTATTTCATCAACATATCAAATTTTAACTTCAAACTACCAAACCTAAAACCTAAATCGCATTCAAATCTTGAAACAATTTAGAACAATAGCCTCCCACAAATTCCACATTTTAACATAAATATGAACTAATTATGAAATTCTAATGATGTAACACAAAATATTGTAGAAATTGCAAGTAGTGTAGTTGAAAAATTTATCTCAAACTTGTTGAAAACAACCGGCAAGAGACGCGATAGGCGGCGGCCAGCGGCTACCGACGGCGGAGGAGAGCGGCGACGGTGGGGGAGGGGGTCGGTGGCTGGTGGGCGTTGGTCGCAGTGGTCGGACGGCGTTCGCTGGCGATCTCCTCTCTCTCTCTCTCTCTCTCTCTCTGTCGTTCGCGTCGAAGGAAAACCAGACCGAGATCTGGTTTCATTTAAGTGAGGCGGCGACGGACGAGTAACGGAAATTCCGTCGATAGCCCCATTTTTTTTAAAAAAAACTTGAATTTTTTTTTGCTGCGTGACGGAAATTCCGTCACCAGCCGGAATTAAAAAATTTTAAAATTAACATGGCGACGAAATATCCATCGCCAGGGATGAATTTTTGCGACGGATTGGCATATCTGTCGCCAAATCTATCGCATAATCTAACTTTTTTCCAATACTATTTTTCCATCATCAAATCCGTCGTTAGATAGGTCCGTCGCAGAATTTCGTCGTTATTTTGCACTTTTCTAGTAGTGTATATCCATATAAATACACATTGCCAAAAAAATCGTAAAAAGCAAATACACAAAGGGCAAAGTTGAGCTGAGCCAAGTTGAGCTTGTTTAGTTATACTAATTGAGCCCAAGACTCATGAGTTTGTATTCGTGAGCTTGCTTAGCCTAAACAACTTGAGTCTAAATGAGTCGAAACAACAACGGGAGCTAACAAGTTCCCTAAACCCTCTTTTTTTAAAAAAAAAAAAAAGGATTAAGGTCCAAGTAATTAAACTTTCTATGTAAATAGAATTACTTAGACTAAGAACCATTGCTTGCAGTTACACAAATATACAGTGGCTTTAATCCTCTAGTCCAAATTTCCTCTTTTTGCGTTCTCTTGTGTCATCTTTTTACACGTTATACTTCTCATCTTTACATATGCTCATGTACAGGCAGATGTAGGGTAATTGCAACACTTATGCAGGCATAATCCTAGCCTTACTACCCATTGGTTAATGACACTAGCTATGTGGCAACTGTTCACCTATCTATGGTGGGGGTCTGATGGTCACATAAACGTGAATGCTCACCATTCCTTTTTAATTTTGTATTTATTTGAGAAGTACAGTCAATATCTAAATTCTAAAAGGCAAACTATACTCGAATCGTGAATGAGTGGAGTTTAACTTGATTTAAAGCGACAAAATCCTAAAATAAGATTAGCTTGAATCTGATATGAAATAAATTACAGCTTGGTTTTATCGATTGAAAGGCCATGAGTTGAACCCAAGTCCTCGTACACGTTTGACTCGAGCTTCAAGCGCTTGAGGTTTTTGTGGGAGGGGGGGTGTGGAAAATGATACAAAGGTTGGTATTTTCTTTAATTTTACTTATACTTTCTCAGAGTAGGATACTTGATGATTGACAGAACATAGAAAATAGCTATGTATTTGCTTGTTTCCAAATGTGTAGATGAACATATCTAATCCCTGAATATTTGTTTCCCTCATTTAAGAGACACAAAGAAGTGCCTTTAGTCACCTCAACTGATGGCCAACTATGGGACACTGGATTTGAGTACATACCATCCATTTCATAGGGCCTATTCTAGTACCTATAAATCAAGCTAATTTAGCCTAGCAAACAGCACCTAATCTAGGTCCTACCCTTAGCTAGGGCACCTACAAGATTAAAAAGGCACCACGCTAACGAGGAGAGAGAAAGATGAGTATGCCAAAGATGGGGGGGTGATGGGTTTTTGTCGACAACTGTGTAAGATGGGATGGCTTCTCTGTTTGTAGCATTTGAGGTTTGCTTGTTCAGCATCACAATTTGATTTGATTTGATTTGATTGAATATTTTGGAATAATTTTGCACCTTCAAATGTTCCTGTTCCAATTCAATTCAATACTGTTCGAAGCTTTCATAGTTTTTTTTTTCCCCAAGTAGCATGCTCTGAAGTGGATATTTTGTTTATATCATAATATTTCACTAATGAGGATTCATCAAAAATATGTATTTTATAATTTATTTGATTGGAAAAATTCACTTTTTCAAAGAACTTTTTCTATTTTTATTTGTTGTAAAATTATCACAATAGTAGTTATATTCAATACGTTTCTTGATATATTCAAGTACTTTAGATAATTAGTGCTTAAAGTTTCTAGGGTTTTTAGTTTTAAGTTGTTATGCTTTATAACATAATTTTTAGATGGTTAATTAATTACTATTAACAAAAATATGTTAACATCGTTGAGACCTCCTCTTCTTCCTCTTCATCTAAGTTTTTTTGTTTTTGGGTTGAAAAAAAAATATATGATAATTGTTTTTAATCACCAAAAAAATATGATCGATGGTCAAGTTCAAAAAAAAAAAAAAAAGATGAAAATAGTAGTAGCCTAGCAGGCCATTATCTCTCTTTGGAGTTGGGCCAGTTGGCAACAACCCATTATGGAGGTCTGAAACTCTTAATCACGAGTAAAGTACAAAATCCGTGGTAGGCACTGATTTGGCTCGATGAAGGTTGCAGAGGCATCGTCAAGCATTACAGTAATTGGCTCAATTAGACAATTGTTTAATCTAGTTTACTATGCTAGCCAAGGCATATCATTACCACATCATGTAAGGAATAATCAGATTCATCGGATTGACTGTAAAATAACGTAATTGTATACATATCCATTAAATGAGAATTGTCCACTATGATACCATTGCTCTGGATATGTAGCACTTGATTATCTGTCTCTCACGAAGCAGGGATGTAGGGAGGACACGATGAGTTCTTGGTTGCAAAGCAAGTAAAACTTGGTTTCAATTTCAAAAATTTGCACATACTTATTTTGTTTTAAGGAAAGAAAACCTGTTTGAGTTAATTATATGTAAGAAAAATTATGAAAAGGATATTAGATCATTACTAAAGAATATATCCGTTAAATTCTAATACAGTGTTAGATTAACCAACTTAAAGTTTTGAAGAAAAAGTTTAATAACTAAAATTAAAAACATTAGAAACTTTAGACTCTAGTTAGTTGAATTCCAAAATTTGGCTACTAATATAAGACAGTAGGAGTGTAACTTTTGTGTATTGTTCCCTTGTCTCTTCTTTATGGTAAGTTGCCTTTGGCAAAGTAGGCTTCTGAAAGCGTCCTCAGGCTGTACTTTAAGCCTACTGACTTACTCTATCTAAAGAATACTCGACCCATTGTCCATCCTTAACTTGATCTTAATTAAAAAGAGAAAGTATTTATCTTTTGATGATTGAAATGACTAAGTTGTCCCATAAATTTGCCTATAGTTTCAAAGTAAGATACAATATATCAACCGTCCCAACTATACATAAAGCATGGGAGGTGCCATATAACACAATTATCCAGAGGAGACTAACTCTAGATCTACGGTCTAATACAAGACTGTTATTCTTTAAAATGTTTCTACGAAACAATCTTATGCAAAACTTCTCATGGATGGTCCAATACTACATATTATCTCTAAAAGGGGACAATTTAGAAATTATTAGTAGGCCACAGCATGAATGCCCAACAAATTCTTCTCTACATATTTTTTGTACAAATTCATAATTAAACAGAGTCAAGCAATTTGATCGGTGGAGGAGAAGCTATGCTTAAAATCACTTTCATGCAAGTCCGCAAGATCCAACAATACTTAATCTTATCGTCCAAAGCATTGGAAAGCAACATAACGTAGCTACCATTATACTCAAGCTTTTGATTTTTGATCCAGCCTAAATCATGTCACATCATGTAGCTTCAACCATCATTACACTTCTACGTAAAAATTTCTTTGTTTATAAATTGTAACAGGGGAATTTTACAATATATATATACATACACACACACACACACACACACACACACATATATATATATATATATATATATATATATATATATATATAATATATATATATATATATATATATTATATATATATATATATATATATATATATATTAACAAGATATCTTTAAAAAGTTTTTATATATTATATCTCATCATTGTTTATTGTGGAGTTTGAATCCTTATATATATTTTTAATCAAACTTAAAGAAAGACTCATGTCTTAATTTTAATAGGAAAAACATCACTATAGATGAAAATCAATTAATTGCATACTTTTTTCCTCCCTCCTTTTCCAGATAGGCATAGACCAAATGTGTTACATATATACTGGAGGCTTTTTTGTTTAATGTCAATGAGGCATAAAGGTCAATATATGTGAAACTTCAATCCAAGTCTCTAGTAATATCTTCTAAAGACTTAACCAGTTAAAACTAACTGATACCTTACTAATGCATTATACTCATGCATAGATCAAGTTAATCATGACAATGTTTTTTGTGTATATGATATGAGATCATATATATAGAGAGAGAGAGATCAAACTTAAGCATAAATTTTCAATGATAACTCCAGAAAACGAGAGTACTGCTATTAAGTGATACCCATATGCATTGGCCAAGATGACAAGTAGGATCGTATACTTCACATGGTATTGGCATCTTCTTATCATCCGAGATTTCCATTCTTATCCCAGCATAAAAGAAGAAAAAAGACAAAGTATAGGAGACTTGGCAGAACGATGATCGAGACTATATGCACGCGAGACAGCTGTCAAGATGCCAACAGTTCAGTCGTGGAATGGAATCATGAAAATTAACGGATGACAAAGTTCCTAGATCTTGATTCTCTAATCGAACGAGGGAGCGTCAATCTCAAAGCGAGTGAGATCATGACGAAGGAGCAGCTATTACCAACTAATTAAGGAAGTCCTAAGAGGATCACTTGTATAGGTGGGGCGTATCTGTCTACGTTACTTGGACTTTTCATTCTGTCTTAAATATCTATATAGAACACTCGACATTCAAACATAGATAAGGACGACACTCGACGTATTATTTTAAAAAATGCACGAAACGATCCGACATGACATCCATGATACTTGATCAACACGGGCATGGCCGAGTGCGGGTAACACAAGATGCGGTTAACATATAATTACAAAGTAAAAAGCGGAAGTTGGTATGATAATAGACTTAATGATGGAGGGGCATGATGATCCCATTCCTGATGGGTGTTTGATACCCCCAAGAGCAAACCATAAAAGGAAAGATAGAAAAGTGGTAGGGAACACATGATTATCATGTCCGGCCTTAGATTTAATTCATTGTACCACCAACAATACAGAGAGAGAGAGAGAGAGACAGGATACATCAGTAAACGTTAATGTTGAAGCCTGTCCCAGAACGGGAAACCTTTGGGAAAAGTTAAGGGAAGAGATCAGAGAGACAGAGAGAGAGAGGAGTTTGGATCCGTGACTGTGAGTGTAGCAGTACAGAGTAAATGAATGAATGAATGAATGAATGAAGTAAGGTATCAGTGAACTGTACACCACATGCTGATCAGGCCCATTGGGATTGTCCTTCGATCGTACAGACAGCCTATCATCAAACTTTATGGTAAAAACACAGACCCTAATATTGACTTTATCTACCATACCCGCTAGATAGTAGTTGAGAATTCCTGTTGCCTAGGGTAAGAAATATTTACCAAAACGATGTAATTACCCACGGCTTACATCTTTGAATGCATGTGTATATAGTACATATATTATGTTCATATGCTTTTCTTAAATGGGGTTCGCATTTGAAATTTTAAATGGATGACCAAATAACGGTTTTATCATCTTAAATAAAGGTAAGCTTGTTAATTTTTTATCTAAGACAAGTGTAGGTACATATACACCATGATATCAATCTAAAATTATCTCGTATTTATAACAACAATATCGTTTGAGTAATTTTTTTTTTTTTTTTTGAAGTGGCACTTGAGTAAATCAATTACCATTAATGTGTAGTTAAATATTGCAATAAATTAAAGTTTTGTATATTTTCTAATTTGAAAAGCATTTAAAGATAGACATGTGAATTATTTGCATGTTCAAAACCATTGTTAATTACAAATGATATCCCCAAACTAGGATCTATTCCTTTCAATAAGAAAAGTTGAGCTCCTTCTGAGGCCCAAATCATGACCCCCTGTTTCGATGTTGGATTATCGGCAGATATTTATGGAAGGCACAAACTGGAGTTCACAGTTCTGTTTTCTTTTTTCTTTTTTTTTTTTGAGCGTACGAATATAGTGGAGTTTTTTTTTTTTTTTTTGGGGGCAAAAAATAGTGGAGTTTATGAAGAAAGTTTGACTGCAACAATTTCATTCAGAATTTGATTTTAAAAAACAGAAACGGAAGCTTCCATATAATAATGTGCGAATGCGGTAATAAGTTAGAATCGCATGATGTGAATTGAAGAAAATCACAATGTTCACATTATAGTTAGTTGAATAATATGAAAAATTTTTCACACCAAAAAAATAAAAAAGTTCCTCCAACTTTTCATTTCCGTATCATTTAGAATCTCTAATTAGAATAATCCAATTTAGCTGCAATCACTTAGTACAATTAATAAATATTATAGTTTTTTTTTACATACCATTGTTATTTAAGAGCACGTGCAATGGTGAGTTAAAGTTTTGGCTCATTAGTGGGGGGCCTACTTTCTCTATGTCTATGTCATTTCAGGAGTTAATTTTTTGGCTCATAAGCTTTATCTTCTATAATGCAAGACTCATAATTTTGGCTCACTATATAAAATAATACCCATAAAACTCACCATTAAATATATTTAATTACTCTTACTCTTTTTTTGTTTTATTATATATTTGTATGAATAAATAGTAGAAAATAATTTATATATTTTTCAAAACGTTAAATGTTAATTTATGATAAAAAAATAATTTACGACATATGCATGTAGTTATTTCCATTAATACTAATAGTGTATAAATAAAAAGATTTGTAACTTAAATCTTTATAATATTTTATTTCTTAAAAAAACTTTCCCAATCACAATGCAACCCCCCCCCAACTCTGTCGCTCTTTTCTCTCTCGTCCATTCATCTTCTTTCCCCCACTCCTTTCATGGCTTTTTCCATTTTTTTCTCAAATCAAAGAGACTCAAAAAATAAAATTCACACTCTGTCTCAATCCGTTTCTCCTCCTTTCTTTCTCCATCATTTTAGTGTCCTCTTTTTCCTTTTTTTTTTTCAGGTCTGTGTTCTTCTCTAATACACACACACACACACACACACACACACACACACACACACACACACACACATATATATCTATACTTATATATATATATATACATATGTGTGT